>JAPMAH010000023.1:1184047-1392670 GCA_029582155.1 Panopea generosa | reverse complement strand
TTTTAGCTAGAAAAAGAGTACAACAACAAAGTTTTGTTTTCCAAAAAGTTTAATGCTTAGAAACGCTAAACATGAAGCTAAGCTGAAATACAAAATACTGAAATAATTTTAGTGTTTTTCATTAAAAATAATTAGGGTCATTGTGATCGAGCTGGGGTCATGACATTTGAAAAGTTCATGGCCCAGCTGTGGTCATGATCATAAAAACAACTACATTGTACTTTCTATAGTTTTTGTAACTTGTTGCCAGAAGTGAAACATTTGTTTGAAGTTAAATTCTTTTGACATCATTAACTTAAGTTGCAGCTTTGATTGAGAAATTTGTGTGAAACTGTTTTTGTAAAATATGTATTATTTTACCTCCATTTATTCAAGTTGATTAAGTTTACAACTAGTCAACTGATGAACTTTTGAAAATGTACCCCAGATTTTTAGTCAGTGGGTTATCAATGACCCAAAAAAAACTGGAGCTGGAGAAAACACTGGAGTTGGGCAACAAGTTGGGTTTATCAAGCAATAATTTTGCCCCTACCTTTTTTTAGCTCACTTGAGCCGAACACTCATTGGTGAGCTTTTGTGATCGCCTGGTGTCGTCGTCTGTCGTCCGTTGTCTGTCGTCCATCGTTAACTTTTAGCTTCTAACAACTTCTCCTCTGAAACCACAGGGCCAATTTTGATATAACTTTACAGAAATGTTCCTTGGGTGACCCTCTACCAAGTTTGTTCAAGCCATCTTGATTCTTCAAAAAACATGGCCGCCAGGGGGTGGGGAAAGTTTAATTAGAAAAAACTTAAAAAATCTTCTTGTCAGAAACTACTGGCTCGATTTTAAAATAATTTCACAGAAATGTTCCTTGGGTGACCCTCTACCAAGTTTGTTCAAGCCATATTGATTTGTCAGAAACATGGCAGCCAGGGGATGGGGTTAGTTTACTATATAAGCTATAGTATAAACTTAAAAAATCTTCTTGTCAGAAACTACTTGCTTGATTTTAAAATAATTTCACAGAAATGATCCTTGGGTGACCCACTACCAAGTTTGTTCAACCCATCTTGGTTCGTCAAAAAACATGGTGGCCAGGGGGGTTGTTTAGTTTATTATATAAGGTAATTAGTATAAACTTAAAAAATCTTCTTGTCAGAAACAACTTGCTCTATTTTAAAATAATATCACAGAAATGGTCCTTGAGTGACCCACTACCAAGTTTGTTCAAGTCATCTTGTTTTGTCCAAAAAAAATGGCGACCAGGGGATGGGGTAAGTTTACTATAATAAGCTATAGTAAAAACTTGAAAAAATCTTCTTGTCAGAAACCACCGGATCAATTTTAAAACAATTTCACAGAAATGTTCCTTGGGTGACCCTTAACCAAGTTTGTTCGAGCCGTTGTAAAATGTTAAAAAACATGACCGCCACAGTGAGGTGCTAATTTACTATATCTGGAAGCAGCTATAGTAAAAACTTCAAAAGACTTCTTGTCAGAATCTACTGACCTGATTTCAATGTAATTTCACTGACATTTACCATGGGTGAACTTCTACCAAATTTGAACTTTTCTACACATCTGTTACATTTTCAAAACAATCAAAATTCTTGCCCATTTCGTTTTTCTGGAAATTTAAGTGTACATGTATTATATAATCTATATAATCTAATCTAGTTGGGTGACTCAAGGTTGCCAGGTGAGCGATAAAGGGCAATTTTGGCCCTCTTGTTTTAGTTCACCAGGACGAAGTCAAAGGAGAGCTATTGCCATGACCCAAGCGTTGTCGTCCGTGGCAGCGTTGTCGTCATCTGTGGACACCCAGGTTAAACTTTTGCATTTAAATTTAAGATATTTATGCAACCACTCATTGGATGTGAATGAAATTTTGCATGTGTGTTCACCATCATCAATGGAACACACAGAGACAAGAACCATAACTATGGTTTGCATTTTGGCCCAGTTATGGCCCTTTTTGGACTTAGACAACCTGAGGCGAATTTGTTGTCTACTGACAACTTTTGTTTCTTTTTCTTTTACATTTCTGTGTGTTTGTTCTTTTCAAGTTTCTATTATTCATTTAAAATTCAACTTTATTATGAATGTTATTACATTTCATTTTAGTATACATAATATATTCATATTGATGATATGGAGAGAACTGTAACTAATGATATTATACTGTTATACTCAATGAATTTGATTGAAACTAAACAGTCTCTGCATCTATTGGATTGAAATTTCATAGTACACAGTATTGCAGTTATAAGGTCTACTCAATTTTGTAAGTTAGTTAACTCGTGTTTGCTTGAATTTGTCATCAGTCTCAATTAAATTTGTACTTTTGTCACAAATATCAAAATATCGAGCGAGCCGTCCTTCAGACAGCTCTTGTTGGAGATTTGTTGTTGCTGTCATGTTCAATAAAATACAAAATATAATATAATAATTAACCTACCTACCTACCCAAGATAAAAATGATGTGTAGGTAAAGGACAAACAAACAATATTTTGATTAAGGTCCTATTGGAATATTGTTACCAGCTATAATTGTTAACAATTATATGTTATATAATATTGCTATCTGTTTTTTGATGATGTTACCATTAAAGAAGGATATCATCTGTTATAGGTTCATTTCTGTAATTGTTACCAATTACAGATAAATGTTACCAGTTGTTTTTAAAAAATGATAAACAGGCACACAGAACAACAAAAACGGATGTTTGAAATCTTATTGCATTATGATTATAGCTGATTTGTTTTGTTTTTATAGGAATTCCTTTGTGAAGTTAAATCACAGGTGTGTACAGGAACCTTGGTCCGCAGTACTTCATCACTACCTACAGACAAAGATGATGATAGACCCGTCATGTAAACAGGAAACCTTGGTCCGCAGTACTTCATCACTACCTACAGACAAAGATGATGATAGACCATTCATGTAAACAGGAACCTTGGTCTGCAGTACTTCATCACTACCTACAGACAAAGATGATGATATAATATACCTGTCATGTAAACAGGAACCTTGGTCCGCAGTACTTCATCACTACCTATAGACAAAGATGATGATAGACTCGTCATGTAAACAGGAACCTTGGTCCGCAGTACTTCATCACTACCTACAGACAAAGATGATGATAGACCCCCCGTCATGATAGACCCATCATGAAACAAGTATGTACTTTCATTTCCCCATCTCTGTAATATTTACAATAAACCTTAGTTTCAGGAATCTTACAGTTTAATCTTCAGGTGAAGTTTTAAAGTGAGAAATTAAACTAGTCCAATGATATATAGAAAAAAAAAGCCCATCTAACATATAACAAATAAATTATTTTATATCCACATAATTATAAGTATGTTTTTGCAACCATTTGAGTTATATTTAATTTCCCTGTATTATTCCTTCCTGTAATTAGCTCACCTTAACAAAGCTCAAGGTGATCTATTCTGATTCCAGTGTCCTCCGTCTTTCCATGAAATCTTTGTTGTGTGCACTCTAACACCTGCATTTTTCATTGACTATTCACCAAACTTGCATAGTTATATAACCATTATATCTCAGACAAGTTTATGAACTTGCCATATCGGATAATTAATATCAGAGCTGTGACCCTTGAAACATCAAATATTGCATTGTTTGACCTTGTGTGCACTCTAGCACCTGCATTTTTAATTTGATCCTCTCCAAACTTACACAGTAGTTATATAAACATAATATCCCAGACAGGTTCTTGAAATTGCCAAATCGGATTATTATTGTCCGAGTTATGACCTTTGAAACATAAAAAATTACACTATTTGTAGTCTGAGAGAAAAGCATGTAAATTAAAGGAATTTAGTGTGATTTTCTGCAGCAACACTTGCTCATTTTGAGAAGGTTGTGTTTATAAAGTGTTTCTATAAACAGTTGTTTTATTTGTTACATTTTCATTTGTGAAGTTAACACACAATTACATTTTTGTAGGAATCTGTTGGTCTGGACAATATTCCTTGATATAGTAAACTGCAAGCCTTGGTTCAACTTTGTTTACTCAATCAGGCTATAACAATGACTCAGGTCATGACAGTTATTTCATTTTGGAAAGAGCTCAGAGATTTTGATAAACTACCAACAATATTCTCAAAAATCCACCAGGAAAGTCAGATGAAAGATGGATTTAAGATCTTAGACAACACTTCCTGGATTAGAGAGTATAAAAAGGTTATTTTTCAATTATTACAACACATCTTCATTTCTCATGTTTTTATTAATAAAGCTATAGATCTACAACATGAAGCAGGAATGAGACATCATGTTTGGAACTTTATGCAAACATCTTTCTTTCTGTTTCAGTAAATATATAGTGTAACTTATTTAACTTGAAGTGATTACTTACATTGTTTCTATTCTATCAAACATCCTGATAATTTAGACAAAAAACCTTTGTTTTGAAACAAAAACATTCTTTGTCGACCATCTTTAAGCTCTTAGCATCACATGATCGACAAATGATTATACATAGTAAACCATCACATGATCAACAAATGATTTTACCAAGTAAGTCATCACATGATTGGCAATTGGTTTTACCAAGTAAGTCATCACATGATTGGCAATTGGTTTTACCTAGTATGTCATCTAGCCAGGAGAAGCTGCAGCCAATTTACCGACTGGAAATGTTGATATCTTATATCACTTTATGTAACCTCAGAATACAGCTGATACTGCCAGAATTTAAAGAACAGGTTTTATAATATAAGCTATGAAATTACTAAGAATTAAGCACATTGACTTACTGTTACACTTGCTGTATATAAAATATTACAATTGTTGTGGAGCAAAATTGTATATTATATGATTAACATCAAGACAGCGTTGATGCATGTGACATCGCAAATTTTGTGACTCTGACTTAATGAATCCCGTTGAATGACAGGTTGAGTCATATCTAGAAGCAGTCATTAATTTCTAAAATGATTAAGTAAATCATAATATCAAAGTGGATTATGTCTGTATTACAGAGCTGTTCAGTTGAGACACAGTAGATTAAAGTGGATTATGTCTGTATTACAGAGCTGTTCAGTTGAGACACAGTAGATTAAAGTGGATTATGTCTGTATTACAAAGATGTAAAGTTGAGACACAGTAGATTAAAGTGGATTATGTCTGTATTACAGAGCTGTTCAGTTGAGACACAGTAGATTAAAGTGGAGTATGTCTGTATTACAGAGCTGTTCAGTTGAGACACAGTACATTTAAGTGGAGTATGTCTGTATATCAGAACTGTCCAGTTGAGACACAGTAGATTAAAGTGGATTATGTCTGTATTACAGAGCTGTTCAGTTGAGACACAGTAGATTAAAGTGGAGTATGTCTGTATTACAGAGCTGTTCAGTTGAGACACAGTAGATTAAAGTGGATTATGTCTTTATTACAGAGCTGTTCAGTTGAGACACAGTAGATTAAAGTGGAGTATGTCTGTATTACAGAGCTGTTCAGTTGAGACACAGTAGATTAAAGTGGATTATGTCTGTATTACAGAGATGTTCAGTTGAGACACAGTAGATTAAAGTGGATTATGTCTGTATTACAGAGCTGTTCAGTTGAGACACAGTAGATTAAAGTGGATTATGTCTTTATTACAGAACTGTTCAGTTGAGACACAGTAGATTAAAGTGGAGTGTGTCTGTATTACAGAACTGTTCAGTTGAGACACAGTAGATTAAAGTGGAGTGTGTCTGTATTACAGAACTGTTCAGTTGAGACACAGTAGATTAAAGTGGATTATGTCTGTATTACAGAGCTGTCCTGTTGAGACACAGTGGATTAAAGTGGAGTATGTCTGTATTACAGAGCTGTTCAGTTGAGACACAGTACATTAAAGTGGAGTATGTCTGTATATCAGAACTGTCCAGTTGAGACACAGTAGATTAAAGTGGATTATGTCTGTATTACAGAGCTGTTCAGTTGAGACACAGTAGATTAAAGTGGATTATGTCTGTATTACAGAGCTGTCATGTTGAGACACAGTGGATTAAAATGGAGTATGTCTGTATTACAAAAATGTTCAGTTGAGACACAGTAGATTAAAGTGGAGTATGTTTGTATATCAGAACTGTTCAGTTGAGACACAGTATATTAAAGTGGATTATGTCTGTATTACAGAGCTGTCCAGTTGAGACACAGTAGATTAAAGTGGATTATGTCTGTATTACAGAGCTGTCCAGTTGAGACACAGTAGATTAAAGTGAATTGTGTCTGTATTACAGAGCTGTCCAGTTGAGACACAATAGATTAAAGTGAATTATGTCTGTATTACAGAGCTGTCCAGTTGAAACACAGTAGATTAAATAAAGTGGATTATGTCTGTATTACAGAGCTGTTCAGTTGAGACACAGTAGATCAAAGCAGATTATGTATGTATTACAGAACTGTTCAGTTTAGACACAGTATATCAAAGCGGATTATGTCTGTATTACAGAGCTGGTCAGTTGAGACACACTAGATCAAAGTGGATTATGTCTGTATTACAGAGCTGTTCAGTTGAGACACAGTAGATAAAAGTGGATTATGTCTGTATTACAGAACTGTTCAGTTGAGACACAGTAGATTAAAGTGGATTATGTCTGTATTACAAATCTGTTCAGTTGAGACACAGTAGATTAAAGTGGATTATGTCTGTATTACAGAGCTGTTCAGTTGAGACACAGTAGATTAAAGTGGATTATGTCTGTATTACAGAGCTGTTCAGTTGAGACACAGTAGATTAAAGTGGATTATGTCTGTATTACAGAGCTGTTCAGTTGAGACACAGTAGATTAAAGATGTCTGTATTACAGAGTTGTTCAGTTGAGACACAGTAGATTAAAGTGGATTATGCCTGTATTACAGAGCTGTTCAGTTGAGACACAGTAGATTAAAATGGATTATGTCTGTATTACAGAACTGTTCACTTGAGACACAGTAGATTATAGTGGATTATGTCTGTTTTACAGAGCTGTTCAGTTGAGACACAGTAGATCAAAGTGGATTATGTCTGTATTACAGAGCTGTTTAGTTGAGACACAGTAGATCAAAGTGGATTATGTCTGTATTACAGAGCTGTTCAGTTGAGACAAAGTAGATCATTGTTCAGTTGAGACACAATTGATTAAAGTGGATTATGTCTGTATTACAGAGCTGTTCAGTTGAGACACAGTAGATCAATGTTCAGTTGAGACACAGTAGATTAAAGTGGATTATGTCTGTATTACAGAGCTGTTCAGTTGAGACACAGTAAATTAAAGTGGATTATGTCTGTATTACAGAGCTGTTCAGTTGAGACACAGTAGATTAATGTTGATTATGTCTGTATTACAAAACTGTTCAGTTGAGACACAGTAGATTAAAGTGGATTATGTCTGTATTACAGAGCTGTTCAGTTGAGACACAGTATATTAAAATGGATTATGTCTGTATTACAAAACTGTTCAGTTGAGACACATTCGATTAAAGTGGATTATGTCTGTATTACAGAACTGTTCAGTTGAGACACAGTAGATTAAAGTGGATTATGTCTGTATTACAAAACTGTTCAATTGAGACACAGTAGATTAAAGTGGATTATGTCTGTATTACAAAACTGTTCAGTTGAGACACAGTAGATTAAAGTGGATTATGTCTGTATTACAGAACTGTTCAGTTGAGACACAGTAGATTAAAGTGGATTATTTCTGTATTACAGAGCTGTTCAGTTGATACACAGTAGATTAAAGGATGAACCAAATGTTTAAACTACCATCTGCACTTCCTAGGCTAATATTACACCAGCCTTATGATTTTGATCCATAAAATGTAGAGTAGGTACAAATAAAGGATAACTGTTTATTAGGTATTTTGTGTATTTTGTTTGAACATTTAGTGTCCATTTTTGCCATTGAGTGCTAATAGACGATCAGTCAACTTAACCACTTATTCCTGGGATCCTTGAAGGTTAACTAGTATTCAAGCACACCTATCTCCGCATTCAACTGATAACTTGAATCAGCGTTGAGAGAAGAGTGATGATAAGACATCATGTTGTATATCACGGAGATTGTGGTAGGGATTTGAACTCGTGACCCTTGGATTGACAGCTGCAGACTGAGCTAATTGATCCCAGTTATCAAACAGTTCAATCATTAATAAGAACTAAGATTTAAGGCAATTGAACCTTGATTTACTGCAAGTTAATATACATGATTTTAAAAACATTTTTTCAAAGAAACGAGGCTCCTCAGGCAAGTGATCTGTTAATTTATAACCTTTCACCACATTGTCAATAAGTTGAATGCAAATCTGTAGTGAGATGTTTTGTTGTTCTTGAAAACAGTCGTCTTAAACTTTCTATCAATTTTTAGGCATTTTCAGTATGATAACCAGTTGTTCATATTGTTGTTGCGATTTAGTCCATCACTTTTTGGCAGAGTTCTGGCCCTTTGATAATTTTTATTGTAAATCTCCGAAATGTTTCTACTGATTTTGCCCAAACTTGTTAAGGAATGTAAGTATGAAGTCTCGTTGCTCTTATCATCATCATCATATTTTGCTCCATAGACCTATTTAGAAGTACTGCCCTTTAGTTTGTTTTTAATGGTAATTCTTGTAAGCGCTACTCCTAAAATTTCTGAACTTATGATGGTCAAACTTGCTAGAAATTATCAACATTAAGTTCAGTTGTGCATATTGTCATCTCTGTAGTAGTATCAACATCTCCAGTCAAAACTCATTAGTAAAATAACATGGATACAATAATGCTTCAGGAACAGCTTGGGTATTCACATTATCAGGCACATTGGTAGTTTCTGTTAAAACTGGTATCATTAAAATGAATTGAATCATTTGTATATATTTATTAATTGTAGATGCATCTGTGAGTCAACTTAAGTACTATATGCATGGGTCACAGCTTAGTTCAAGAAAAGACACCAAGTAAGTTGAATATTTAATTACCCATCTATATTGTCCAGAGGAGGTAGAAGTTCTTTAGATAAAGGAACACTTCTTTGTCTATTTCTGCCATTAAATGTCAATCTCATGTGAGAAAAGTTTAGAGGAGATATTCACATAGAAAAGGATCCCCATCTTAGTTGTTGTTGTATGGTGTTTAGTGTAGCTTTCAACAATTTTTCGGACAGTATTGTGAGCACTGCCACACTGAAGTATCATGCTGCAAGTTATTATAAATCGAGGCACTAAAGGGTCCTCAATCTTAATTGATTTCTTGTGTTTTGAAATAAATTATCAAATTATAAAACTTACAAAAACAATAATATAATATATGATTATAAAAGTGTTATAAGAGAGGCAACTACGATAACCTCATCAACCAATAAACTTTTGTTCCACTAATATTATGTAAAATGTATATCAGATATGTAACTAACAACAGTTCACTTTAATGATGACTGACTACTTGAAAATCATAAATGATGGATAATGGAAAGTTAACCATAATTCGAGCACACCCATCTCCGCAAGTAACTGATAACCTTCCAGGATAAAACAGAAGTGAGAGGCAAATGAGAATGAGACACAAGGGTGTATATCAATCATCACAGAGACTGGCCAGGTGTATATCAATCATAACAGAGACTGCCCAGGTGTATATCAATCATCACAGAGACTGGCCAGGTGTATATCAATCATCACAGAGACTGGCCTGGTGTATATCAGTCATCACAGAGACTGGCCAGGTGAGTATTCAAACTAACCCTGGATTGATATGTATTGTTGAGGGTCTCATATAATTTTTTTTAAATAAAGTATTTATTATTATTGTAATTGCCACTCGAGCGAGGAGTTGCGGATTCCATTATTAGCTCAATTTCTGATAGATACAAGGTAAATAATTGAAGACTGTCAGCCAAACAACCCATACAGACCCCTACTGTGCAATTTGCATATTGTTAATAAACATACTGGTAATGCTATATCTATATACTGGTGTATAGTGGGGTATGCCAACAACTCTAATATCAGTGTACGTTATTTAATAAGAAGACTCAGGTAAATGAAGTTTAATCTTCCTGAAGTCCTCAATATCTGATACTTCACTGTCAGGATGTTTCTATTTGTACAAGGAAGTTTGTAAAAGTTTTAGATTTAAATACTAGAATCATTATTATTCTTACAGTCAGTACTATATATATATACATGTACCAATACTCTTTAAGATATTAGTTGTAATTACTAATTCTAATTTGCAGGATGACTTCATCGAATCAATAGCAAGGCCAGGAATTGCTTCTGGTGCTTTAACCACTTTGTATCTTTACTCTTTTGTAAGTCTGAAGTTGCCAAGTCTGCTGTTTAAAGTGGTGATCTAACAGATGCACAAGGACAGATCAGCTTAAGGCGTGCTGGGACAACTACATGGCAAAGGAACTGACCACTATCAGATCTCTGGATAATTTTATAGTGTTGGGCTCCTACTCACATTTCAGCCACTGTCTCTGTTTCTTGTTAGATTTGCTTGAAGATATTCCAGCTGTAGAAGTATTTACTTTCTTTAATTTGATTTTAGAAGAAGTAATTATATATGCCTACTACAACAAAATTATATCTTTTTTATTAAAAAAAAATTCCTGTTTTTTTACTTATTACAGGTCAGATCTCCATTTCTACTCTCTGACTTATATAGGACTTGGGCAGTATGCCAGAGCTTTTGAAGACAACATGGTATGAAACATTTTTTTGTCTGAGCAACCACTGTCAAACATTTTGACCTTTTTTTTAATATGTCTCAGATATATGTAACACTTTCATGGCAGCTCTACTTCTACTTCTCAACGGTTTTCACCAATTTGTTAGGGAGTAGCAGCTTGAAGACCAATTGTGCATATTGTCATTGTGCTCCAGACTATTGACTTTGGCAAAGTTATGTCCTTTATTTTATTCAATTACAAGGAAGCTTCAATATAAAGTCATGGCTGAGGCATATTGTCCCTTGTTCTAGTCAATCAATATTTAGCAGGGTTATGGCCCAATCATAATTTCAATTGAAAATCTTGTCGGCACAATTCATTCTTAACTTATTAACTGATTTTGAATAAAACTTGTTTGAGAATATCAGTAAGAAGTCCAGTTTGACTTGTAATTTCTTTCTGTGTTGTGCCCAGTTGACCTTCTGTCAATTATGGCCTTATAATTATATTTTAAACATAATTCTTGTCAGCACTACTCATAAACATCTTGACTTATTATGATCAAACTTTCTAGCAGGTGTCAGTATGAAGTTGTGTTTTGCCTATTGTTATCTCTGTAGTTGTACTGCAGTCACCACAAGTATTGTGTCTAAACTCTTTTGTCAAATGGATTTGCTAAAATAAAGCTACAGACCCAGTGGGGCATTCATGTTGACAAGCACATTCTTAGTTTTAAAATAAATGTCCATTATAGAATTAAATCACTGCAGTAAAATTAAATCAACACTGAATAAGTAATTCACATCAATTCCTTTCATTCCATTTTAACGTTTTATTCATACATGTAGATTGGTATAGAAAATGTGGAACTGATGACAGAAGAAGACTTTGTAAGGGTTGGCATCTATGTCATTGGCGTCCGACTTGACATTAAACAGGCCTGTCAGAATTATCTAAAAGGTATTTTAATACTTAGCTTACAATAAAGTTTTCTCATATAATCTCAAGAATGGATGTTAAAAATTTAATTGAAGAATATGGGTAAAATGTAATTATCAGATTGAACAAGGCAGTTGAAAGGTTTAAGCCACCATTTGCACATATTTTTTGCGATAAAAAAAAAGCTAATAAAGGTGTAATCCTGCCTGTTAATATTAAGCTATTGCAAATTTTCTAAATGCAATGCAACCCAGCTTCTAAAGCTATGCCCAATAGCTGCCGTTTGTTTATTTGTTGTAATTAATATTTTCTCTGCTCTATAGCTTTGAAGCTATTTCCCTTAGCCTGCTAAACTTTCATTAAATCAAGACATCAATCCAGCAAAGTACAGTGCTCAAACCATGTTGCTAGATTCCTTCATGATTGTCAGCGATACACCAAATTTTTCTCTGGCCTAGTATAACTTGACTATCTACTGACCACTCAGTGGCTTCTTCCTTTAAAAACAGTTTTCAAAGTTTGTTATGCTGCTATTGTAAATGTCTCATTTTGCCTTAAACCATTTTTTAATTTAATATTAACAATGTTTTTACTTTCATTATGTCTGCACTCAGTATTTGCAAGGATAATTGTGTTGACATGAACTAGTGTACCTTAACCTTATAATATAGTATTGTGTAACCTTCATTCATTGTCACCAAGCGCTTGATTCTTTGAGTATTTGCGCCAAAATGATACTGATTCAACGTTAGAGTAATGAAAAGCACATGTTAACAATTTCAACTCATTTCGCTTCCCTATTTCAATAATTTAAGGACCTTGGTCAGAAGAACCAGGAATATTGATATTTTATATGATTATGCATTGAACGATGGCTCCATTGTTAGTTGTCTTATAATAAACGTTTAACGACTAAATTTTTGTATTGTTGACAGAGCCAAAGGATTTTGTTTTATTTCAGTTCAGGCATTTAGAATTGTTTGTTTCTTAAGTGCTTATACTGAAGGATTAACCATCTTAATGTACGAGATTTCTGATATGTAATTAATGATTGTTTAACGTATAAAAGTAAGCTTGTAATCTTTTTTGTTTACATGTATATTCATGAAGATGTATTGTCAATTTCATTTCTTACGGTTTTCGACAAATAAAGATAAGAATTAGTCACGAATTTTCTGTTGAGACCAAGGGCCCCTTACAGCTATTTGATATTTACCGATCAACACCCATTTAATTATTTAAAATTTGAAGTTCCAAATATGCAGTTTCTACTATTGCTTAGAACAGGCTCTCCCAATAATAATTTCTAGATTTTATGGTGAATGGATACATGTAATTTATTGCTAATAGAGTATTTATTCTATTTTGTGGTCAATAAAATGGCTTTTGTATAACATTGTTTGGAAACAATTTAATGTTATTAAGTCAGAACATAATATTTACAGGAACAGAATCTTCACTCATTGTTCAGAAATTTATAGACCTGCATGAGCCTAAGAAAAACAACATGAAGAGTATATCTCGCTTGGAAACATTCTATTTACAAAGATGTATATAAAATAGTTAATGCAAGAGATGGTGGATATTTTCCAAATGGGAGATCAGAGGCAGAAAAACCTGAACCTAAATGAGGTAACTTACTTCATAGCATCATTTTCCGGTATGAAGGTGCCACAGCTTGAAGAAATGGGAGGTTTTACCATTGGGAAATACTTGTTCATTTCACACACATGATTCTGCCTTCCTTAATATATTTCATTTCCAAAACAAATTAGTCTATATGTTTATTGTATTATTTTGAGTCGGCATGAAAAGATTGGTACCGGTGTTGTATAGTATTTTGACCCCTCTGTGAAATGACCCCGGTGTCAAATAAAAGAGGGAATGTTCCAATGATTGGTTATAATTGATTGTTAATCGGTTTAAGCTTGAAAAAGGAATCATCAACTATGTTAAATACAATCCATAGTTTAAAATCAGTTATTTGTGTCCCCTTGAAAAGGATGGCATCAATAGATATTGAATTGACCTTTTGTTAGTTAGTGCATTCATACGTCTTAAATTTGTGCCTTGTCCATAACATCATACATGGAAGAATTTTAAAATAACAAATGTCAGAGGATGAGTGGCTCGCATGACCTAGGTCAATAGCTCAAAAGTGAAGTTCCTTTTTGGAGGTCACACATAAAAAAGACTGAGAAAGGGGTATTTATACCGGTCTTAAACTTTATTATTCATTGAGAGATTTTAAAATCACAAATGATAAAAATAACACGATGATTAGTTATGCACAAGGACCAGGTCCCTAGCTCCTTATAGGTCAAGGTCACACTAAAAAGTCCTTATTATGTGACAGTGTGTATCCTTCTAGAAGAGAAACATATGCAAGTGGTTCAGTTAGCTCAGACTGTAGAGCATTTGCCCTGTAAGTGAAGGGTCTGGGGTTCGAGTGCTGGACTCTTTACTATAAGTAAATGTTATACATCTGTAACTTAGTAATTCATTCTGAAAATTTTAGATAATGTCACAAATGACCATCATGACATGATGTGTCCTGTGCAAGATCCAGGTCAGTAGGTCAGTGTCATATTTTTCATTAAATCTTCTTAATAAAGTCACAAAAAACATATTTACATTCACATACCAATTTGGGACAGTTTCCAATAACTACGAAATTAACTGTTTCTTATAAATTTTGGGATTTTTTTCAATATCTAAGTATCAAAACAAATTGTGCTATCAATATTCAATTACTTAAGTGTTAAGCATCAATTTTTTATTGATTCACAATTCAAACATGATATTTCTTCAGAATTGCATTGATTTCAGAAGTACATCAATAATGCCAGTCATATCACAAAATCAGCATTAAAATAAGGAAAATGTGTTTTTAAACAAGAAGAAATAAGGATTATTTATCACCGCCATTATGTGACTACTCCACTGAAGCATTTCCTGTTTCCACTTGTTGTGTTCTTCCTTTACAACATTATGATGTGAATTTTTGAAATTTAAAATAAATACACATATAAAAGCATACATATTAAACATACCAAATAAGTTAGGCGTATGTATAAGAATGGATTTATAAGATGAGAAATCATAATTTTGAGAAAGATTTGCCATACTAAAGAAGTCACTAACAGATGATATTTTATTTTTCATTCTCAGTCTGTGTAGAATAATGATGTGATGCCAGTTCCTGGATGTTTGGAGCCACCAAATGCTTTGACCCCCACTAACAAGAGCGACAATGCTGACATGACAGACAGTGATGATGATTTTGAAATGTTGGGAACTCCTACTATTCTAGTGAACAGAAGGTATAGACACTTCAGTATGGTTGGTATAATATATATTGTGTTTGCTATGTATTAATTAGTTTGCTATGTATTAATTAAATTGCCATTACCGGTAATATAAAAAAATATATACATGTATATCAACTTTTGTAGTTGACAGCTAAGCTATCTGTCATGATCATATCCTGTTGGGTCTAATTTCCCAGTGAACAGTTGATATTATGTTTCAAATTTGTACTACAATTTGTATACAGTCAAACCTGTCTTAAACAGCCAGTTAAGGGAAGGAGCAAAAATGGCCTTTTAAGACAGATGGTTTCTTAATACAGGTTTATTTGCTGTAAGAACATAGAAATGGGAAAATAGCAAATTTGGCTGCTTAATAGAGGTGGCCACTTACACAGGTTTGACTGTATTATTTTTCTTTTAAATGATTGGTATAAAATTTATGGAACTTTTTTTAACAATTACCTTCCAATATTGTTACATTGTTTATGCAGGGTAAAAGAAAAAATCTTGTTAAACATTGTTTTAATATGTGCATATTATGTTGTAGAAATAAATATAATTTATGATATGATAAACATGTTTACTTGTCTATTACCGGTATTGTAATATTGATATTGAGAGGCAGGGTCAGTATGTCTGTACTTAATTAGATCAAAATGCCTACCTGGTGCTCTCTCACAAAAGTTGTTTAAAAAACAATTCACAATAGTTTTTTTCCAAATAAATAGCTTATTTCAACTGTAAGAATATTCTTTAATTATGTTCATTTGCAGAGTTTGACAGAATTGAGAGTAAGAGCATCTGCTCGCGCTAACTGACAGTTTGTTGCAGCATCAACATCGAGTCATAATGACAGGTATGTGTATTTAACAATGAAGTTAATGGCAGGTATACTGGAGATGCAGTGTCATAATGACAGGTATGTGTATTTAACAATGAAGTTAATGGTAGGTATACTGGAGATGCAGTGTCATAATGACAGGTATGTGTATTGGAGATGCAGTGTCATAATGACAGGTATGTGTATTTAACAATGAAGTTAATGGTAGGTATACTGGAGATGCAGTGTCATAATGACAGGTATGTGTATTGGAGATGCAGTGTCATAATGACAGGTATGTGTATTTAACAATGAAGTTAATGGTAGGTATACTGGAGATGCAGTGTCATAATGACAGGTATGTGTATTTAACAATGAAGTTAATGGTAGGTATACTGGAGATGCAGTGTCATAATTACAGGTATGTGTATTTAACAATGAAGTTAATGGTAGGTATACTGGAGATGCAGTGTCATAATGACAGGTATGTGTATTGGAGATGCAGTGTCATAATGACAGGTATGTGTATTTAACAATGAAGTTTATGGTAGGTATACTGGAGATGCAGTGTCATAATGACAGGTATGTGTATTTAACAATGAAGTTTATGGTAGGTATACTGGAGATGCAGTGTCATAATGACAGGTATGTGTATTGGAGATGCAGTGTCATAATGACAGACATGTGTATTTAACAATGAAGTTTATGGTAGGTATACTGGAGATGCAGTGTCATAATGACAGGTATGTGTATTTAACAATGAAGTTAATGGTAGGTATACTGGAGATGCAGTGTCATAATGACAGGTATGTGTATTTAACAATGATGTTAATGGCAGGTATACTGGAGATGCAGTGTCATAATGACAGGAATGTGTATTTAACAATGAAGTTAATGGCAGGTATACTGGAGATGCAGTGTCATAATGACAGGTATGTGTATTTAACAATGAAGTTAATGGTAGGTATACTGGAGATGCAGTGTCATAATGACAGGTATGTGTATTTAACAATGAAGTTAATGGTAGGTATACTGGAGATGCAGTGTCATAATTACAGGTATGTGTATTTAACAATGAAGTTAATGGTAGGTATACTGGAGATGCAGTGTCATAATGACAGGTATGTGTATTGGAGATGCAGTGTCATAATGACAGGTATGTGTATTTAACAATGAAGTTTATGGTAGGTATACTGGAGATGCAGTGTCATAATGACAGGTATGTGTATTTAACAATGAAGTTTATGGTAGGTATACTGGAGATGCAGTGTCATAATGACAGGTATGTGTATTGGAGATGCAGTGTCATAATGACAGACATGTGTATTTAACAATGAAGTTTATGGTAGGTATACTGGAGATGCAGTGTCATAATGACAGGTATGTGTATTTAACAATGAAGTTAATGGCAGGTATACTGGAGATGCAGTGTCATAATGACAGGCATGTGTATTTAACAATGAAGTTAATGGTAGGTATACTGGAGATGCAATGTCATAATGACAGGTATGTGTATTTAACAATGAAGTTAATGGCAGGTATACTGGAGATGCAGTGTCATAATGACAGGTATGTGTATTTAACAATGAAGTTAATGGCAGGTATACTGGAGATGCAGTGTCATAATGACAGGTATGTGTATTTAACAATGCAGTTAATGGTACGTATACTGGAGATGCAGTGTCATAATGACAGGTATGTGTATTTAACAATGAAGTTAATGGTAGGTATACTGGAGATGCAGTGTCATAATGACAGGTATGTGTATTTAACAATGATGTTAATGGCAGGTATACTGGAGATGCAGTGTCATAATGACAGGAATGTGTATTTAACAATGAAGTTAATGGCAGGTATACTGGAGATGCAGTGTCATAATGACAGGTATGTGTATTTAACAATGAAGTTAATAGTAGGTATACTGGAGATGCAGTGTCATAATGACAGGTATGTGTATTTAACAATGAAGTTAATGGCAGGTATAACGGAGATGCAGTGTCATAATGACAGGTATATGTATTTAACAATGAAGTTAATGGCAGGTATACCGGAGATGCAGTGTCATAATGACAGGTATATGTATTTAACAATGAAGTTAATGGCAGGTATACCGGAGATGCAGTTTCATAATGACAGGTATGTGTATTTAACAATGAAGTTAATGGCAGGTATACTGGAGATGCAGTGTCATAATGACAGGTATGTGTATTTAACAATGAAGTTAATGGTACTTATACTGGAGATGCAGTGTAATGATGACAGGTATGTGTATTTAAAAATGAAGTTAATGGCAGGTATACTGGAGATGCAGTGTCATAATGACAGGTATGTGTATTTAACAATGAAGTTAGTGGTAGGTATACTGGAGATGCAGTGTCATAATGACAGGTATGTGTATTTAACAATGAAGTTAATGGCAGGTATACTGGAGATGCAGTGTCATAATGACAGACATGTGTATTTAACAATGAAGTTAATGGTAGGTATACTGGAGATGCAGTGTCATAATGACAGGTATGTGTATTTAACAATGAAGTTAATAGTAGGTATACTGGAGATGCAGTGTCATAATGACAGGTATGTGTATTTAACAATGAAGTTAATGGCAGGTATACTGGAGATGCAATGTCATAATGACAGGTATGTGTATTTAACAATGAAGTTAATGGCAGGTATACTGGAGATGCAGTGTCATAATGACAGGTATGTGTATTTAACAATGAAGTTAATGGCAGGTATACTTGAGATGCAGTGTCATAATGACAGGTATGTGTATTTAACAATGAAGTTAATGGTAGGTATACTGGAGATGCAGTGTCCTTCTTTAGTTTGTCTGTTATCATGTCCCAGAATCATTTTAGTCTTCCAACTGATTTTGAACTTGTGGTGGAAATCATAATCGTGCAAAAATTGAGTCGTCCATTATTTGCTCCAAGACAGTTGATTTGTGACTGACACTTCCCAACTGTCATTTATTCTGTGTTTGTATTGTAACTATTATGATCAGTCAAAGTACTGATTGTGTTGTGTTGCTGTGGTGAAGGGGTATTTAAATGCAATGTCTCTGTTTCTTTTTCACAACAGTAGCCCAATTCCACAAGAAATGGTAGAGGTATTTGACAGTGAAGATGAACAACTTAAAAGGAAAAACCAGGCTGGTTTTATGGAATCTCAAGCTAGTTGGTATAAGATAATGTTTTGTTATAAATGTATCTCAATTTCAAGTCACAGTTCAAGTTGAAAATACTGTACTATTTTGTATGATGTGATAGATGTTGGTGTAAAACTCTGCTATGTCTTTATTTGTAATACAATTTTATGATATACTTTTTTTACATAACTTTTGATGCAGAAGTGTAATAAACCCATGACTGATTTTGTTATTAACCTTGTGTAATATCACAACCTGTCATTGCTCCGCAGTATAACTAGGCTCTTGTATGTAAAAACTTGTCAAAGTATAAAAATGACATCGATATCTAATGGTAAAATGAAGTTATTTTACAACATTACATCATACAATGAAGGGTGGAAATTAATATGCCTGCTTTTTAGCTCACCTGAGCCAAAGGCTCACAGGTGAGCTTTTGTGATCGCCTGGTGTCCGTCGTCTGTCGTTAACTTTTAGCTTTTAACAACTTCTCCTCTGAAAGCACTGGGCCAATTTTGATATAATTTCACAGAAATATTCCTTGGGTGACCCTCTACCAAGTTTGTTCAAGCCAAAAAACATGGCGGCCAGGGGGTGGGGTTAGTTTACTATATAAGTTATAGTAAAAACTTAAAAAATCATCTTGTCAGAAACTACTGGCTCAATTTTAAAATAATTTCACAGAAATATTCCTTGGGTGACTCTCTACCAAGTTTGTTCAAGCCACCTTGATTCGTCAAAAAAACATGGCGGCCCGGGGATGGGGTTAGTTTTATGTCAAATTACTCCCCCTGTTTTATAGCATAAATGTTACCAGATATAAGTTTTAAAAGATAATTCATCATAAAAAGATGAATGATACAATAATAATCAATGCTTGAAAAATTATTCATATTATTCAAATATCATGAACCATTTTTAGCTCTACCGGCCAAAGGCCAGAAGTGCTTATGCGATGGCGCGTTGTCTGTCGTCCATCGTCTGACGTCTGTCATCTGTTAGCAGCACTTTCTCTGAAACCACTAGGCCAATTAAACTGAAACTTCACATGGGTGTTTCTATTGCATAGGAGACTATACAGAAGATTTTTTTTTTTTTTATCTGAAATTCAAGATAGCCGCCGTAACTAAAAATAGTCCAAAACTTAAAAAATCTTCTTCTCATGAACGGCCCAACAGATTTTCAAAATGTTTATGTAGTATTGATGACCAACTATAGTTTTGTTAGATTTGTTCAAATGGTGTCCCTAGGGTTACAAATTACCCCGCCCCGAGGGTTCAATTAGGGGACACATGTCATTATAATATTTTTTTATCTTTTTTTTTTTAAATGGAAATGATTTTGCCTATATCTTCACAGAACCATTGTTTGGTAAAGGGGCTTCAGATTTGTAAAAATGACTGGGTTCCACTGTCTTAAGGAGTCAGGAGGGGCCCCAAAAGGGTACAAATTGGGAATTACTAAATTCGTTTTCTTAAGAACCGGTATGTTAGATTTGTTCATATTTTCCATAAAATATCCCTGTGTGTAGGGGTTTGATTGCAGATAAGAATTTAGGGGCTAAATTGTATAGGGGCCCTGTAAGGGGACTTAGAATTTAACATAGGGATACTATGGGAAAACAAAAAATTCTCTTTTTCTTTCATCTGTTCCGAAACCACCAGGCCAGTTAAACTGAAACTTCACATGGGTATTTCTATTGCATAGGAGACTATACAGAAGACTTTTTTTTTTATCTGAAATTCAAGATGGCCGCCATTACTTAAAATAGTCCAAAACTTAAAAAATCTTCTTCTCATGAAAGGCCCAACAGATTTTCAAAATGTTTATGTAGTAATAATGACCAACTATAGTTTTGTTAGATTTGTTCAAATGATGTCCCTAGGGTTAAATATGACCCCGCCCTGAGGGTTCAATAAGGGGACACGTCATTATAATATATATATATATTTTTTTTTTTTAAATGGAAATGATTTTGCCTATATCTTCACAGAATCATTGTTTGGTGAAGGAGGTTAAGATTATTAAAAATGACTGGGCTCCACTGTCTTAAGGGGTCAGGAGGGGCCCCAAAAGGGTACAAATTGGGAATTACTAAATTCGTTTTCTTAAGAACCAGTATGTCAGATTTGTTCATATTTTCCATAAATTATCCCTATGTGTAGGGGTTTGTTTGCAGATAAGAATTTAGGGGCTAAAATTTATAGGGGCCCTGTAAGGGGACTTAGAATTTTACATAGGGATACTGTGGGAAAACAGAAAATTCTCTTTTTCTTTCATCTGTTCTGAAACCACTAGGCCAGTTAAACTGAAACTTCACATGGGTGTTACTATTGCATAGGAGACTATACTGAAGATTTTTTTTTAATCTGAAATTCAAGATGGCCGATATTTCTATTGCATAGTAGAATTTCAAAAAGTGCTATGGCCACTATGAGTCAGTAGATCGTCATCAGGCCCTCTTGGGCCTCTTGTTATAATAGGTGTTAATCTGAATATAAAAGTCAAGAGTTTTTCTGGTTCAGACAGGGATGGTTTAAAATAATAATATATTATGGTTTCATAATAAAGCAATACCATATATCTAGCTAGTTTCATAACAGCAAGAAGTCTGCTGGAGATTTTCTGTGTCAAAGTGTACTTGAAATCTTGGGGGAGAGTGCCCTGCGACAATGATTCTTTCAAGTGATATACTTTGGGAAAGCTTGTGTTTGAAACTCATAGGAATATTTATTGTGCTGGAACTGCGGATTGTTTCATGCACAATGGTTTAGTCTGATGCTTTAGTTTGAAACCGTTCTCAAACACAACAGGTTAGTTTTGTGCTGGAACTGGATTTTTATCTTAGTTAGAAGACTTAGCATCTATAGTAAAAACTTCAAAAGCCTTCCTGTCAGAATCTACTGACCTGATTTTGATGTAATTTCACTGACATTTACCATGGGTGAGCCTCTACCAAGTTTGAATTCTTCTACGCATCTGTTACATCTTCAAAACGAATCAAAATTCTAACTATTTGCCAATCTCATCTTTCTGGAATATTGAGCGTACATGTATTATATAATATACTTATGTTGGGTGATACAAGGTCAGTCAGGTGAGCGATAAAGGGCCATCTTGGCCGTCTTGTTTAGATAATAGCATATAAAACTGTTGAATAATTAGAACATTAACATTTGTAGCACATCTGTTCAAAGTTAAAGGTAAACGTTCAATGTTTTATATATAGCAATTGATAATCCATAAAATAATGAAAACTAACTTTCAAATAAAAGGGGAGCTACTATATGTTGTCTGTCATCCTTCCATTAACCTTTTCCATGTAGATGTGATTATGAGTGAGATCCCCCAATCTTAGCTCTACTGGCTAACGGCCAGCAGGGCTTTTGACATGGTAAATTGTCCTCTGTCTGTCGTCCTTCCGTATTATTGTCTTGTTTTCAGTCATTATCAGCTATTTTTTAGACAATCTTCCAAATGTTGAGCATGCTGTCTTTTGACAGCTAATTTTTTATTCTGTAACATTTTCTTCATACCACAAAGCTTTATCTATTGATAAATAGCTCTGGCTTTATTTCTTCAGTAGTGCCAACACAGATGATACTTAGAAGACTTACTAAAGGGATACATGATGAGAGCTGTTGAACCTGAAAACAGGACGGATCTTATTATTTCACGCCATAATGTACTTAAATCAGCTTTTAGAGGAATGCAGCGACAAAGTTTCAGGCTCAATGCAAATCTGTACATAAAGTTTAGCGGAGAGATAGGTCAAGACTATGGAGGGCCAAGAAGTGAGTTTCTCAGGTCAGTATATTCAATCTTGAAAAATGTTTTCTGCTGTACTTTTTGTGCTTGTTCAGTATTATACTGTTAGTTATAACAGTCATCAGTAGAGTTAAATGGTAATTAAAAATCATCTTAGCAAGAAAATGATTACTCAAAAACCGTATGGCTTTAAATAACCTTAAAGAAAATCATGATGAAACATCCATCTGATTTGATAGGAACTTTTAATAGGGGTCGAAACCGAAATCGCCCGATGGGTATCATGGTATCACTCGAGCGACATCTAGAACTCAGTGAGAAGTGGTGCATTTTATAAAAAAACACGACAATCTTTAACCCATACGTTGCCTCGTGACTATTATTCCAAATAAAATAAAATTTTGTTTCAAAAAAATACTGTAATAATAATATTAAAATAATTAAACTTTTTTGATAAATAAGATTCTTAGCTTTAGTTGATAATTAAAGTACAAAACCAGACAACAAAGTCATTGCTCTGCAGTAAATATGTTTCGCAAAGTTTCGGTCAAAGTAATTGCGGGTAAAATGAAAAGTATTCCGATTGCTGTTTATAATTTTTTTGCGTTTTCAACAGTTGCTGATGATATCAAAGGTGAATATATGTGTATAGATAATTATTCCGTAGTATCATATCATTTTTGTCTTGGAAATGGCTCTCAAAATAACTATGTCCATCTTGTGAGAGTAGAAAATAAATGAACAATTGTTTGATGTTTACAATTGTATGGTGCCGTAAAGTATTTTCGATCACTTTCAAGAATTATAAATATCACTTAAGTGACATAGGTCAACCATCCAAGTACTTACCTTGTACATCGTTGCTTAACCATGTCGCTGTTAAAGCAAGCTTAACAGAAAAGACTGTTGTTAGTGACCTATATGTACACTCACTACACTCTTCCCCTCTTTACCTTTAGGGCTTATACCCAACAGCACAGTCTGTGGCTTTCAGCAGTTCATGGCCATATCCCATCCCATTCCAAAGAAAGAGAGATTTGTGCAGGCACAGGTCGGAAAGTTTATCATCGTTGCCATTAAAGTAACATTGGTCACCCATCCAAGTACTAACACTCCCCTAACACTGTACATCATTGCTCAACTTCCAATACAGTCAGTGCACTTTAACAACATCGCTGTACAAGCTAGCTTGACAGCAAAACTGTTGTAAGTGACCAATGTACATTCACTACATCGTGTATGGTATTCAATTTCCTGCACAATTGGCAATATTTACAAATAGTATGCAGTGCCCCGTGGTTGATTGTTTCATCAGCAATGTTGGTGATGTATATGATATTGATTAGTGTTTTGCCTAAAATTGTTTTAATTAAATTAGAATAAACAAATGCTAAATATTTTATTACTCATTAATACTTTTCAATTACATAATAATAGCTCTAGTTAGTTCAACAGACCATAACTGGTTCTCACCTATCCACAATTGTCAGTGTTCTTGCTGTATATTTGGACATGCCACATAACACTATACTAAATTAAGGTTGACTAAATCACTACCTGTTTTTAACACAAAATTAAAGTAGATGAACTGGTAGGTTGATGAAACCACCATCACCCGTGGGCCACAGCATGTGAAATTGAAGCTACAGCCGGACCAAACTCACAGTGTGTTGAGAGAACATTAACTGTTACCACAACTAATTTTTTTATATTCTGTAGTTGTCATGGTGTGTGGCACAAAAGTCACTAACCCAACATTTTACAGACATAAACATCTACCATATGTTTAAATATCTTTATTTGTCATTGTGTGTGCTACGAAAGTTGCTAACCTTAAAATTTATGGACATGAACATCAAGGAAAGTCAACTAGTTGAGATTTTGTGAACGCTCATGCCAAATTAGTAATCCTTCGTGTGCTATTTTATCAACATTTAGTCAGGAGATGCAAGTTTCCTATCTTTCTATACAAGTCCTTGTAAACATCAACACATTTTTTAATATCTGTAGTTGTCATGGTGTTTGGCGCGAAAGTAGTTTACCTACTTATACGGACATAAACATCCCATATTGGTGATTACCCAAGAAGAGCGTTGATCTTTTTAGGTACCAGGGTGATAGTGCAGGTTACAGATTGAAACCAACTGTATGTTTCTTCTGGTTCTTCAGTTTACTTGGTGTATAGCACCGCCACATGGATCCTCAATTTAAATAACCATCAGAACGACTGTTTTTAATTGGCAAGCCCCAGGGGATCTAACCCACAACCTCGATGCTAGAAGTTTTGTGATTTACCGACTGAGCTAATGGGGCTAACCAGCTTATACTGGTTATGCTGCCATCAAAACAGCTATGTATTTTTGGACATCTTATCGAATACCACCTGGAGATAATTGAATGATAATTGATCCAGAGTAGTTATTAACTTGTCAGTGGTCATTAATCCCCATGTGTGTGTGCAGCAATTAAAGTTATTAAAGAGACTAAACTTTTGTAAATGGTGACTTGTACAAATTTCTACTTGGCCGGTGACTTGTACAATTCTCTACTTGTTCAGAACATCTGACCATAGGATTGTACAGCACTGTCAGGGGAAATAAATTTTGTCTATTATCACTGGGCATATATTCACATTCCTTGCATAATTCCGATGAGCAGGGCGTAACTACTCAAAATTCATTTAGGCAGGGCATTATCACTACCCAGAATCCTAATTTTGATAACAGCCCCAGGCAAGGGTTAATGGCATTGGGGAAAAAGTGTGCAGTGTGGAAGTTGATAATGGGTGAACAGTGCCTTGTAGTGACAATGCAAGCTGTACTCAAGGTGCAATAATGAACAAAAAAATAAAAAGGTATCGGATGGTCTCCTGTATATTCCAAAAAGTAACATAATTCTGAGTTAAGCCTTTTCAGGGGAAATTGGTTAACTCTTATAAATTGTATGTATATAGCTTGACTTGAACCAACAACTTCACATGTGACAGGTACCTGATCTTTAGCACGGAAGTGCTCTCAGTAATGGAGGGTTGCACTCTGGCATCAAAATAAAACAAGTGGGGCATGTGTTTGCTGTGCTCCTACCTACTCGCTAAAAATTGCAGCTTCTTTAACTTTTTATTGCCTTTCAAAGCTTTTTATTTTTTCAAGATATCTGTCCATTTCTTTAAAATACTGAGTCGAAACACAGCAATCAAGTTATAAAACTTTAATTAATAAGAACACTTTTTTTTTAATCGGATTTAATGCCATTTTCAATACATTTCAGGTTATATATGGCTTATCCAGTTTTGCTGGTTGAGGAAGACCTCAGACTGAGTACTGTCCTTCCCAAGTAACTGGAAACTTTCTCACATACAGTTTTTGAAGCAGGATTCAAACCTACGACCTTAGCAGTGAGAAGTAAGTGATCTTGAGATGTTGCCTTATACCACCTGGCCACAGAGGACCCTTTTAAATGCATTCAGTCTACCATTATGCCCTCATCTTAATCTGCCGGTCTTTTTAGGTCACCTGAGACTTTGTCTCAAAACCGTAACCGAATTGTAATGATGTGTTGTATGCAGCTTTGGTACACACAGGTGAATCAAAATTGTGAAAAACGGTCATAGTAAGGTAAACTTTGAAAATCTTTTTCTCAATATAGGAGAAGCACTGGGAAACAAATAGTGAGCATGATTATGGACATATATGGGTCATTTATAAAAACTGTGAATTGCATGTCCCTGGGTCACACGGTTTTGCCCTTGGAGTGAATTGTATTGTATAGTGTTTAGCGTCGCTTTCAACAATTTTTCAGCCATATCGCGACAGTGTCAACTTGAGACAGTATTCTAAGCGCTGTCACACTGGAGTATCATGCCGCAGACACATGGTATGATACCTTACCCAGTCACATTATACTGACACCGGCCAGACCAGACCTAGAACTCTCCTCTAAATGCTGAGCGCCAAGGGAAGGAAGCTTCTATTACCATTTTTAAAGTCTTTGATATGACATGGCCAGGGGATTGAACCCATGACCTTCCGCATGCGAGGCGGACACTCTACCACGCATGCCGGTCTATTCCCTTGGAGTGAGGTCCTACTTTACTAAATTTATATAAGAGAAATTGACAAAAAGTTATTTCTTATGACTGAATAGATTTATGTGAATGTTTTTTTGATAATCAGATGACTGATTAAGGCTCATGGGCCTCTTGTTTAAAGCACATTATAAATTACGGTTTCCAACTGATGTATGTATTCATATAATTGGTAACCTCCCTGTTCATGTCATGATGTAATTATTTCAATCAGAGAACAGTACTTATAACATATATTTATTGTTAGTTGGCCTTTTGCTTTGTTTTCATTACAGTTTTGGTAAATACATTATAAATTCTGATGGAGTTGTCTTTGTTACTGTAAACAATTTTCAAATTGCTTTTAGCTCGACTTTTCGAAAAATAATAAGAGAGCTGTTCCGGTCACCCGGATGTCAGCATCCCACCTTGGTTGAAGTTTTGTGTGCAAGTCCCAATCTCAATAATCATTGCATGTATTGACTTGAAATTTAACAAAACACTTCACCAGTCATCAAACATACTATGATAACTAAGTTAGATTAACTCTTGGATTAATATAATGCAAATTATTGCCCTTGTTTGACTTAGAAATTCTAGTTAGTTTTGCTTGCAAGTACCATCTTGTCCATACTTCATCAACCACTCAATGTATTTGATTTGATTTTAAACTTAACAGCAAGACTTCCTAGTCATAAAACATACTACAATGAATAGGTTAGATAACTCTTGCATGAATAAAATGCAAATTATTGCCCTTATTTGACATATTAAACTTTTACGCGCAAATACCATCAATTGGAACTCACAACCCTTGAATTGACAGTTAGACACATTATAGACTTAATGTATAACAGTGAATAAACTCCGAAAGGTATGATTCATTTTACAAAGGGGGACATTTATTTGGGACAGAGATATCCAAATTTAACCATTTTATAAATGTACATATATATTTATGTGAAAAATACCATAAAACACAGCAGATGCTTTAGATGCTTCAACCTAACTTGAAATCAATACCTGTATATATCGATTAAAGACTAGTTTCCAGATTGTTGAAGCATTTTCCCCCATAAAAAAGGAAGAGTTGACATGATTTTTAATTTCACAAAAATTGATATTATACTACATGTATATAGTATTAGAAAACAAACATGTAGTGCTGTGTTATAAGAGTGCATTTGATAATAGAAATTTGGGACAATTTCAAATATTAATTTCTATTAATTTAGATAATTTGATTTGATAAATATTTAAGTCCATTATCTTAGTACAGCATGATGTGCTTCTGTGGTGTAACTGGCAAACACATCTACACTTTTGAAGAAATTCAGTAGGTTACTTACAGAAGGACGGTGGCTGTACTGAGATTGGTTCCTTTGTCTTCTAGGTCTTTTTTGAAAATGTTTTGAAACCCCAGTAAAAATACATACTGGCCTATCTGCACAGTGTAAACTATAGTATAGACATGTATTATGTTTATGTAACATGGCAAGGAGAATATGCAGCCATTGCAGACTCGAACTCGGGACCTTTTACTTATAGGACAAGTGCTCTACCGACTGAGCTAACCAAACCGTTGACATATGTTTCTCTCCTAACAGTTTAGGTATACACTGTGACATTTATATTATGCACACTAACATTTATAACTGAAGAAAAACCCACAGTCAAAAGGTATTTTGTGACCAGCATCCATTTATGTAGCTTGATTAAATAGGGCATGAATGGACAGCTTCTTTATTATTTGGATATCCTTTCTGCTGTCCATAACTCGGGAGAACGCAAAATAAAAAACTTTAAAAGGCTCCTAGATATGTGCAATATGTCACACTACCATTTATGATGCTAATAATGTTTGCTTTTGTTTTTGCAAACCAAGGAATTAGACATATAGTTCCTTGAATAAAGTTTCAATCATATAATAAGTGATTTATTTATGATAAACATAATACATATTAAATATATAATGGAAACATCTGCAATGTTATACTAAACATATAATACATGTACTATATAATACATGTACTATAAAGTGTATTTGTATTTGTTTGTTTACTATGTATATAGTTCGGACCCCAAGAGAGGCAATGTCTTAGTTCATATTACTTGCTACAAATGATCAACATAACATGACATGTCGCGAGTAAGACTCTGTACCTCAAAGGTACAAGGTCACACTTTGAGTTTGTTTGATAACACTGAGTCTGTGTGAGATTTTGTGTCCAGCCTGTAACTTTGTTATGCACAGATGGATTTTGTAAATACTTACTACAAATGATCAATATAACATGATAATGTTTCACGGGTAAAACCCAGACTCCAACTTCACAAGTCATGGTCATAATTTAACTTTGACAACACTTCAGTCTGTAACTTTATCATATATTGATCAACATGACATGACGAAATGTCACCTTCAGACCCAGAACCTTACCTTGAAAGTAAATGTTACACTTCCAGGTTGTTTGATATTTCATGTCTGGTGTGTAACTGTTTTACATGGAGGGAATTAAAATAGCTTGACACAAGTGATCAACATGTCATGATGTGTCACCTGTATTTACCTGTACATTTACCTCCAATGTCAGGGTCAAGGTTAAGGTCCAGTTCTCTTGATATTCATGGATACATCGCAACCTATTATATAATTATCATTATTTTCACAGACCATTTCGTGGTCATGCGACACTATCCAAGGACATTTCTTGTTGTTTTTTTATTGATGGGGTTAATATACATTTTCAACAAATGGCAGGTTATATATGGCATTTCAAGTTTAATTGGTGGAGGAAAATCTTAGAAGGAGTCGGAGTAGAACTAACGTTCATCCGCAAGTAATTGGCAAGTCAAGCTGTTGGATGATGCAGGGTTTGAACTCACAACCTCGGTGGTGGTCATAGACGATAGTTCCTCAGACCACTCAGCCATTGAGTACCGTTAGGAATAATTCATTGAAATTGCATTTTTAGCTTTACACATTGTATGCCAATTGAATAAAAACTTTGTTAAATTTGTTTGGGAGTGTTTCAAATGTATCGTGCATATGCTATTAGAAAGTTGAATTTAATAATTTCAGTCAAATTATGTTTATATTTTTCATTTAACATCAGAAACTCATGTGGGATTATTTTAACACAAAAGTATGCTTTTTTAATGTATGCATTATCAAAATGAAACCTTTGTTCATGTGCTACATTTAACTAAAGCAAAAAAAGGAAAACTTTGTGTCATATTATTGATCTATATGAAAATAAAAAATAAAATAAGAAACTGGATTACGCCAAAGGAGAATACAAATAAACTATGGAAGATGTCCATTATTATTTCAAGAGCTTTAGTGATGAGCAGTTTAGAAACATTTATGTTTCTTGTTCTCATTTTCAGACTTGCACTTATGGAATTAATTGATAGTTCATTATTTGATGGCAAAGATGGAGAGAAGATTTTCACACATAACATAGAGCTACTTGAGGCAGGCCGTTTAGCAGGATGTTGACCTTTCCATTGCACAGAAAGGTCCAGGTCCTCACTTTTTAAATGGTTCATTATATGATATACTGACTGGGAAGATGCATGGTACATGTTTGTCACAGTTTGACATAAATGTCCTTCCACAAGATGCAAAAGATGTGATGGAGAAGGTAAGCTGAGAGTTTACAGAGTAGTTATATAATCATTAGAGCAAGTAGATCTTATCGTAAGCCTACATCATGTAATTACTATCTGATTTGAAATTTAGCATCATTTTCATGCCATTGATGGCTAACAGACTATCAGTTAACCTAACCACCCTTTACTGGGACTCTGGAAGCACACCCATCTCCGCATGTAGCTGATAACTTTTCCATTTGAATCAGCGATGAAAGATGAATGACAATGAGACACAATGTTGTATACCAATAATCATGGAGACTGACCAGTAGGGATTTGAACTTGCAATCTCTGAATTGATAGTCAAATTCGCTACCAACTGATCTAACTGGGCACTGTTTGAGAAATGCCCATTTTATTATTAATTAAAAAATGTAATTAGGTTTGTATCATTCTTTATAAAAATGATATATGTGTATAATAAGGTCAGCTTACTGAATCATTCTAGTATTCCTTATCTGGTCAGTTCCCTTAAATTTTCAGAAATTATGCATATTTAGTTAGTCATTTTGTCGTGTAAATAATAGCTTTTTATCAATTGACCATTGTAGTTGTGTTACAATAAGAGCTTGGTTCCTGTTTTTAACTGTCCTGATCTGATAAGTATTGTCAGAGTTATAACCCTTGAATTGTCAAAATGTGTGTTATTTTGTCATGCCGTCATAATAGCTCAAAGGTCACTGTAAAGTAAAACATATGAAAAAGACCTTTTACCATGTATATAGAAAGTGTTTTTTGTGTCTAGTCTGAAACTTTGTCATACAGGGAAGGATTTTAAAATGACTTCAAGCCTTGTCACAAAAGACCACTATGATTTTTATTAGCAAAGACATGGTTTTACTAATTACAATTTATGAAAGCCTCAGTAACTCGAAACATTATAAGCCTACTCATATCTTTTTGTCTGAGCTGTCTTCGAGTAACTGCAGTTACACAGAATGTATGTATAGTTATAGCCACATTTCTCTGGTCAGTTACACAGTATGTAGGTGTAGTTATAGCCACATTTCTCTGGTCAGTTACACAGTATGTAGGTATAGTTATAGCCACATTTCTCTGGTCAGTTACACAGTATGTAGGTATAGTTATAGCCACATTTCTCTGGTCAGTTACACAGTATGTAGGTATAGTTATAGCCACATTTCTCTGGTCAGTTACACAGTATGTATGTATAGTTATAGCCACATTTCTCTGGTCAGTTACACAGTACGTAGGTATAGTTATAGCCACATTTCTCTGGTCAGTTACACAGTACGTAGGTATAGTTATAGCCACATTTCTCTGGTCAGTTACACAGTACGTAGGTATAGTTATAGCCACATTTCTCTGGTCAGTTACACAGTACGTAGGTATAGTTATAGCCACATTTCTCTGGTCAGTTACACAGTACGTAGGTATAGTTATAGCCACATTTCTCTGGTCAGTTACACAGTACGTAGGTATAGTTATAGCCACATTTCGCTGGTCAGTTACACAGTACGTAGGTATAGTTATAGCCACATTTCTCTGGTCAGTTACACAGTACGTAGGTATCGTTATAGCCACATTTCTCTGGTCAGTTACACAGTACGTAGGTATAGTTATAGCCACATTTCTCTGGTCAGTTACACAGTACGTAGGTATAGTTATAGCCACATTTCTCTGGTCAGTTACACAGTATGTAGGTATAGTTATACCCACTTTTCTCTAGTCAGATTCTTATGGAACTACAAGTGATGAAAGGACCTGATGTATGTGTTACTTTGCAACACTATGCTATCTTACGATTTCAGCTCAAAGACATTGATTCCTTCATCAGTTGAGATGAATTCTTATTAAAACATGGAGATTGGCTTGTAGAGTAAGGGATAGCCAATGTATGGAAGTTATCTCTGGATAGTAAAGTGGAAATGATGGAACTGATAATTAAACAAATCCTATATTACAGGTAATAATAATATCACCATATTGTCCATCTGCTTTTCACCCGAAAGGGAACTGAACAACATTTTCAATCTTCATCATCGCTTGTTATTAGTTCTACTAAGTGCTTATAAATGTCATGGTAATATTTCTGTAGGCCATCTGTTAACATTGTAGGAGCATCTGATAATTACTGTTACAGGCCATCTGTTAACATTGTAGGAGCATCTAATAATTACTGGTACAGGCCATCTGTTAACATTGTAGGAGCATCTGATAATTACTGGTACAGGCCATCTGTTAACATTGTAGGAGCATCTGATAATTACTTGTACAGGCCATCTGTTAACATTGTAGGAGCATCTGATAATTACTGGTACAGGCCATCTGTTAACATTGTAGGAGCATCTGATAATTACTGTTACAGGCCACCGTGATTTGGCTTTGTCAAATGCAACACGACAGATTTTTATTACAAAGATATTACATCCATTGGACCACAGATTTTCTTGTTAACTGTAATTATCATCAATTAATAAAACATAAAACTCTTTATATTAAAATCTGCGAGCAAACAGTGACAACATTATATTTAAAGATTTATACAATATATCCTCTTTGCACAATATACTGGAAGGGTATTTATATACAATGGTTGAAAACTTAGCTCTAACAACTGTGTGTTATTAAATAGGTTTGTTTTTCATTTGAAAGGTGTACTTCTGAAGTATCAACATTTACCACAGGGCTTAATGATGTTTGACAGTTGTGGGAGCTAATAAAGGCAAACCTTTTGCTGTTTAAACCTCTATTCTCCTTCACTCACTAAAGACAAGTTTGAAAGATTATGCGAAGTGCAGTATTCGGAAGATGGGTCACTGGCTGAAGACGAAAGTGTGAATGCATGGGAGTTATTTTTGCAGGATATTACAGGTAAACATTTATCTAAGAGGACAGTAGCTGTATCTTCTGTTTATCTGTCTATCTTTCATCCACATATCTTGTCTAATTCACCTTGAACTTGCTGCGCGAGTGCATGTCATCATTAAGGCCATAATGTTATATATATTATACTTAATATTATTTTGGCCGTTTGTCATCATATTTGAGTAACTTTGCTGCATTGATTGAATCATCATGTCATTTTAAGCTTTATCTGGTTCATATACATTTCATGCCAGATTTAATATACGAAAAGTTCATTTAATGCAATAAAAACACAATTTCTATATCAACAATGTCATAGTTCAAATGCAAATTATGCAAGTTGATATTCAAAAACTGAAAATATAGTAGAAATGCCAGATGTGAGGAAGACAGATTTTCAAATCTTCCCACACTTGCAACTTTCGAGGAGGGAAATTCAAACACGATTTCCCATATGAGTATATACAACATTATTTGAAGCTCCAAAAACTTTGTTAGAAAGTTTCCAGTTACATGTGGAAGGACAGTGATTCTACTCAGTCTGAGGTATTCCTCCACCAGTAAAATTGGATATGAATAAATATGTTTAGACTGATTATATTTTTTTTAACCCTTTACTTCATATAGATGCCTTTGGACGCCTCTAATATTGACACCTTTGAACCCTTTTTTTTAAATTTTACAGTCACCATGTTTTGTTATAAATGTGCATTCTACTAGACAATTGTTTAATTGGCAAAAAATACTTTCCAGAAAATGTTGGTTATATGCAGTATCTATAAAACTTGAAATTTTAGGGTAGAAGCGTGCGAGTTTATCCTGCTCTTTAAATTGTAAACAAACATGGATCTGTGTTTGGGGTGAGTGGGGGTTGCAAGGGGGGCAGCACACACACCCCTTCCCCCAATATTCAGGTTCAGCATATACTTTGGGGCATGAAAGTATACATCCTCATACACTCGCCTCGGGTTCCTCCATCCCAATCCCCCCCGACAATAATTGAATCGCTCCTACGCCCATGTTATACTTGACTGATGGATACATTCCATTCATGATAATATGCACATTGTGTATTTTTTACAAGTAATGTTATGTTTAATCAATACGCTGCAAACCTTGACATGTGTAATTACATTTTCTGTTACATGTCTTCCTCAAAGATAATTACATTGCTTCTAAGTTTGATAATAATATCTTTCAGATAAAACAGTTCCAGCGAAATTTGGAGAACTGCTGTCACTAATAACTGGCGCAGACGAGTTTCCTTCCACCTTTTGGATTTAACAAAGTTATTGAAATTAAGTTTTTTGATCAAGAGGAGGGACAAACAAGACTGCCGTCAGTAGCTACATGCGCATTGGAATTTTACATTCCAAGAGGAATCAATAACCCTGCTGCTTTTTCAGCCCTTATGGTAAGGGCACTGAAAAATTTGTGAAACACTTTTTCATAATGTCCCTTCTGTGACATAACTATGCCCAATATTAGCATAATAGACCTATTACTAACATTTAGGCAGTTTTATTGTTGTTGTAAAGAAAAAAAGAAAACATGAACAGATCAATTAACGTTTTTGTGGGAATAACAGTGTGAATTTGAACAGTTAACCAAGAGTTTAATTTCAAGTGATGCATTTATAATGTCAGAGTTGCTTGTAAAATTGTCATAATTGAAATACAATATTATATAATTATTAAGTAATAAAAAAATAGATCTACAATAATTATAACAAAGGGTAATACTTTATAGATTTATTAGTAGTACCAGTTACATGTACAATAATGTTTATCATTTGTCACCATTCATATAATGTAGTTTTCTTGTTATTGTAAAATATTAAAAACTGCATATGACTAGTTGTTATGATATGTTATCACTGGTGCTTGTTTCGCAATTGATTCTAATACCATCTGATTGTGTGTCCTTAAAAACAACACAGAAAAACTAAGTTCCATTATACCATTTGTGTTAATTATATTCTGGCTACCAGAGTTGCGCAGTTCATGTAGTTAAAGCTAGGTAATCTGATAATCATAGTAGTTTTGTATGATATCGGGGTCTTTGTATACACATATAAAATCCCTCACTATATAAAATATTCGAATATATGTTGAAAATATTTAAGTTCATTTTGAAATTACACTACCAAAGGCTGCACACTGTATATCATAAGCAATACTAAAGTTAGGCTGAGTTACTTATTTTTTTGTTGACAGTTCTTTCTCTACTTTGATTTCGAGTTTTAATAAATGAATGAATAGGGTTTTACGGCGTACCAACACATTATAGGTTATTCGATGCCAACAGGAAGGAAGATTCCAGGTTCACTCTACATGTACAAAAACAACAAATTAACATACTGATTTAAACAAAAATACACCAACAAATGAATATGCAGAATGAACCTAGAACCTTGATACCTGCAGAGTTTCAGCAAATTCTATCGTATTACTCAAACTGTCGCTTCTTACGACATGAATGAGCCACAATGGTCCTATTCTTGTCATCACTCATATGGCTTCCTGAAACCACACAGGGGTTGATAATTTAACCACAAGAGTGAACATGACAAAAAATGATAAAATGAACATGACACCCATTCGGAGGATTCTTGCCCCTCTGCAGAGATTGGCAGTGATTCTATTCTTAGCCGGAACCACACGGGCTCAATGGTTTGAGAAACAATGTTTTGGCCAGAAATGAATGGAGAAATTCATGACTATATAAGCAATTGTAGTATATGCTTGAAACATAGAAATTCAAATCAAAAGGAACCATTAATACCACAATTAATGAACTACCATATGGCTTAAACATGGTTATGTCTGTCTGATTTTTCTTCATGTTATATCTCTCTAACAGATACAAAATCCATGAATGATTTCAATATAAACATTCAAAGTTTATGATTGTATGTACTTTCACTGATTACAGAGTTTAAAAGGTAAGGAACAAAGCGTTGTTTTTTCTAGACACCAAAATATGTCTCAAAAATAATCTTTTTTGAGTGTTATGCTGTTTCATTTGAAAAAACTTATCGGATAAATGAAAATATTACTCACTGAGTAAAATTATTTGATTCTTCTTTTTTTGTATTCTTTGACATAGAAAAATGTATATAACATACTTATTTATATATATATATATATATATATATATATATATATATATATGAAACGCATTTTAATATGCCTATTTTGTAATGCATTCATAAAAAAAAAACAATGGTTTTAATAAATACAACTTTGCTTAAAAAATTGCTTAATCATTATTGTACAGAAGTCAGACAAATAAATTTCTGTAGTGTCCGTAACCAGGGTATCATATTTTGAGTTTTGGTACACTAAATGTGTTGAAATTATCATTACACAAAACTGACCTGGTAAATGTTGGAATGATGAAACAATAATAAACAAAGACTTTTTTGTTTTTAATTTCTTGGCCATTAAATTGTCAGGATACCAAAAAATGCCATAATAAGTTAACCTAGCAAATTAGGTATTATTTTTTATAATATTCTGCTGTTTGTGAGTTTACACTGATTTCTGTATTGCATCATCTTTGAACAATATGGTTTATTCCAAGAATGTGGTCATTGTATTTTTTCTGATGAAAACTACATCATCACACGTGACTTACTGTCACTGAGAAAAACTCCTAATATTCCTATTATATGTGCTTAAACATTTAAATTACTGAAAAGGTAAGAAAACTCTGGTGAAAAAAAGTTGACACGTTTTTCGTAAAATCTAACACTGAAATGCTAAAATTTACTTCAAAGTTTATATTATAAACACATACTGTACATGTAACAAGGCAAAAAAAAAGAAAAAGAAGATAATACCAGTACGACTTGTAAATTGTGATAATATTATCATTGTAGTCTTAAAAAAGCTACGGACACAACATAATTTTATCAGGCCAAAATCAGGCTTTGATTATAAACAAAAAACATTATATTAGTACAGAAATCTGTACTGGTCTTGTATTACAATTCAAGTTAATGACGTCCTGTAAATATACTGAATAAAGACAGTTATTTAGTAAATAATGTCATAAACTAATCAGTAAATAAATGATTAAATATTGTGTTCGCTTGTGAAACGAAAGATAACTATGTCCCACTGCCTCCAAAATGATGTTGAGAGACAGAAGATTAACAGATGAAATAGAAAAAACAGAAAAGATGCTGAAATGCGGGTGTGAAATGAAAAAAAAATACACTTAAAGTGGGAAACTTGTGAAAACGCTAAAAGTTAAATAATGACCGACACAATGAAATAAAGCTAAAAGACAGAAATAAAACAGATTTTGAATGGGGTTCATTGCCATTTTCACCACATTTCAGGTTATATATTCAGGTTATGGCATATCCAGTTTTACTGGTGAAGGAAGACCTCAGTCTGTCAGACTGAGTAGAACCACCGTCCTTCCGCAAGTAACTGGAAACTTTCTCACATAAAGCTTTTGGAGCAAGCGGGACTCGAACCTATGACCTTAGCAGTGAGTGGTAAGTGATCTTGAGACGGGGTCTTAGACCACTGAGCCACAGAAGACAGAGACATGCTAAGTTAATGTAGAAAGCTCAAGCAAATGAAAACAAATGAAGACACTGAAAAATTAAAGCAGAAGAAATTAGAAGATTAAAAGTAAACAATCGCAGGAAACAAACAACCCTAACAACTACTTGATAAAGGTCAAATATCAGAAATCCAGAAGATGAAAAAGCTAGAAAAAAAAGAAAAGATGCAGTTAAGAGGTTAAGAGGAGACAACAGAGGCAAATGTGTATAAAGATGAAGGAACGGCCACTACAGCATACTGCAAAAATTGATGTAAAAATGAAAACGACTGAATATGGAGAGTAACAGACAGTTTTCCAGAGCCACAAAATACAGAAGCATTCAGAAAGTGAAAGCCCTTCTTCCACGGACTCCTAAGAAAAATGCTGACAATGATCCTTTCCCCAGCCACCTTCAAGATTCTATCAGAGCAAGAATTGATACTTATAGAAGCTGGAAGTTGCTGATGCCATTGTAAATGTATTTGTTTACTTAAACTATAACATCCAAAAATCGATCACTTTCATCAAAATTGAGGTAGAATTTCATTTTTGTAATATTTGAGAGTTGTAATATAATTTATTTATATTCATTTTTAGCCATGTATTGGTCATTATCAATGAAATGAGAAAGAATCATTGACACATATATCAATGCAACAATGATTACAAACACAGTTTAGAAATAAAATAAATGTAGTGTCCGTAACTGTTTTCTATGTGGTTTTCCAATGTTAAATAGTTTGTTGACATCTTAATTGTAAATGGTAACCCTGTGTTAATTTGTTGTCTGTTCCTCCAAGGAGTACATTTGGAATTTTATTTGCTCTGTTTTATACCAGGGAGGAATGTATTACTGGATTTGTATTACTGGATTTATTTGCTCTGTTTTATACCAGGGAGGAATGTATTACTGGATTTATTTTCTCTGTTTTATACCAGGGAGGAATGTATTACTGGATTTATTTGCTCTGTTTTATAACCAGGGAGGAATGTATTACTGGATTTATTTGCTCTGTTTTATACCAGGGAGGAATGTATTACTGGATTTATTTATAGTATTTACTGTTGCCTTTTAGAAACGGGAGAATTTGTTTGTTTGACTTTTGTTAAAATAGGAAATTTATTATTTTCATATGTTCTAAATATGTTGTTACAGGAAAACAATAAAGGTTTTAATGTATTTTTATTTATTCCTATGTTATACACCCTGTATTGTCCGTAACCTTTCCCCACCTTGTCCAGAACAAATGCATTAAAACAGTATTTGTTTTCTACACATAGCCAAACCCAAACCAATTTTTTTTACATGTGGGATTATTATCTTTCAGAAAATAGTGTGTACCACACAAACACAGTTGGTTTTTGACTCATGGGCCCAATACCGTGATTTAGCTGACGGCAAAAAGTTGCAACAGATCTGTTCCAATGGAAAGGTTCAAATTATTTATTAGTAGTAGACTATCAATCTTGATATTTTGAATCAGTAAAGGTGGAAAATATGACATCTAGAACTGGTTATAATTCACATATATGTCAATATTCGCATGTCACAGGTTTGCCAATTGTTGTAATGTTAGATAATGCATTATACTACAAATAAGCAGAATTTGCAGGATTTAAACACCAAACATCATCACCAAGATTTCCAGTCAAAGTGACTTGAGAAAAATAGAATACAGTCATGTTTCATTGAGATAAAACAACAGACAACAAATAAATGATGATAGAAACAGCATTAATAAGTATAACCGACAAATGGTTACAAGAAATGAATGATGGAAACATATATGAAGTAGTATTCTTGGATTTAAAAAAAACTTTTGATGTTGTTGATCACAAATTCTTATGCCAAAAGCTTAACATATATGGTTGTACTGAAACTTCCCTGAAGTTGTTTGAATCATATCTTAATAATAGAACAGAGCAGGTAAAAGTAGGAAATGCCAAATCTAAATCTGCCCCTATTTCTCATGGAGTTCCCCAAGGTTCCAAACTGGGTCCATTACTTTTCATTTTATATATAAATGATCTACCATTACATGTAAAAAAACAGTGAAACTGATATGTATGCAGATGACTCCACATTCCACACTTCAGGAAAAACTGTTGGAGAAATTCAGCAGAGATTACAAGCCGACTTAACTTCTATAAATAAATGGTGTTCAAGAAATATGATGTATATTAATACAGAAAAAACTAAGTGTATGACAATAGGAACAAGACAAAAACTATCAGTTCAAAAGGACTGCCTTACTATTACCATAAATACAGGGATTTTGCAAAATTCTCAATGTGAGAAACTTTTAGGTGTAAAAGTTGAACCTCAGTTAAATTGGTCAAGTCAAATAAACCATAAATGCACTGTCATCTCATCACGCATATACCTTTTTGTCAAAAATAAGAAACTATCTTCATCTTGAAGCAAGAAAAGTATTTTACAGCGGATATATACTACCATTTATTGATTACTGTTTCAATGTTTGGGGGTTAACTGCACTAAAGATGGGCTTGATTGAATATTAAAATTACAGCAAAGAGCAGCAAGAATTATTCTCAATGCAGATCCTCTTTCAGCCTCGGAGCCTTTATTTAAAGAACTTCACTGGATGCCAGTAAATATAAGGATTCAGTATCATAAACTATTACTTGTCTATAAATGCTTAAATTCCCAGGCACCTGAATATTTGTCAAATAGACTTGTATACGTAAGAGATAATAACCCATACAGTATAAGGAATGTTGTAAATGGAAATTTATATGTTAAAAAATCAAAGACAGAGCTTTACAAACGTTCATTTCATTATTCTGGGCCACTTTTATGGAACAACCTGCCTATCAAAATTTGATCATCACCAAGTCTATAGCTTCAAAAATAATCTATAAAATTATCTTCTGAAACTTAATTGTTAGTTGGAAATAAACTGTTTGATTGACAAATGATTGTAAGTATTCAATAGAAAAGTTTTTGTCATTGCATTTATAAACATTATGTGAATGCTTGTTTTATATTTTAATGTTTAATTACATTGTTGAATTTTATGTTCATTGTATGATTGTTGAGGGCCACAGGGAAGATTAGTGTAACTAACTGTGTTACCCTCATTAAATAAAGTATTATTATTATAATGATAATGTTGGCAGACTCGGTACACTCGGGTCCCATTATAACACGGTTCTATATAACCCAGTGTTTCTATGGCTCCCAAATTTAAAATGGATATTTTCAACCAGATTCATTAAAACTTGCTGTATAATAATGAAGATGAATTGATCAAAATCTCAACTAAATCGCTAAATGTTTGCAAGCTCTTTACGTTTTTCTAAACTATGACCATGTATTTGTGCATCAATTACACCTTGATAATTCAGACTGAAATGATAATAAGTTCTTATTGTTATAACCAACATCGCTTTTAATTGATTTACACTGACAAACAATAGTCTGTTATATTTATCACACATTATCGCGTGTTTGTTTACAAAACTTTGACCAGAAACAGTATTGCCACATAATATAGTGCATATCGGGATATTAATAATGCAGTTGCGTGTATATCGCCATTTCAGCCAGTAGATCCCAGCTACCATATTACAACGGGACATGAGTGTATATCAATTTCACATTAACTCCAGGATAGGGTTATTCACTGGATTAACATTATACAGATGTTAACTGAGGACAGTGAATATAAAACATTGTGATTAAAGCAAGTGGTTTTAATCTGAATAATTAAAATATGGAGTTATTAAAATTTAAAACAAGATTATGAATTTATCTTATGAGAGGGATGTAATGATATGTCCTAATGTTGTCTTATATGTTGTTATATGATATGCCATCTGTTTCTCTACAGTTTAAATTCAAATTCAATAACTACAATATATATCTTGTCTTTTCTCATCAAATATGTAAATAGCAATGTGAGATAAGTGCATTAAAACATCATAAGATTTCACAATTACAAAAACCACATTTGCCTTTTCCTTGCAACCGGAATATGGCTTGGCTAGTGGGAACGCGGCCGGGTTTTAGTATTACATACAATGATAAATCAAGCATCTTAGCAACATTGTTTATTTATTATACAGACTGGATTACCATTATAACTGGTAAAATTCACTACAGAAGCCAGTTGTATTGGAACCATTCAGCTATTTTTTTTTACGCAGATAAGTAAAAAAATTAGTGCAATGAAGATCGTATTTAAGAGAATATAAACTTATATACGCATATAAATATTGATTTAAGCATAAACCATTATTGATATTAGTGGTTTTTCACCATTTTGGGAAGATGACCCATACCTTTGGAATTGGGAATTTTAGCAGTGTTTTCTTTAAAATTGGGAAATATATGCTCAAGTTTATTAAACCTGATAAACTTGCTTAATTGACAGTTATACTTACTGATAACTTTATACTTACTGATAACTATCTATTTAATGTGTAATGATACGAATAAACATTAACAAATATCTAGCTTAACATTTTATTTAGCAGAGTATTGTTTGGTATTCTGCAGAGCAATATCTCTTGTTCTAAGTGTCTTAAAGGCTGCAACAAATTCATCTAGTTGATAATTGTTGAGGCTATTGTCAGAATTAAGACATATTCTCATTAGAGCATTTAGAGTATGTTGACCCATCCTGTTCAACTTCCTTAGTTGTGTCAGATACAAATAATAACTCACACAGTTTGCAGCAATAACCAGCCTTGGATGCACTGAAGTACAGCCATGTATATATGCTTTTATTTTGAACAGCAAAAAAGATGCTGTCAGGCTTGCACAAGTTTATGATAATTACAATTGGTATCTGACCTGTGTTGGTTAGAAAAAGTGTCCATAACTGATGGGACAATTATTGTGCTATTTTCAACACTCGCAGGCTTCTGAGCAGGTGGGAAAGCTGTCACACTAACACTAAAAACTGGCTGTTAAAGAAATTGTCAATATGTTATTGTTTATTAAAGGGAGCCCTTAATATCTTGAGGTAATATTTCAAAATATGCAACATTGTTTTGTTTATTTCATGATACATTTAATTGCTTGCTAACGTTTCCACAAACTTGTAGGATTGTAACCATATACTACATACTCATGAGTATAATTATTGACCTGCCCACTAATGATAATATAGCTTGTGTTTGAATGAACTGTTAGAGTTAGTATAAAAGTGGCACTTGAATGAATAAAACCTATCAAACCAAGTCTTGTGCATATATTATATTTCCCAGAATCAGAGAGAACATTCCAATGGCTACGAATATAGGACCTTTAAACTGGATTTTTTAAATCTATGGATTTACTATGTTGATGTGCTTGGATATCTAAATTAATTCATATGAAAATTTCATCAAACATCAATTACAAAACGCCTGTGTCAGACACTTTGTGTTTTGTAGCAACTGATTTAAGAGAAGTTGAACAAAATTGCATCATCATTACCTGTATTTCCAGCATTTTGCATTCACACCGACAAAAGCTCAGTTGGGATTTACTGGGAAAAGTATATCACAAAACTGGACAATTTATTCGTGGCTATGAATATTTATTCGAGAAAAACAAAAGAAAGCACTTTTAATTCATTACGGAGGAGATGATGTATTTGACATATATCACACACTGGATAATACTGGAGACGAAAACGGATACGTTGACACAAAAACTGCTATTACAAACTACTTCAAACCAAAAGTAAACAAAGAATTGGAGTTATATGAATTTCAACAAATGAAATAACTGGAGGAAGAAACAACTGACCAGTTTGCTACAAGATTGAGACAGAAGGCAGCATATTGTGACTTTGCTGAGAAAGAGCCAGAAATTAAAAGTCAGATAATTCAAGAATGTGTATCTTCCAAGTTAAGGCGTAAGGCATTACAGGATAACATGTCTTTAACAGAATTATTATTAGCAGCAAGAACAATGGAGACAGCAAACCACCAAGCTTCAAAGATGATGTAAAAAATCACAGAAAGTTAATGCCATAAAAAAAACATCAAAACATGGTACTAGTAAACCGAAGTCATGAGAGGTACAATTTTCAAAGAAAGCAGAAATGCCCAAGTTTACCAGCAACATGCAAAAAAGTAAACACACTTTGAATTATAGGCACAATCCAAATCACGTAACTAAATGCAGGAATTGTGGAGGACAATAACCTTACAGAAATGGACGCCCAACGTATGGAAAATCATGTCATAGTTGCAATAAGAAGAACCATTTGAAAGCGCAATGTTTGAAAAAGAAACAGAATGATGGAATGAATGACTGAATAGGGTTTTATGGCATACCAACACATTATTCGACGCCAACAGGAAGGAAGATTCCAGGTTCACTCTACATGTACAAAACAACAAATTAACGTACAGATTTAAACAAAAATACACCAACAAATGAATATGCAGAATGAACCTAGAACCTTGATACCTGCAGAACTGCAGAGTTTCAGCAAATTTTATCGTATCACTCAAATTTTCGCTTCTTACTACATCCATGAGCCATAGTGGTCCTATTCCTGCCATCACTCATATGTCTCCCTGAAACCACACAGGGGTTGATAATTTAACCACAATAGTGAACATGACAAAAAATGATAAAATGAACATGACACCCATTCAGAGGATTCCTACCCCTCTGCAGAGATCGGCAGTGATTCTATTCTTAGCCGGAACCACACAGGCTCAGAATGATGGAATGATGGAAGAAGTGTTAATGAAAACAATAGCAATGATAACGAATATTTTTTTAGAATACAGTCAGATGTAAGACATTATCAATAAAAAATCACCAAAAACAGAAATTTATATCAATGGACATAAAATCAAAATAACTGTGGACATAGACAGTTCAATAAATATTCTGAATGAATGTGAATTATCAAAAATGAGAAAACAACCAAAAATCACGAAATCAAGAACATATGCCTGTGGTCAAAACAAAAACCTGCCGATTAAAGGCTCACTAAACGTCTGAAATGGTCGTTTTTAGTTTTAATTTAAGTCAATTATACTCTTCAAGATGATAGAATACATGTTGATTTGACCACTGAGAGACTTTGCAAACCAAAAAATAAATATAAAGCACATTATTTGAATATAATTAAGAACGAGTTTTGTTTACAAATTAATGTTCGCCTCTTTCCAATAAACACCTTCAAAGAAAATGGAGAGTTACAAAGCTTGTCTGGATACGCGTCGGTCGGTACATGTAATATAATTATCATGATCAATTCACTTCAGAAAGAAACATAGTATGGGGAACTGCAGGGGATGCAGTTAAAATTTAAACAACTGCTTGCGGTTAGATAACTTTTAAGAACATCCCCTTTATTCCGCTCAGTATATTAATGAACTGGAAGACAAGAGTAAATTTATTGCACGTAAGCGACGGATCGTTCATATAAAATTAAAAATAAAATTACTTTTTAATAACTGTACTAAACAGATCACCCTTGGTAGCCTCTCAATATTGACTGTGATAAAGTGATTTGTGACGTAATAGCACATGCGATAGTACACGTTTATGCAAGGGAGGATCCTGAACAAGAATTACTAGACCAAACTAGTATTCAATACTCCTTGTTTTTCAGTGCGTATAAATAATACATTGCAAACTACGTTCAATACAGTTTTATTGCAGACATCAATATATTTTTTTTAAAAAGAAAACCCAATAATGATACATACTATAAGTGAAGCCATAACTTTTCTAATCTTGTTAATGAACCCCTTATCTAACGTTCTTAATCAGCACACTACCACTGCAGTATTCATTTGTGTACTTCTGAACACTGGCAGAGGTACATTTGGAAAGCAAGTTATTACGATATTACAAAAATGTAAACAAAATTTAAAAGCTCGATCTGCTTGACTAAGAAATACACATTTTGATCGAAGTAATCTATACCGAGTTCCAGTATATGAAGATATCTATACCGAGTTCAAGTATATGAAGATATCTATATCGAGTATCAGTATATGAAGATATCTATACCGAGTTCCAGTATAGGAAGATATCTATACCGAGTTCCAGTATATGAAGATATCTATACCGAGTATCAGTATATGAAGATATCCATACCGAGTATCAGTATATGAAGATATCTATACCGAGTTCCAGTATATGAAGATATCCATACCGAGTATCAGTATATGAAGATATCTATACCGAGTTCCAGTATTTGAAGATATCTATACCGAATTCCAGTATATGAAGATATCTATACCGAGTATCAGTATATGAAGATTGAAGATATCTATAACGAGTTCCAGTATATGAAGATATCTATACCGAGTATCAGTATATGAAGATTGAAGATATCTATAACGAGTTCCAGTATATGAAGATATCTATACCGAGTATCAGTATATGAAGGTATCTATACCGAGTTCCAGTATATGAAGATATCTATACCGAGTATAGTATATGAAGATATCTATACCGAGATCCAGTATATGAAGATATCTATACCGAGTATCAGTATATGAAGATATCTATACCGAGTTCCAGTATATGAAGATATATATATATACCGAGTTCCAGTATATGAAGATATCTATAACGAGTTCCAGTATAACCGAGTTCCAGTATATGAAGATATCTATACCGAGTTCCAGTAGATGAAGATATCAATACCAAGTATCAGTATATGAAGATATCTATACCGAGTTCCAGTATATGAAGATATCTACTGAGTATCAGTATATGAAGATATCTATACCGAGTTCCAGTATATGAAGTTATCTATACCGAGTTCCAGTATATGAAGATATCTATACCGAGTATCAGTATATGAAGATATCTATACCGAGTATCAGTATATGAAGATATCTATACCGAGTTCCAGTATATGAAGATATCTATACCCAGTTCCAGTATAGGAAGATATATATACCGAGTTCCAGTATATGAAGATATCTATACCCAGTTCCAGTATATGAAGATATCAATACCAAGTATCAGTATATGAAGATATCTTTACCGAGTTCCAGTATATGAAGATATCTATACCGAGTATCAGTATATGAAGATATCTATTCCGAGTTCCAGTATAGGGAGATATCTATACCGGGTTCCAGTATATGCAGATATCTACACCGAGTTCCAGTATATGAAGATATCTATACTGAGTATCAGTATATGAAGATATCTATACCGAGTTCCAGTATAGGAAGATATCTATACCGAGTTCCAGTATATGAAGATATCTATACCGAGTTCCAGTATATGAAGATATCTATACCGAGTATCAGTATATGAAGATATCTATACCGAGTATCAGTACATGAAGATATCTATCTCGAGTATCAGTATATATCTATATTCTCGGAAGTTTAATGAGGCTTTAAAGGACAGTTCACAACGACGGTCGAAACAAACAACAAAATTGCAACAGATACATTTAACATTATGTCTGGTAAATGTGAATCTCTGTTGAGTTATGACACTACAGTGGAAATGAATATCATACCAGTTATGAAAGCAGTAAAATCAAGCAGAGGAGTATATGAAAATTACTCAGATCTGTTCAGAGGACTTGGGAAAACTGAAAGATAGAACAATTAAGTTGCATGTTGATGAAAATGTAACTCCCGTTGCTCAACTACACTAACGAATCCTGTTTTATGTAAGAAAACAATTAAAGGAGGAACTCGAAAGGCTTGAAGAATTGGACATATTTGAACATGTAGACAACATGTAGGTCCAACACCTTGGGTATCATCTATTTTCTTACCACCAAAATCAAACAACGGAATATGATTATGTGTGAATATGAGAAAAGTAAATGAGGCAATCAAGCATGAAAGACATTACGCCAACTATAGATGATGTTTTACTACAGCTAAATGGAGCTTAAGTATTCTCTAATATCGACCTCAACAATGGATTTCATCAACTCGAGTTAAGCCCAGAATCAAGGTATATCACCACATTTATAACTCATTTTATACCAAATTATTTGACTCTTACAAAACCATTAAGAAAACTGACACATGATAATGAAGAATAGAACTGGTCACAATGCCAATAAGATGAAGTGGAAACCACTAAATTTAATACCCACGAAAATAAATGATTCACAGTATTTACATTTGGTAAATCATTTACATTGATAACTGATTATTAGAATCAATATTTTACAACCCAAAAGCAAACCAACCAATGCGATTGAAAGATGGCATTTGAGATTTCTCAGTAAAATATGTTCAGGGAAATCAGACACACAGATAACATTAGCAGGCACTCCTATTCAGGTCCAGAAAAACTGATAGTATTGCAGAACAATACGTATCATAAGTCACACATAATTCAGTGCCAAAATCATTGAATATTCAAGAGGTTGCAACTGCTACAAAGCAGAACAAGTTATTGCATAGAATAATGCAAAGTGTAAAATCTGGTAAATGGAACAAATCAGACTGTAAAGATTAAGTTATGAATTAACAGTGGTAGATATTGAAGAGGGAGAAATACTGTTACGTGGAACAAGATTGTGTATTCCGCAATCAATGCAACAAACGGTAACAAACATAGCACATGAAGGTCATCAGGGATTAGTGTTAATGTCTACCATTACAAACAACTAATTCATGTTTATTGTCCAACAGTTCCTAGTATGGATTTAAGATCATCAAAGGTATCCAGCAACAATTTCATTGATAGAACAGATGAGAAATACAAAGAAACAGCTGAAACCAGAAAAAGAAAATATGTCGTCAAATTAAAACACTGGAGAGCAAAACGCTAGTCAGACAAATATAGAAATGAACCTTACACTTGTGTTTAAATAAATTGAAAATGAAAGAAAGAAGAGAGCAAGACAAAAGGAAAAGGACATGGCCAAGTTCTGTACAAGAAAGCAAAACATACTTAGATGAGAAAATGTGTTGAAATACAATTAACGCTACAGAAATACAACGCAACAATACTACCCAGCAACAAAGATAAGTACAAACAAAACAAACAATGCTCCTGAAGAACCAATAAAAATAAAGAGACAACATTTTTTTGTTATAAGAAGAAAAAGAACTGTTTAAACAACACAGACATAGAGAATGAGTTGAAATGAAAAGCAGTGAAGAGTGTTTGTCGAACACCTCAGAACCACGACCTTCCAGCTTTCCACAACAGGGTGCTACCATTTTTTCATCAAAGTATTCTAAGCACATGAGTGAGCGGGGAAAGTGAAATCTGATACTAGTGTCAACAACTCTAAATAAAAAAAGCTGACAATAAGCTCTCCCTCTCCCGTCAAGATTCTTGTAGAACAAATATTGCAAGTTGATAACGCAGATGGAAACTTGAGGTAGCAGAAACAATAATTTCAAGAATTCAAGAAAGTCTACCTGAACTAAAGAACCCTAAGTACCGGTAGTAAAAGAAAGTGAAAAAAGAATACATTCGTGAAGATGCACGATCAAAGGTTGTGCTCAGCTAAGAGAAACACACTTGTGTGATTGGTGGATAGCTTTGAATATGAATTTATCTATTTTTAATAACCGCTCTGATTGCTCAGATATCTACGACCAAGGTACACGTTTCTAACCACTTACCTGAACAAAGATAAAAAAATAGACGATGACGTAATTTGCGGGGTCTCTCAAATCCTCAATTATGAAAAGCATAAAATTATCTCCCTTTGCCAAAAAGGTGACAATTTCTAAAATCTGATTATGTTTTTGCAGATAATTTGCGATTGATCGCGTTATGTATAATGCCAGCATTAGTTTCTGGTAATTTTATAAATATAATTATTTTGTAGATTTACAATAATTGGAACTGTATACATAAATTTTCTTCTGTGAAAACATGAAAGTTGATATTTAAATTGAGTTTACAGTAAAGAAGATGTGGGTGGGTTTTTAGAGTAATAAACTAATTGCTTTTTGGTTGTGTAGTTTCAGTGTATAATTTTCTTTGGCATGATTTAAATATAGTATTGAAAACAACAATTAAGATCAATTATGCGTCGTTTTTTTTAATATATGAAATATAGTTGACTAGTTGCACTTTCTAGATATTTGAAGGCTGTCACAGACTGCATTTGTTTATCATATTGCAAGTTCTCTTGTAAAGGTTGAATAGCTGTGTAGGCTTGACAGCCATTATTGTATGTTATGACAGCCATTATTGTATGTTATGACAGCAATAACTAAAAAAGAAGAGAAAGATATTTAAAATAATGTTTTAAATAAACTCCTGCTCCCACACTTCCACAGAATCGACAGAACAGAAAGGATAGTCAATAAAGAACAAAGATTAAATACAACATAATAAGACGTAGTCAGTTCTCCGCTCCCTGAAATTCTCTCACTTCTCCCGGTCTTATTCAAACTCTAAAACTTGTGATTTAGATATGCATAATGCATTTAAGACTATGTTTACATATTTCATATTATACCGCAAAGTGTATTGGTATTAATAAAAATCTTGACATGTGAACCGTTGATCAGGGCAAGTTATTTTTCAGCCAGGGCAAGTAGATTTTTTCAACCTACTTGACCTAGGATAGTTCCCAATTTTTTTTCTATGGAGCATTGGTTATATGTAACCTGTAGTGTCCGTAACCAGACACTACCCTACCTACAACAAACAGGGAACAAATTTCTCATTTTCTCTAGGATAACCCACTTTGGTTTAAGTGACTCGATATATTAAACTTCCAAAATCATGTTGCTTAAATACAATTCTATTAGGTTGGATTTTGACCCCATATGTGCAACACAATTGGGCCCAATACCGTGATTTACCTGTTAAAGGGTACCGCATGTCAGAATATAAATGGCCATTTATCGTTAAATAGACATGTAACTAACACAAAAATCAACAAATTTTAATTGAACGAAATTTATCAAGTGAGAAAAACGATATTAAATATCATGATTTCAAGCGTTTCCTATATATCATGGGCGCCTCCATTTTAAAGCTCTTTTATGTTGGAGGTTTTCGGTGACGTCATAGCTGCACTTCCGTTCTAGTTCTCGCGAAAAATTTATTGTGTCGTTAGTGACTGCTCTCAACTGATACTCTTTTGTATATATATAATTCACGTAAACAATTGATAGACAGATATACAGTACATTAGTGAACATCGAAGAAAGACAATTAAACGCGAAAACTATTCTGAATTGAAGGATTTAACCATAAACATTGTTTTCTTCAGCGGAATAAGTGAGTTGAGTAATGCGATATGTTTCGTGGGCAGCGTTGTTTTTAGTTTTCCTAATATGTGATTTCACATTGCCTCAGTGTCAAGCTTCTGGTGACATCACGCACAAAACACCTTTATACTTTGGGGTAGGACTTAAGATTGCAGAATGAAGCGTACCAATGCCTTGGCGTACTATTACCCAAGCATACAATTTCTGATGATTTCAGTACGAAGATGACCATATGCGACATACATATAGACTTAGTGTATATTATCCAGTGGGAAGCTCTTAAAAATGTGCTAATAACGATTCGCGGACAAAAGCCCCCCCGGACATAAGCCCCCTCAAACCGGTAGGGCGGACATAAGCCCCCTCGACTATTTAAGCAGGGCGGACAAAAGCCCCCTTACCTACAGTCCACACTCTATTGTGGGTAACCTGGCGGAGGGACTATAATCCTTAGTACAACACACACGCCCCCTTACCTAGAGTAATATAGTTGATAAACCCCCCTTCACCTTTGTTTTTGGTCATAGGTCTGTTCAAATGTTTATCTTCTTAACAATTTCCGAATCAATAATGGTTAAACATGTCTTAAAAAAAAGAATAGCGTATTTGGTTTAAAGCATGGGAGAGTACTCGTTATAACTCTCAATGCGCAACGTCATTTATTGACGACATACCTAATGCACACTCTGTTTTTATCGTTAAACTTAACCCTACTCGGCGCCTTTTCCCATTATTTTTTTTATGTCTGGCGATGAAAGCGTTTATAAGCCCCAACAATAAGGTTAATAAATTATAACTTTGAACGATCCGCTCTACTACTGCAAACAGAGCAGACCCTGATCAAGCCACTACTCGGCTATCATGATTTTGATTAGTTACACCGTAATTATCCCGATGTTGTACAAATCCTGGGTGATTAAAGTTAATGTTATGTTGTTGTTGATAATTGTAAGTTTGTAAACATGCGATCATATTATAAATGCTGGAATTTTGTTTGACTGAATAAAGTTATCTTTCACCTTTAATGTGTGTTATAATAACTTATTATTGTATGAACACCATAATTGATAATTAGATAAGGAGATGTTTGTTGTTGACGGTTAATGCAAACTGTCACGTTATTATAATTAAATATAATTTTAAAGAAGAGAGACTGGGTCGCGTATTCACAGTTTGTTTTAAGCGAAAATGTGGATTACTTATTAAAGAGCACCCGGTATGCTAATTACTATCTAACAGGTAGCTGGCACTCATTACTCTAATTGCTAACTGTTCTAAACTGTTTGAAAATTGAGCAGACGACAAGATTTGCAGCACGTCAAGGTCATTTATAGTTGACGCTCGTTTCGTTTATATGGTATAGAAAGACGAATTCCTCTCTGTATGTGTTGGTTTTGAAATTACTAAAATGTCAAGGAAATTACAGAGGGGAATTCGTGTTTCTTTACCAAATAAACGAAACGAACGCAAACGAAATGTACAAAATATCTAAGTTTCTCAAAATAATTTATGAAAATTTTACAATCTGAGTGTCAAACAGCTTGGAGCCGGATCAGACGCCGAGTTACTCAGCATTTGATCTGGCTCCAAACTGTTTGCAAAGGTCGTTTATAGTCGAAGTATGTTTCGTTTAAATGATAAAGAAAGACGAATTCCCCTCTGAATGTGGATCAAATTATGTTTGTGTATTATTTATTATACTGTCGATAATAAAGAAATGTGATAAAAAAAATTTTGAGTTTTTTGTATTGTTTCCGTTTGGCAGTGAAAGGGTTTATATTTATATAAATTTACGTATTAACCCTTTCGCTGCCAGACACAAGCTTTACAAACTGCAGTCGGCGATCAGTGGAAGAGTAAGGTAATAATTGTTATTCGTACTTGTGCATTAGGTATGTCGTCAAAAGAGACGTTGTGTCTGATAGGAGGTTTCCCTGTTAGTCTTTATTTAACCTCTTTCTTAATTTTGTCTGACTATTTTCACATAAGTAAATTGAAGCTGTTTTCAACAAAAATAAAGGCTTCAATGGGGAAAAAATTACCGATAATAATTATTATTATAACTTGTGCATTAGGTGTGTCGTCTGTGACGCTGTGTCTGATACGCTATTTTGGCAAACAGTTTATTTTATTTTATACGGATTGAGGGGGGCTTTTGTCCGCTCTGTACACGAGGTAAGGGGGCTTATGTCCGCCCTATATTTTTTGGGATCGAGGGGGCTTTTGTCCGCCCTGCTAAAATGGTCGAGGGGGCTTATGTCCGCCCCTTGAGATTAGCCGAGGGGGCTTATGTCCGCCTTGCAAAAACATCGAGGGGGCTTATGTCCGCCCTACCTGTTGGAGGGGGCTTATGTCCGGGGGGGCTTTTGTCCGTATACCGCTAATAACATATAGCTCAGCTGATTTCTGAAATTTAATTTGTAATTTTATATACTCTTCCAAAATATTGCGAAAATGATATAGCAAACTTTCACAATCTTATAATTGCAGGCTGTTTAAACAGGTGTGATAATCCAATTAACAATAAAAACAAGAGGTTAATGCCAAAACATAAGGTGTGAAAACGACATGGTATCTAAAAGTTATTATTAAAATACAAATTAAGGCCAATTAATTGTGAAAGGCCCGATTAGCTCAGTCAGTTACGTGTCTAACTATCAATCCAGGTGTCTCGAGTTTGAATTCCCACCCGGCGACAGTCTCTGTGATGACTGACATACCACATTGTGTCTCAATATTATTTGTCTCTCACTGCTGATTCGAGTGGAAAAATTATCAGTTACTTGCGGTTGTTTGGTGTGCTCGAGTACTGGTTAACTTTTGCAGGAAACAGTGGTTAGGTTAACTGAATATCTGTACAGTAAACCCTCGATGGCAAAAAATGATGCTAAATATTCAGCCAACCATTAATTGTTCATAAACTCATTTTATTAATTTTATAATTAATAGGCAATTTAGTTTATTGATATATGGCTTTTTTCACAGTCAACTAGGTCATTATTCTTGAATAGACATTTGAACTACCTCTACTTCGTAATGAAAAAAGATAAAGTAAAACCTTTGTTCCTTTATTTATTCATTAATACATGAAAAGTTTTTTTTACTGTTAAAATAGTGTTCTGGTATACAATTTATGAAAAATATTCATAAAATCATATAACATATTTTTTTTACTTGTAAGTTTGCATTGATATTGAAACCCTAATTAACTGAAAATGTTTAAATTAGTAATAAGGCATAATACTTTGTGATATAACATCCTGTCATAAACCCTGGGGTCATTAAACCTGGGGTGATTACGCTTATTAGGGTACAATATGCACACTGTGGCAGGGTATTTCTCATTACCACATGGTGTGAATGTGGTGTTGGTGAATTATGAAAGCTCAGCAGGGTGCCAGTAGCTGGACAGTAACATACACTTTGTGCAATATGCCTGTAGACATTATATTCCATATGACACTCACTATAAGGAGACACATTCATATATGTTCAGAGAACTGGTAGAACAGATAATCATCATATATCAAATTGGGTAGTAACACCATTTGAATAACCAAAAGACAGTGCCAGTTATGTAAAACAACACAAAAAAAACAACTCATTCATGCTTCATCTAAATTTACTAAAAAGGGTATGAAATCAAAATTTTATCGGCCATTTCTCAGTACGCAACAATGGCCGCACCAGCTAAACACGATAAGAAAAGAGATATAATAATATTTCTTATTCTCTCTTAGACAGGTAAATATATGTAACAAAACATTTTCCCTTAAATTCCATTCCTGATCTAATTAGTGTTTTTTTTTTGATAATGTATTGACTGAGTAGCAAACAGTATATACCCTGATAGTACAGCATGAATGTGCAGGCTTGCCTGGGTCTACATCAACACTGACGGCAATAATTTTTTATCAAGCTTAGGGTAATTTTACTATTTTGAAAAATTCAATCATCAATGTCAGGCTACATGATAAGATGTCAGAGTCGTGATTGATGGGTTTCGGGTTTGATCTCTGGTTCATGATCGGTGTGACTGTTTAACAGTTATCATCTTTTTGGGTGAAAACTTCATAAGACATTGCTGTGACATCTCTGTATTATTTTTGTGATTCATTCTAAATCTTCTAAATTTCCAATAGTGTGGTCATTGCATCTGCAACACGTATTTTCGTCAGACGAAAGCATCATTACACAGTTTCACATGTGTGAACAACTGTGCTGTCTCACTATTTCTCTCGTCTTCTAATTAATTTAACTCAGCTTCTGAAAATTCTGGTTCAAAGTTGTAGGCCACAAGTTACTAAAATCCATTTTATTATTCTTGCGAGTACTTTTGCCGGTGACTATAATTGCACGTTTCTATATCTGCTGTAGCGTATAAATCAATTATGTTTTAAACCGGAAGTGCAGTTATGACGTCACGCAGGTATCCAATATGGCGACTTCCACCACAAAGTCGATGTGCGAAAATGACCGTTACAAAACGAGCTGATATATCTTTATGGATTCGAATTTATGCATAATAATACTATTAATAGAAAGCTGAACTCATAGCTATTCATATTATCCTGTTTTATACACAGGGTTGCGTTCCCCTTTAACACCAGGAGATTACGTTCTAATCAAACAGCCAAAACAAAATAAACTATCAACGCCATTTGATCTAAAACCAATGAATGAATGAATGAATGAATAGGGTTTTACGGCATACCAACACATTATAGGTTATTCGAAGCCAACAGGAAGGAAGATTCAAGGATCACTCTACATGTACAAAAACAACAAATTAACATATAGATTAAAACAAGAGGCCCAAGAGGGCCTGAGGACGCTCTACTGACTCATGAACCGTCGTGGCGGAGTCATTTTTAACCCTAGGGACACCATTTGAACAAATCTAACAATACTATAGTTGGTCATCATTACTACATAAACATTTTGAAAATCTGTTGGGCCGTTCTTGAGAAGAAGATTTTAAGTTTTGGACTATTTTTAGTAATGGCGGCCATCTTGAATTTCAGATCGAAAAAAAAAAAATCTTCTGTATAGTCTCCTATGCAACAGAAACATGCATGTGAAGTTTCAGTTTAATTGGCCTAGTGGTTTCAGAATAAATGAAAGAAAAAGAGAATTTCATGTTTTCCCATAGTATCCCTATGTAAAATTCTAAGTCCCCTTACAGGGCCCCTATAAATTTTAGCCCCTTAATTCTTATCTGCAATCAAACCCCTTCACATAGGGATAATTTATGCCAAATATGAACAAATCTGACATACCAGTTCTCAAGAAAACAATTTTAGTAATTCCCCATTTTTACCCTTTTGGGGCCCCTCCTGACCCCTTAAGACAGTGGAACCCATTCATTTTTACAAATCTGAACCTCCTTCACCAAACAATGCTTCTGTGAAGATATAGACAAAATCATTTCCATTTTTAAAAAAAAATAAAAAAATACTATAATGACATGTGTCCCCTAATTGAACTGTCGGGGCGGGATCATATTTAACCCTAGGGACACCATTTGAACAAATCTAACAATACTATAGTTGGTCATCATTACTACATAAACATTTTGAAAATCTATTGGGCCGTTCATGAGAAGAAGATTTTTTAAGTTTTGGACTATTTTTAGTAATGGCGGCCATCTTGAATTTCAGATCGAAAAAAAAAATCTTCTGTATAGTCTCCTATGTATCAGAAACATGCATGTGAAGTTTCAGTTTAATTGGCCTAGTGGTTTCAGAATAAATGAAAGAAAAAGAGAATTTTCTTTTTTCCCATAGTATCCCTATGTAAAATTCTAAGTCCCCTTACAGGGCCCCTATAAATTTTACCCCCTAAATTCTTATTTGCAATCAAACCCCTACACATAGGGATAATTTATGCCAAATATGAACAAATGTGACATACTGGTTCTCTAGAAAACAATTTTAGTAATTCTGAATTTTTACCCTTTTTGGGCCTCCTGACCCCTTTAAACAGTGGAACCCATTCATTTTTGCAAATCTGAACCTCCTTGACCAAACAATGCTTCTGTGAAGATATAGGCAAAATCATTTCAATTTTAAAAAAAAAAAAAAATATTATAATGACATGTGTCCCCTAATTAAACCGTCGGGGCGGGGTCATGTTTTACCCTAGGGACACCATTTGAACAAATCTACCAATACTTTAGTTGGTCATCATTACTACATAAAACATTTTGAAAATCTGTTGGGCCGTTCCTGAGAAGAAGATTTTTTTAAGTTTTGGACTATTTTTAGTAACGGCGGCCATCTTGAATTTCAGATCGAAAAAAAAAAATCTTCTTTATAGTCTCCTATGCAACAGAAACATGCATGTTTCAGTTTAATTGGCCTAGTGGTTTCAGAGAAAGTGCTGCTAACAGACGACAGACAATGGACGACAGACAACGCGCCATCCCATAAGCACTTCTGACCTTTGCCCAGTAGAGCTAAAAAATACATCAACAAATGAATATGTAGAATGAACCTAGAACCTTGATACCTGCAGTATTGTAGAGTTTCAGCAAATTCTATCGTATTACTCAATTTGGTGCTTCTTACGACATGCATAAGCCACAGTGATCATATTCTTGCCATCACTCATGGCTCCCTGGAACCACACAGGGGTTGATAATTTAACCACAACAGTGAACATGACAAAAAATGATAAATTGAACACAACAACCATTCGGAGGATTCCTTCCCCTCTGTAGAGGTCAACAGTAATTCTATTCTTAGCCAGAACCACACAGGCTGATCCAAAACCAGCAATTATAATTTAAAAGAAGGTTCCATGGTTAAAGGTAAACAAGGAAACAGAACTGTGACATGAGACACATCGAATTTTAAACCAATTCCAAGTTCAGCTCAGAGTTATACCAAAGGCACCATGGATAGAAATGAAATGAATACAAACACCGCATGTGATTCACAAATATTTAAACCATGTATGTCAGAGAGAGAAAAAAAAAAAAAACATATCAAGATTATTCTGTGTAAGAAAGTGTAAAAAGTGCAGGTCTTAATAAAGCCTGAAAATACTAGTGTCTGATTCTTATATGGAATGCAACAGGTTTTACTTTCACATGCTAACAAAAACAGCTGTGGACATTATGGATAAGACCAACTATGACCGAGGGTCAAATTACAGTCTCTGCCATGAAATGATAATTACTTGATAACATTTAGGCGTGTTTATCAATAACAGTATCATTTACGGTTAGTGTACTTGTTAATTGTTTCTTCGTGAAGGAGTGTAATTGCAGTGGGTTTTTTTCGGCCATTTTTATAGCCGTTATTGGGTCATATTCCCAATGGCAAATAGTATCTTTTTTTCCCCAATTGAGTGGTAAAAATTCCCAATTGAAAGTTTCAATAATTGTAAATTGAAACTTGCCATAATTCTTTGATAAAATAAATAAAATTTTTCCACATTCCGAATTGAGTATGACATTGATTCTTTAATTAAATGGCCAGAGAAGCAAGTGTACACATTTTTATGAAGTTGAACAATCAATTTAATGCAAAAATTTTCCCAATGTTAATGAAAACGCCGCTAAAATTTCCAATTCAACGGTATGGGTCATCTTCCCAAACTGGTGAAAAAAACCCACTGAATTGTTATGTTTATCATAATATAATTAGGTACTTGTGATAAATCTGATATTGTCAAAGTCAATAAAAGGTGAACTCAACATTTAATTGTTAACATTCATATTTGATATTTTTGGTATAAGCAATACAACATAAATGAAATTATTAAAATTTCTTTTCAGTTATATTAATATGTACATTCAAATATGACTGTTAGATTATTATTTAAAAAAAAAAGAGATTGATTGATTGATTGAATATTTAGCGTCATTTTTATGCCATCGATGGCTAACCACTGTTTTCTGGGATTAACCAGTACTCGAGTACACCCCCATTTCCGCAATTAACTTATAACTTTCCCACTTGAATCAGTAGCGAGAGACAAATGATAATGACACAAAATGTTGTATATCAATCAATATGGAGACTGTTACCGGCCGGGGGATTCGAACTCACGACCCCTGAATTGATAGTTAGACGCGTAACCGACTGAGCTAATAGAGCTAAAAAAGAAAAAGAAAAAAAAAAAAAGAGGGATGTAGGATTGTAACCATATACTACATATTCATGAGTATAATTATAGACCCGCCCACTAATGATAACAAAGCTTGTGTATGAATGAACTGTTAGAGTATTATAAGAGTAGAAGTTGGGAGTCTTGCACTTGAGTGAATAACACATACCAAGTCTTGTGCATATATTATTTTTCCCAGTATCAGAGAGAACATTACAAAACTTAATATGCATCTGTGCTAAACGTCAAGGTCACGACTAACACGTGCTCGGGATCAATTAAACGCTCTAGAATCGTAAGGAAACTAGACTGCTTCACTGTATGTCCGTTTTCTAAACTTTACAGTTATCTGCTTGGATCCGGTCCAGGTGCAGGAAATCAGTCTAAAAGCAGTTTCATACTCAATTCAGAATAGCAAAATCGGCGCTTATTTTTTGAGGCAGTTTCACTAGTTCTTGAAACTTCCAATTGGGAATTTTTACCCCTCAATTGGGAAAAAATATACTATTTTTGATTGGGAATATAACTGAATAACAGCTATAAATATGGCTGAAAAAAAAAACCCACTGGGTATGCACGTAAAATAAATTTGATGTGAACCATAAAGTTTTAATGCTCTGTACTGTGCAAAGAAGTTTTTTTATACATTTTATGTTTTATGCAAAATCCTTGTCAAGAGTAATTCCTGCAAATTAATTACATTAGCAAAGTACTTGTACTATTGATACATAGTTACATTAGCAAAGTACTTGTACTACTGATACACAGTTACATTAGCAAAGTACTCGTACTACTGATACACAGTTACATTAGCAAAGTACTCGTACTACTGATACACAGTTACATTAGCAAAGTACTCGTACTACTGATACACAGTTACATTAGCAAAGTACTTGTACTACTGATACACAGTTACATTAGCAAAGTACTCGTACTTTTGATACATAGTTACATTAGCAAAGTACTCGTACTACTGATACACAGTTATATTAGCAAAGTACTCTTACTATTAATACACAAATAGATAAGCAAAGTACTCGTACTACTGATACACAGTTAGATTAGCAAAGTACTCGTACTACTGATACACAGGTACATTAGCAAAGTACTCGTACTACTGATACACAGTTACAATAGCAAAGTACTCGTACTACTGATACACAGTTACATTAGCAAAGTACTCGTACTACTGATACACAAGTTACATTAGCAAAGTACTTGTACTACTGATACACAGTTACATTAGCAAAGTACTTGTACTACTGATACACAGTTACATCAGCAAAGTACTCGTTCTACTGAGTACACAGTTACATTAGCAAAGTACTCGTACTACTGATACACAGTTATATAAACAAAGTACTCTCGTACTATTGATACACAGTTAGATAAGCAAAGTACTCGTACTAACTGATACAGTTTAGATTAGCAAAGTACTCGTACTACTGATACACAGGTAACATTAGCAAAGTACTCGTACTACTGATACACAGTACATTAGCAAAGTACTCGTACTACTGATACACAGTTATATTAGCAAAGTACTCGTACTACTGATTACACAGTTACATCAGCAAAGTACTTGTTCTACTGATACACAGTTACATTAGCAAAGTACTTGTACTGTTGATACAAAGTTACATTAGCAAAGTACTTGTACTATTGATACATAGTTACATTGCAATACTACATTAGCAAAGTACTCGTACTACTGATACACAGTTACATCTAGCAAAGTACTTGTTACTACTGATACACAGTTACATTAGCAAAGTACTTGTACTAGTTGATACACAGTTACATCAGCAAAGTACTTGTACTACTGATACACAGTTACATTAGCAAAGTACTTGTACTACTGATACACAGTTACATTAGCAAAGTACTCGTACTATTGATACACAGTTAGATAAGCAAAGTACTCTGTACTACTGATAACAGTTAGATTAGCAAAGTACTTCGTACTACTGATACACAGGTACATTAGCAAAGTACTCGTACTACTGATACACATGTACATTAGCAAAGTACTCGTACTACTGATACACAGTTAGATTAGCAAAGTACTCGTACTACTGATACACAGGTACATTAGCAAAGTACTTGTACTACTGATACACAGTTACATTAGCAAAAGTACTTGTACTACTGATACACAGTTACATTAGCAAAGTACTTGTACTACTGATACACAGTTACATTAGCAAAGTACTTGTACTACTGATCACAGTTACATTCAGAAAAGTACTTGTACTACTGATACACAGTTACATCAGCAAAGTACTTGTACTACTGATACACAGTTACATCAGCAAAGTACTTGTACTACTGATACACAGTTACATCAGAAAAGTACTTGTACTACTGATACACAGTTACATCAGAAAAGTACTTGTTACTACTGATACACAGTTACATCAGCAAAGTACTTGTTACTACTGATACACAGTTACATCAGCAAAGTACTTGTACTGTGATACACAGTTACATCAGCAAAGTACTTGTACTACTGATACACAGTTACATCAGCAAAGTACTTGTACTACTGATACACAGTTACATCAGCAAAGTACTTGTACTACTGATACACAGTTACATCAGCAAAGTACTTGTACTACTGATACACAGTTACATCAGAAAAGTACTTGTACTACTGATACACAGTTACATCAGCAAAGTACTTGTACTGTTGATACACAGTTACATCAGCAAAGTACTCGTACTACTGATACACAGTTAGATAAGCAAGTACTCGTACTACTGATACACAGTATAAGCAAAGTACTCGTACTACTGATACAGTTACATTAGCAAAGTACTTGTACTACTGATACACAGTTACATTAGCAAAGTACTTGTACTACTGATACACAGTTACATTAGCAAAGTACTTGTACTACTGATACACAGTTACATTAGCAAAGTACTTGTACTACTGATACACAGTTACATCAGCAAAGTACTCGTACTATTGATACACAGTTACATCAGCAAAGTACTCGTACTACTGATACACAGTTAGATAAGCAAAGTACTCGTACTACTGATACACAGTTACATAAGCAAAGTACTCGTACTACTGATACACAGGTACATTAGCAAAGTACTCGTACTACTGATACACAGTTACATTAGCAAAGTACTCGTACTACTGATACACAGTTACATTAGCAAAGTACTCGTACTACTGATACACAGTTACATTAGCAAAGTACTCGTACTACTGATACACAGTTACATTAGCAAAGTACTCGTACTACTGATACACAGTTACATCAGCAAAGTACTCGTTCTACTGATACACAGTTACATTAGCAAAGTACTCGTACTACTGATACACAGTTACATCAGCAAAGTACTCGTACTACTGATACAGTTACATTAGCAAAGTACTTGTACTACTGATACACAGTTACATCAGCAAAGTACTTGTACTATTGATACACAGTTACATCAGCAAAGTACTTGTACTACTGATACACAGTTACATTAGCAAAGTACTTGTACTGTTGATACACAGTTACATTAGCAAAGTACTTGTACTATTGATACATAGTTATATTAGCAAAGTACTTGTACTACTGATACACAGTTACATCAGCAAAGTACTTGTACTACTGATACACAGTTACATCAGCAAAGTACTTGTACTACTGATACACAGCTACATCAGCAAAGTACTTGTACTACTGATACAGAGTTACATTTGCAAAGTACTTGTACTACTGCTACACAGTTACATCAGCAAAGTACTTGTACTACTGATACACAGTTACATTTGCAAAGTACTTGTACTACTGCTACACAGTTACATCAGCAAAGTACTTGTACTACTGATACACAGTTACATTAGCAATGTACTTGTACTACTGATACACAGCTACATCAGAAAAGTACTTGTACTACTGATGCACAGTTACATCAGCAAAGTACTTGTACTACTGATACACAGTTACATCAGCAAAGTACTTGTACTACTGATGCACAGTTACATCAGCAAAGTACTTGTACTACTGATACACAGCTACATCAGCAAAGTACTCGTACTACTGATGCACAGTTACATCAGCAATGTACTTGTACTACTGATACACAGCTACATCAGAAAAGTACTCGTACTACTGATGCACAGTTACATTAGCAATGTACTTGTACTACTGATACACAGCTACATCAGAAAAGTACTTGTACTACTGATGCACAGTTACATCAGCAAAGTACTTGTACTACTGATACACAGCTACATCAGAAAAGTACTTGTACTACTGATGCACAGTTACATCAGCAAAGTACTTGTACTACTGATGCACAGTTACATCAGCAAAGTACTTGTACTACTGATGCACAGTTACATCAGCAAAGTACTTGTACTACTGATGCACAGTTACATTAGCAAAGTACTCGTACTTTTGATACACAATTACATTAGCAAAGTACTCGTACTATTGATACACAGTTAGATAAGCAAAGTACTCGTACTACTGATACACAGTTAGATAAGCAAAGTACTCGTACTACTGATACACAGGTACATTAGCAAAGTACTCGTACTACTGATACACAGGTACATTAGCAAAGTACTCGTACTACTGATACACAGTTACATTAGCAAAGTACTCGTACTACTGATACACAGTTACATTAGCAAAGTACTCGTACTACTGATACACAGTTACATTAGCAAAGTACTCGTACTACTGATACAGAGTTACATTAGCAAAGTACTCGTACTACTGATACACAGTTACATCAGCAAAGTACTCGTTCTACTGATACACAGTTACATTAGCAAAGTACTTGTTCTGTTGATACACAGTTACATTAGCAAAGTACTTGTACTACTGATACACAGTTACATCAGCAAAGTACTCGTACTACTGATACACAGCTACATCAGCAAAGTACTCGTACTACTGATACACAGTTAGATAAGCAAAGTACTCGTACTACTGATACACAGTTAGATTAGCAAAGTACTCGTACTACTGATACACAGGTACATTAGCAAAGTACTCGTACTACTGATACACAGGTACATTAGCAAAGTACTCGTACTACTGATACACAGGTACATTAGCAAAGTACTCGTACTACTGATACAGAGTTACATTAGCAAAGTACTTGTACTACTGATACACAGTTACATTAGCAAAGTACTTGTACTACTGATACACAGTTACATCAGAAAAGTACTTGTACTACTGATACACAGTTACATCAGAAAAGTACTTGTACTACTGATACACAGTTACATCAGCAAAGTACTCGTACTACTGATACACAGTTAGATAAGCAAAGTACTCGTACTACTGATACACAGTTAGATTAGCAAAGTACTCGTACTACTGATACACAGGTACATTAGCAAAGTACTCGTACTACTGATACACAGGTACATTAGCAAAGTACTCGTACTACTGATACAGAGTTACATTAGCAAAGTACTCGTACTACTGATACACAGTTACATTAGCAAAGTACTTGTACTACTGATACACAGTTACATCAGAAAAGTACTTGTACTACTGATACACAGTTACATCAGAAAAGTACTTGTACTACTGATACACAGTTACATCAGAAAAGTACTTGTACTACTGATACACAGTTACATCAGAAAAGTACTTGTACTACTGATACACAGTTACATTAGCAAAGTACTTGTACTACTGATACACAGTTACATCAGAAAAATACTTGTACTACTGATACACAGTTACATCAGAAAAGTACTTGTACTACTGATACACAGTTACATTAGCAAAGTACTTGTACTACTGATACACAGTTACATCAGAAAAGTACTTGTACTACTGATACACAGTTACATTAGCAAAGAACTTGTACTACTGATACACAGTTACATCAGAAAAGTACTTGTACTACTGATACACAGTTACATCAGAAAAGTACTTGTTCTACTGATACACAGTTACATCAGCAAAGTACTTGTTCTACTGATACACAGTTACATCAGCAAAGTACTTGCACTGTTGATACACAGTTACATTAGCAAAGTACTTGTACTACTGATACACAGTTACATTAGCAAAGAACTTGTACTACTGATACACAGTTACATCAGAAAAGTACTTGTACTACTGATACACAGTTACATCAGAAAAGTACTTGTACTACTGATACACAGTTACATCAGAAAAGTACTTGTACTACTGATACACAGTTACATCAGAAAAGTTCTTGTACTACTGATACACAGTTACATCAGCAAAGTACTTGTAGTACTGATACACAGTTACATCAGCATCAGCAAAGTACTTGTACTACTGATACACAGTTACATCAGCAAAGTACTTGTACTACTGATACACAGCTACATCAGCAAAGTACTTGTACTACTGATACACAGCTACATCAGCAAAGTACTTGTACTACTGATACACAGCTACATCAGAAAAGTACTTGTACTACTGATACACAGCTACATCAGCAAAGTACTTGTACTACTGATACACAGCTACATCAGCAAAGTACTTGTACTACTGATACACAGTTACATCAGCAAAGTACTTGTACTACTGATACACAGCTACATCAGCAAAGTACTTGTACTACTGATATACAGCTACATCAGCAAAGTACTTGTACTACTGATACACAGCTACATCTGCAAAGTACTTGTACTACTGATACACAGCTACATCAGCAAAGTACTTGTACTACTGATACACAGGTACATCAGCAAAGTACTTGTACTACTGATACACAGTTACATCAGCAAAGTACTTGTACTACTGATACACAGTTACATCAGCAAAGTACTTGTACTATTGATACACAGTTACATCTGCAAAGTACTTGTACTACTGATACACAGTTACATCAGCAAAGTACTTGTACTACTGATACACAGGTACATCAGCAAAGTACTTGTACTACTGATACACAGTTACATCAGCAAAGTACTTGTACTACTGATACACAGTTACATTTGCAAAGTACTTGTACTACTGATACACAGTTACATTTGCAAAGTACTTGTACTACTGATACACAGCTACATCAGCAAAGTACTTGTACTACTGATACAGAGTTACATTTGCAAAGTACTTGTACTACTGATACACAGTTACATTTGCAAAGTACTTGTACTACTGATACACAGTTACATCAGCAAAGTACTTGTACTACTGATACACAGCTACATCAGCAAAGTACTCGTACTACTGATACAGAGTTACATTTGCAAAATAATTGTACTACTGATACACAGTTACATCAGCAAAGTACTTGTACTACTGATACACAGCTACATCAGCAAAGTACTTGTACTACTGATACACAGGTACATTAGCAAAGTACTTGTACTACTGATACACAGTTACATCAGCAAAGTACTTGTACTACTGATACACAGTTACATTTGCAAAGTACTTGTACTACTGATACACAGTTACATTAGCAAAGTACTTGTACTACTGATACACAGCTACATCAGCAAAGTACTTGTACTACTGATACACAGTTACATCAGCAAAGTACTTGTACTACTGATACACAGGTACATTAGCAAAGTACTTGTACTACTGATACACAGCTACATCAGCAAAGTACGTGTACTACTGATACACAGGTACATCAGCAAAGTACTTGTACTACTGATACACAGTTACATTAGAAAAGTACTCGTACTACTGATACAGAGTTACATTTGCAAAGTACTTGTACTACTGATACACAGTTACATTAGCAAAGTACTTGTACTACTGATACACAGCTACATCAGCAAAGTACTTGTACTACTGATACACAGGTACATTTGCAAAGTACTTGTACTACTGATACACAGTTACATTAGCAAAGTACTCGTACTACTGATACACAGCTACATCAGCAAAGTACTTGTACTACTGATACAGAGTTACATTTGCAAAGTACTTGTACTACTGATACACAGTTACATTTGCAAAGTACTTGTACTACTGATACACAGTTACATTAGCAAAGTACTTGTACTACTGATACACAGTTACATTAAATTTTGCAAAGTACTTGTACTACTGATACACAGTTACATTAGCAATGTACTTGTTCTACTGATACACAGAGTGTTAACAAATTTATATAAACAACTTTTATCTTCTTCTGTATTTCTTGGTCTTTGTTTTGGCCAGTTTCTGTCTTCACAATTTCAATTGTTTGTGTTGGAGCAATTACTTTAACTTAAGCATTACAGCACAAAGTATAAAATAGTTTATTCTGATACTTTTGAGAAAGCAGCACAGGGTTTATTATGCCCTTTAACACAGTGCTACTTTTACTTTCATTAATTTAGAATTTAAGTAAAACACTCAGAATTCTTCACTTAACTCAATGAATCACATGTATATTTTTATCTTATACCACGTTTACAGATACGTATATTTTCAACATTGGGATTATTATGCCCCAGCAATACTGTTACACTATTCACACGTTTCTTTTTTTTTCACTATGATATGATTTTTACAAATCTTTGTCTAGTTCTAGCAGATACAATTATGTAATTGGTCTTGTAATTTTTGTTTTACCAACGCAACCCTTCACAGCTGGAACATGACTATCCTTTCCAGTGTATACGTCAATTATTCATCCAAACAGCCAACGACCTCTTGGTGTATCTGGTGATATAACCAAAACTACATTTCCTGGTTTCAGTTCTCTTTTTTTTTGGAACAAATTTGTTCTGGTGTTAAGTCCTGGCACCGATTGCACACATGTTCCTGAATGCGGCATCATTTTAACAGAATAACCTGTTATATCCAGTGAATCAGGTGTGAATAATCCGTCAATTTCTTCATGTAAGAAATGATTTGGTGTTAATGGTAGGCCATCCGATAAATTAGCAGAATGGTAAATTAAAGGTTAAGAGTTAACAAGTGCTTCAGCACCTGTGAAAGCTGTCATTAGTTCCTCGTCAGTAATGTCAGCTTTGCCAAGTATAGCTGAACAGCCCGTTTTGCTGCTTTTATCATTGTTTAATGAAATCAATTGAAATGTGGCAATCACTTTATTGGCTGTAGATTCCACTGGTGGTATTTGGTCTGGATCTGACTGATTTACAAGTTCTGTCAGTTCTCTGTCAGCACCATCAGAATTTGTACCATTGTCAAATAATACAATATAATATAATGCTGGTAATCCTCTTCTATTAACCATGAGCTTGTATCCAGACTAAATGCAACTTCTAAATGAACTGCTCTGCCATTAAGCACATAAATAAGCACAAATAACGTTTTTCTTGTCGTTTGCCCCTGCGTTGAATGGGAACAAGTGGTCCACCAGTCTACAGCAATGCGACTTAAATTTTTTAGTGGTAAAGTGACTCTAAAATCTAGGAGTGGAGCCATAATCTGTGATGCCACTGTTGCTTTTCGCCTTCTACACTCCATACACTGAAATCTCAAATTTCCTCGTGACCACAAATTAATCCAATACTTTGACAATTCAGCAAGTGTATGTACCAGCGGTGTGATGAACTTTTTTGTGATAGTATTTAACTGAGTTTTGTTATCCAATTCTGGCCCTTTATCTGAGTTGAACATGTCTCTCCTTTGAAACCTGCTCTATTTTAAATCTTTAAAACCATTTATTATTTAAAACTATCAACTGTTTTATATTAACTTTATTGTCAGTGACACATGTCAGTTTAGGTCTTCAGCAGGGTTTTTGACTTAATGATAGATAGATATCTCCCTCAAAAACTGGTATTAACACCCTCTTTAACTGTTTCCATATGTCATCAGCTAATTTCTTGTTCTTTTCTGTATCATATTTGAAACTTTAATGTCCCTGGGTTTCACACTACCAGTTTTGCTGCTTTTCACACTACCTATTTCTGAACACATTCTCCTATAATATTTTAACATTTCATCATACTGCTCTTCTATAATGTTAACTTCTATTACTTTAATCATTTCATCAGTCCTATCAGACACTTTACAAAAAATTGACATATCGTCGATAACTTCAATGGCCTCATCAATTGTCATCTATAATTCTCCTTGCAGCTTTCGTCCTGGACTTTCTTATCTTTAATTTCTCCATTTAAGCTTCAGTTTCATGATTTTTATACACTGACGTTAACTAAATATGTAAATATGTTTCAGACATTGTTACTGTATTTCTATTTTTCTGTTTATGTGTTTTACTTTGATTTACTACTCTGCATTCATTTAGTTTTAGCGTTGTAATTTACAACATAATTCTATATATTAACACTTCAAACCTTGCACTGCTACCAATTAATGTTCCAATGGCGATGGGACGATGGAAGTGATCGAACAATGACAATGGAAATGACGATTACTTCTTGTTTTATTTTCTCCGAATACACGAGGACGATAAATGGTTGATGAGTTATCAAGGGAAACAACTCTGTTCAAATAACAAAGGGAAGTAACCATAAACTACTCAAAATACACTATAGAATATATCCAATTCTTTACCTGAGTCTGAACCTGAGCAAGGGATTATATAGACAAGGAAAGGTAAACTGATTTATGAACGCTCGCGAATTCATGCAAAATTTTATAATATCTCGTTTTCAGTTATCTTAACTTCAATTCATCTCAGGAACACAAATCAAAATTCTTACATTGCAGAATGAAATTATCATCAAAACAATACCTTTCCCAGTAATTTGTGTTAAAAATTTTTGAAATACATTTGATTACAAAATGTGTAGATATACTGCAGCTAAACTAACGACAATTTAAGAGACATTTTCCTTCAAACCTCAATATCTTTAATGCAAGATCAACTGTGTAGTACAGCATTCCCTATCTGTATCCGCCTGTGGAATCAGCTGTCGGATCACATAGCCACTGTCCAGACCATAAAGGGCTTCATATCCGGCCTGGCCACTCACCAGTAGTCGACCCCATCCGCACTTTTATCGGTTTTTTAATTCTTAACATCACAACGGCTTTGTATATACACCAGGTGCGTTTATGCCTCAGAGTGGACCGTGCACTTTATCAGGAAGAAGAAGAAGGGGATTTTGCGTGATCGACACATGTTTAAACATTTAAGATTACATATAACTTACAGTTTATGTACAGAAATCAGTCGCCTGTGAATTATGAATTGTTAATTTGCCGAATTATTGATTCTTCGTGAACTACTGTATTAACATTTAGTCGGGCGGTGCCAGTATCCTATCCTTCTATACAAGTCCTTGACCTGAGCAAGCAGGTAAGTACCCGTCTGTATTGACCATAGGCCAGAATGTCCAGGACTCCATGAAGAGTTGTTATGGATCATCTGTTAGCTCTCAGTGGCATAAAACATATATTATATTAAATATTCAATCGTTCAATCAATCGACCAACGATTCGTTGTAAGAATAATCTTAATAAACAATAAGAACAGTTTTAAAAACATATAAAATAATTAATAAATCTTGACTTCTTAATTAAGTTTCAACTAAAATTCTATATAAAAATGTCTGAAAACCTTTGGTGCACTTTCTTCACATGGATATTGCTCATGTATGTGAAACTATACAAAAAAAACAATCACAAATTTAAGATTGTCTGCATTATCAAAAATAGTGACATTCTTAAAATTCTGAAGAACAGCTCTGACATCAGTTTTTTTTAAATTCTTAAATAGAAATAATTTCGAAAAAAGTTCTATCACAGTTGTAGTACAAATGGTGTCCCAGGGTTGTAATCATCTTCGGGTCGCATGTGACTATAGTAGAAATAGAAAATAATATGATAATTTTTAATTGAAATGGATCTGATAATTGCCTTATTTTTTAAACTGAGGCTATTTGAGAGCCTTCACATATTTGTATTTCCCGTTGTTTTGTTATTACTAAACCAAAAGAGAAGACCAAATTTTACACCAATCCAATGGGCGAGCTTGACAAAGCATTACAAACAATGCTACATCATTGGCAGTCAGTGTGTAGTTGGCAGCGTTTATAAGTTAATAATGTTATATTTTTTTGTATTCAAATCCTGCAGTTTTGCCGGATACCTTACCTTTATCCCAATAATAACATGGATGGGACAAAATCGTTTTAATTTAGCAGTGGACTATTTATCATTGCAAGTATGCGACTATCCAACAAAACAGTTTACTGTTTTTCAGTTTTATTTTTTATGTTCACTATTACATGTGGTCATAATTAAAATATGTTTTTTTACCAATGCTTCTACTGAAATTTCTGTAACCGAAAAATGTTTTATTTATTTTGAATGCAATATTGTTGTTTATTTCAAGAATTATGTCAATTTTTTTATAAAAATAACAATAAAATGAAAAAAAATCTGGAAAAAGAAAATTATCACAAGATGCAAATGTTCAAGTTGTATAATGCTATCAGTGAAAAAAAAACACTTATTTTATTTCCTTTACTAATATGTGCATACAATCAATGTCCTTTGGGTATGCCATGGCTAATGCGAGATCCAGAAGGGGTTGCATATGCTTTTGATAAAAAAAACTATTTTGAGGATGATATTTAGTAATTTTATATGGAAACACTTAACTTACAGTTTGTTAATATTGAATATAAATTATCCCAGTGATTAGTGGTAAAGGTTTTTGTTCAAATCAATATTTTGCCAGAATTTTATTTCATTTGAAGTGCTTTTTTATCATATAGATCTTGATTAAAACTATATGGAGTCATATAAATATAAAGATTAGATATTACAAGTTTGATTTGTTTAAAATGTTATTAATCTGGTCTGATATATTCTCTTTATTTCCCCCCTTAAGGAGATTATGAGAGAGAGAGAGAGAGAGAGAGAGAGAGAGAGAGAGAGAGAGAGAGGGGGATATTGAGTTATACATTAATTCAATTTTACACGAATGACATTTTCCCCACATATATTCATGTGTATAGCAAAGTAACTGTGCATACAAACAGATTAGCTTTCTATTTTTACTATTTCTTTAACATGTGCTGGATTTTTTATTAAATTCTTTATCTTAAAAGTTTGGTTTACTTCATGCATTTCTCAACCAATCTGATTGCTATTCGGAGAAAATGTTTGTAAACCGTCTTACTTGATAATGATAGTAATCTTCGACTAATTAACTTTTGCACTTTAGTCTCATTTGTACCGTTATTGAGTTCATTTATGACAGAATAGCCAAATTGTGATACTATGATTCTGTAGACATTTTGTCGCAATATTGATGAGTGTTAACAATCAAACAACATGTGAAAAAATAGCATTACAAATCATTATTCCGCATTGAAGATTTGCTTTACAAGTAATATATTGGGCATATTGCATAAACTTCCAAGAAAATTTAACTTTTGCTTGTCAATTTGAGACTGCACAGGTTCCCAGCTTAGCATGCTCAAACAAATATCCATTCGGGTTCGAATTTCAAAGTTTTGTACCTTTTTCTTAAGAATCTTTCTATCCATTATAATCTTGTTTTGGTCAAGTTATCCCAGAGCACGGCTCCAAACAGTAGTCTAGGTATACACATTGTCGATATATGTGATGTTGAACGGATTGGGTTTAGATACTTCGGGTCATGTTTAAAGGGATTATATTGGCAAGTAACACAAAACGCTGGTAATCAAGACTTTTCCTGTATGCAGTGTGCACAAAACAATGCTTATGTATTGACGCATAACCTTTATTTACTTGAAAGTTATCAAATTAACAGTAATTGAATATTGGCCAAAATTTTAATACGTCCCGCAATAAAGTATTGTGCAATGTTTACACAAAGCCTCGAAAACGAGATCGGGAACGAGTCTTTACGATGTTATCCGATGATTGATCGAAAACCCGAAAGCGGTTCGTTGAAAACAAAAACAAAAACCCGATGTTTGTAATAAAGAGGTTATGCAATTAGATACTTTAGACGCGTTTATCTCTTAGTTATAAGTGTATCTTCATGCTGGGCGTGTGTATTAAGGACAGGGAATTGACGTTAATATGCCAATATAATCCCTTTACACATATATTCATGTAAAATAATAACATACATATACATATGGTTCCTTGTGTTGATTACATCTTTATAGTGTATTGTAGCACACTTTTCTATATGAAAAGGACTCCAGGTTCAAGTCCTGGTGGAGACCTCAGCACTTTTAACCATTGTACAACATAAACACTTAAGGTCTAGTTTAAACAATATTTATTTGTTTTCAACATATTACATATAAATATATTCAAATATACAGCGATACATAACAATAGAATTTAGAAGAAAGCTATTTCTAGCTTATACAAAGTCTCTCTTCTGAATATCTTGCAAGAACTATACAATGGTGTTACAAATGCAATGAAAACAAATTAATTACTAGACAAACGGATTATAAGCAGCGCTTGAGATGAAAATAATAAATATGTGCAAGTATCTTGATCGTTGGGAATACAGATGTAGCTGATTGGGTATGTAATAGGCTGCGGCGTATGCGACGCTTCAACTACTGAGAGTTGTGTATACTAGCATTGAACAATAATTGTCGTATATAATTTAAATTATTTTAAAAAAGAAAAAAAAAAGTATGTGAGTAGAAATAAAGTGGAAAGGGTAAATAAAGTAGATAGACAGAAACAGGAAAAGAGAGGTCTTAAGGTCTCACTACACAGTGGAATTTTGTTCTTTGTTCTATATAAAATAAAGTCTAGGATTTCAATGGTAAAAAAAGAATTCCACATAGAATAGTTTTTAAAGTGTTTTTTTTTTCATAGCAGGAATGTATACCCACATAAAAATGCACACTAACTGGTAGGTTGTCCACTTTGATTTTATTTTAAAGTGGGTGCAGTGACACCCTGAGCTTTTTTGAAAAAAGAAGTCCTCAAATACTCATAAATACATGCATATGTTGAAATCTTATAAAAAGTCACTTTTTTAACATCAGTGATGTCTTATTGCAGTATATGCTATGCCAACTTTTGCTCTACTCATCTGCAGCAAGAAATTACAACCACTATGAACCATTTTGATAATATTGCATAACCAAAGTACATAGGCCTTTTTTTAAGCGTAAGAATCTTGTTACCGTGGCAAAAAAGGGGCGTAACTGTGTAGTGAGACGTTAATTCTGTCAGCCAGAACTATAACATGGATGCTATTGTAGTATACATACTGCACAGAAAATGAACTAGCCTAATGATTTTCATCAACTGTCATGAAAACTCCAAAATTGTTCTGATTCCAGAAATAAACACGCCCCAACTTACTAAACATTGTTATTACCTTCATTTCATTATTTCAAAATAAATTTGCAAAATACAGTCAGAAGCCTTCAACAGTTATCCTTAGTTGGGATTGAACAGACATCTTCCATCTTAAAGATGGATGTACTTCATTGCACTATAAGGATGCGTTTTGAAGCTATATAACATCACTGCACACTAATTATGAATATAATCCTGTTTTCACTGGTTGCTAAATAACATAATTTGTTGAGGAACTTGTTTTATTTAATTTCATATGATTATATAAAATATGCATTTGGAATATATATACATTTTACTTTACAATTGCTAATTGTTTAAATTAATTTCATATAATTATATAAATTATGTATTTGGAATATACTTCAATTTTTTTTACAATTGCTAATGTTTTAATTAATTTCATATGATTATATAAAATAAATATTTGGAATATACTTAATTATTATTTTACAATTGCTAATGATTTTATAAATTTCATATGAATATATATATAATTTATATTTGGAATAAACTTAAATTTGATTTTACAATGATGAATGTTTGAATTAAATTTATATAATTATATACAATAATTATTTAGGATATAATTAATTTTTTTATTTACAATTGCTAATTTTGTTAATTAATTTCATATAATTTTATAAAGTATATATTTGGAATATACGCAAATGTTACTTAACAATTTCTAATTCTTTTAATTAATTTCATATGCATATATCAAATATGCATTTGGATATACTTAAATTTTATTTTATAATTGCTAATTGTTTCATTCAATTTCATATGGTTATAAAAAATATGCATTTGGATATACTTAAATTTTATTTTACAATTGGTAATTGTTTTATTTAATTTCATATGAATATATCAAATATGTATTTGGAATATGCTAAATTTTTATTTTACAATAATTGATAATTGTTTTAGTTAATTTCATATAATTGTATAAAATATGTATTTGGAATATACTTTACTTCTATTTTGTAATTGGTAATTGTTTTATTTAATTTCATATAATTGTATGAAATATGTATTTGTAATATACTTTACTTCTTTTTTGTAATTGGTAACTGTTTCATTTAATTTCATATAATTATAAAAAATATGTATATGGAATATTCTTGATTTTTATTTTACAATTGCTAATTGGTTTAATTAATTTCATATGATTATATCAAATATTTATTTGGAATATACTTTACTTCTATTTTGTAATTGGTAATTGTTTTATTTAATTTCACATAATTATAAAAAATATGTATATGGAATATTCTTGATTTTTATTTTACAATTGATAATTGGTTTAATTAATTGCATATAAATACATAAAATATAATTTGGGGATATACTTAATTTTTATTGATAATTTTGTGAAGTAATTTCATATGATTATGTAAAATATATATTTGGAATAGACTTAAATTTTATTTTACAATTGCTAATTTTGTTAATTAATTTCATATAATTTCATAAAATATATATTTTGAATATACATGAATTTTACTTTACAATTTCTAATTGTTTTAATTAATTTCATATGCATATATTAAATATGCATTTGGATATAATTGAATTTTATTTTATAATCACTAATTGTTTTATTTAATTTCATATGATTATATAAAATATGTATTTGGAATATACTTTAAATTTATTTTGTAATTGCTAATTGTTTCATGTAATTTTATATGAATATAAAAATATGCTTTTGGCTGTACTTAAATTCTATTTTGTAATTGGTAATTGTTTTATTTAATTTCATATGAATATATCAAATATATATTTGGGCTATACTTAAATTTTATTTTACAATTGCTTATTGTTTTATTTAATTTCATATCAGTATATAAAATATGTATTTGGAATATACTTAAATTTTATTTTATAATTGCTAATTATTTCATTTAATTTTATATGATTATAAAAAATATGCAATTGGATATACTTAAATTTTATCCTGTAATATATCAAATATGTACTTGGGCTATACTTAAATTTTATTATACAATTTCTAATTGTTTTGTTTTATTTAATATGCTTAAATAAAATATGTAGTTCGAATATACTCAAATTTTATTTCATAATTGCTAACTGTTTTATTTAATTTCATATGATTATAAAAAAAATGTTTTTGGGATATACCTAAATTTTATTTAACAATTGCTAATTGTTTTAATTATTTGCATATAATTATATAAAATAATTTTTTAGGATATACTGAATTTTTATTTTACAATTGCTAATTGTGTGAATTAATTTCATATGATTATGTTAAATATATATTTGGAATAGACTTAAATTTTATTTTACAATTGTTAATTTTGTGAATTAATTTCACATAATTTTATAAAATATATATTTGGAAATACACATAATTTTTACTTTACAATTTCTAATTGTTTTATTCAATTTCATATGCATATATCAAATATGCATTTGGATACACTTAAATTATATGATTATATAAAATATGTTTTTGGAATTTACTTCAATTTTGTTTAACAATGGCTTATTGTTTTAATTAATTGTATATAGTAATATAGAATATATTTTGGAAATATACTGATTTTTTATTGATAATTGTGTGCATTAATTTCATATGATTATATATGTAAAATATATATTTGGAATAGACTTAAATTTTATTTGACAATTGCTAATTTGTTAATCAATTTCATATAATTTGATAAAATATATATTTGGAATATACAAACATTTTTCTTTACCATTTCTAATTGTTTTAATTAATTTCACATATATATATATATATATATTATAAAATATGCATTTGGATATACTTAAATTTTATTTTATAATCACTGATTGTTTCATTTAATTTCATATGATTATAAAAAATATGCATTTGAATATAACAAAATTTTATTTTGTAATTGGTAATTGTTTTATCTAATTGTATATGAATATATCAAATATGTATTTGGGCTATATGTAAATTTTATTTTACAATTGCTAATTGTTTTAATTAATTTCATATAATTATAAAAAAATATACAAATGGAATATACTTAATTTTTATTTAACAATAACTGATAATTGTTTTAATTAATTTTGTATAAAATATGTATTTGGAATATACTTAAAATTTATTTTACAATCGCTAACTGTTTTAATTAATTTGATATGATTATATAAAATATTTATTTGGAATATACTTTGGGGATATACTGAAATTTTATTGATAATTTTGTGAATTAATTTCATATAATTATGTAAAATGTATCTTTGGAATAGACTTAAATTTTATTTTACAATTGCTAATTTTGTTAATTAATTCCATATAATTTTATAAAATATATATTTGGAATAAACATAAATGTTACTTTATGATTTCTAATTGTTTTAATTCATTTCAAATTCATATATCAAATGTGCATTTGGATATAATTAAAATTTATTTTATAATTGCTATTTTTTTCGTTTAACTTCATATGATTATAAAAAAATATGCATTTGAATATATTAAAATTCTATTTTGTAATTGGTAATTGTTTTATCTAATTTCATATGAAGATTTCAAATATGTATTTGGGCAATACTTAAATTTTATTTTACAATTTCTAATTGTTTTATTTAATTTCATATGTTTATATAAAATATGCATTTGGATATAAATAATTATTAAAAGTATATAAAAAGTATATGAAATATTTATTTTGAATATACTTAAATTTTATTTTACATTTACTTATTGCTTGAATTAATTTCATTTGATTATATTAAATATTTATTTGGAAAACAGTTAATTTTTATTTTACAATTGCTAATTGTGTTAAACAATTTCATATGATTATATTAAATATGTATTTGGAATATACTTAACTTTTATTTTACAATTGCAAAGTGTTTTAATTAATTTCAAATGATTATATAAAATATGTATATGGAATATACTTAAATTTTCTTTTACAATTGCTAATTGTTTTAATTAATTTCATATTTTTTTTTTACAATTGCTAACTGTTTAGATTAATTGCATATAATTATCTAAAATATTTTGGGGGATATACTGAAATTTCATTGATAATTGTGTGAATTAATTTCATATGATTATGTAAAATATATATATGGAATAGACTTAAATTTTATTTTACAATTGCTAATTTTGTTAATTAATTTCATATAATATTATAAAATATATATTTGGAATATACATAAATTTTATTTTACAATTGCTAATTTTGTTAATTAATTTCATATAATATTATAAAATATATATTTGGAATATACATAAATTTTATTTACAATTTCTAATTGTTTTAATTAATTTCATATGCATATATTAAATATGCCTTTGGATATAATTAAATTTTATTTTATAATCACTAACTGTTTCATTTAATTTCATATGAATATATCAAATATGTATTTGGCTATACTTAAATTTTATTTTACAATTGCTTATTGTTTTATTTAATTTCATATCATTATATAAAATATGTAATTGGAATATACTTAAATTTTATTTTATAATTGCTAATTGTTTCATTTAATTTTATATGATGATAAAAAATATTCAATTGGATATACTTAAATTTTTATCTTGTAATTGGTAATTGATAATTATTTTATTTAATTTCATATGAATATATCAAATATGTATTTGGGCTATACTTAAATTTTATTTAACAATTTCTAATTGTTTTATTTAATTTAATCTGATAATATAAAATATGTATTTCGATTATACTTAAATTTTATTTTACAATTGTTTACTGTTTTATTTAATTTAATATGATTATGAAAAATTTGTTTTTCGGATATACTTAAATTTTATTTTACAACTGCTGTTTTATTTAATTTCATATGATTATAAAAATATGTATTTAGGATATATCTAAATTTTATTATATAATTGCTTATTGTTTTAAATATTTGCATATAATTATATAACATATGTTTTGGGGATGTACTGAATTTTTATTTTACAATTGCTTATTGTGTGATTTAATTCATATGATTATGTAAATTATATATTTGGAATAGACTTAAATTTTATTTTACAATTGTTAATTTTGTTAATTAATTTCACATAATTTATAAAATATATATTTGGAAATATACATAAAAATTACTTTACAATTTCTAATTGTTTTAATTAATTTCATATGCATATATCAAATATGCATTTGGATATGCTTAAATTTTATTTTACGATTGCTGTTTCAATTAATTTCATATGATTATATGAAATATTCATTTGGAATATTTTGTTTAACAATTGCTTATTGTTTTAATTAATTGCATATACTAATATAGAATATATTTTGGAGATATACTGATTTTTTATTGATAATTGTGTGAATTAATTTCATATGATCATATATGTAAAATATATATTTGGAATAGATTTAAATTTTATTTGACAATTGCTGATTTTGTTAATCAATTTCATATAATTTGATAAAATATATATTTGGAATATACATAAATTTTTCTTTTCAATTTCTAATTGTTTTAATTAATCTCATATGCGTATATCAAAAATGCATTTGGATACACTTAAATTTTGTTTTACGATTGCTAATTGTGTTAATTAGTTCATATGCTTATATAAAATATGTATTTCGAATATACTTAATTATTAGTTTACAACTGCCAATTGTTTTAATCAATTTCATACGATTATATAAAATATTTATTTGGAATATACTTAATTTTTATTAATTTTTATTTTACAATTGCTAATTGGGTTAATTAATTTCATATAATTATATGAAATTTATATTTGGAATATAATAAAATTTTGTTTTATAATTCCTAATTGTTTTAATCAATATCATATCATTATATAAAATTGTATTTTGAATCAACTTAATTTTTATTTTGCAATTGCTAATTAACAAATATTATTATATAAAAAATATAATTGGAAAGTAAGTAAATAATATTTTACAATTGCCATTACAATTTATCAAGTTTAACAGGCACATATGGACACATATTGGTGATAAATCATTTGAATATCAGGTGTGCAATAAGAAGTTTACACGTTCATCATTTCTAATAGACACATGCGGATACATGCTGGTGATTAACCATTTGGGTACCAAGTGTGTTATAAGAAGTTTACACAGTCGTCATCTCTAAACAGAAACAGGCATATGTGGATACATACTAGTGATAAACCGTAGGAGGGAGTTTGTAATAAGAAGTTTACACAGTCGTCATCTCTAAACAGTCACATGCGGATACATACAGATGATAAACCATTAGAGTGTCAGGTATGTAATTAGAAATTTACATAATCGTCACATATCAACACTCACATTCGGATACATACAGGTGATAAACCATTTGAGTACCAGGTGTGTTATAAGAAGTTTACACGTTCGTCCAATCTAAGCAGTCATATGTGGATACATACTGGTGATAAACCATTTGAGTGTCAAGTGTGTAATAAAAAGTCACACGTTTGTCATCAATATACAGACATATGCGGATACATACTGGTGATTAACAATTTGAGTGTCAAGTGTGTAATAAGATGTTTACACGTTTCACATCTCTAAACAGACATATGTGGATACATACTGGTGATAAACCATTTGAGTGTCAGGTTTGTGATAAACGTTTACACGTTCGTCATCTCTAAACGGACATATGCGGATACATACTGACGGTAAACCATTTGAGTGTCAGATTTGTAATAAGAAGTTTACAAGTTCGTCATTTCTAAACAGACATTTGCGGATATTTACTGGTGATAAACTATTTGAGTGTCAAGTGTGTAATAAGAAGTTTACACATTTGTCATTTCTAACCAATCACATGCGAATACATACTGGTGATAAACCGTTTAAGTGTCAGCTGTGTAATAAGAAGTTTACACAATTGTCACGTCTAAGCAGTCACATGCGGATACATACATATGATAAACCATTTGTAGGTCAAATGAGTAATAAAAAGTTCACACATTTTTCAAGTTTAACAAGCGCATACAGACACATACGGGTGATAAACCATTTGAACATCAGGTGTATAATAAGAGGTTTACACATTCGCTATATCTAGTCACATGTGTATATACACTGGTGATAAACCATTTGAGTGTCAGGTGTGTAATATGAAGATTAAATGTTCGTCATATCTAAGCAGTCACATGCGGATACATACAGGTGATAAACCATTTGAATGTCAGCTATGTAATAATAAGTTTACATAATCGTAATATCGCAATAGACATATGCGGATACATACGGATGGTAAACCATTTGAGTGGCAAGTGTGTGATAAGAAGTTTACATCTTTGTCACATCTAAACAGCACATCGGTTAAATGTTAGAATGTATCACATAGTGTACGGTTCATAAACCCATGACATAATTTTATATCACGTCCGATTAATTGCTCGATTGTTTTTCCGTATAACTCGGCTCTCATGCGTATATTGCCGAAGTACTTTCCGACTTGCCTGAAAACATAAATGACGTCGATTTGCTATGGTTAAATAACGTTATTTTGAGGCGTTATATCATATGATTTTCCCTGAATTATGTGACAAAACGATTCTTACATTCGTGCTCATTTATTATTGAATTTGGGAAAATGATGTAATGCTCGGCAGAACTTCGCATAATATATATTTCCAACTCGTTCAATAAATCCAATAATTGATAAGCACTCATGTAAGAATGTAACGTAAGTTTTGGGATGCATGCCTCTTGGCCGACCGTCTGCTATCCAGTTTTGACGCGCGTCTTTGTGCATTATGGGAAGATTCAAGTTCCGGTGTCCAATACGGTTTAGCGTGACGGTTATATTTTGTTCTTGGGAGGGAGCTATTGCTACAGAGCATGTAAGTTTTACTTTATAACTACACATTGAGTCTATATTATCCGTGCACGTGCTTTGTAGTAAAGTTGCAAGTTTTGACTGATATGATTTTATATCTGCATCTGTAACTTTGTGTCAGGCAAAACTCAAATTAGGGTTTTTTATGTGTGTTTACAATACTGTCGTTCTGATCGTTGCGAAAATAGGCAAATGATCAGATACAAAATACATATCATCGTATAAGATTTTAACAGAGATAACCATATCTATATCGTTCTTGTACATTACAACGTGATTTAACATTGTTTCCGTGGTTGTATATGTGCAAGATGGTCCTGAGCATTTTGTTTTTCATGAGAAAATTTGTTAAAGACGAATCTCACGAAGTATTTTTGTTTACTGGGTGTGCAATACTTTCTCCATTCAAGTCACCAAAAATTACAACTATGCCATGTTTTGAGTATGAATCACATATGGCTTGCAGCGTATTAGGCAGTCAGTATATTGTTCGTGTGGGTAATTTGAAGACGGCAATTATATACAAAATGCAAAAATTCTAGCATAATTGTTACAGAATACATGTATTTCAATACCTATGAAACGTTCATCTGTGATCTCGTCCATTTTCCTAAGTGCAAATTCAAGGGATGATTTATACATCATTGATACACCGCCTTTTCCACATTTTAGGCTACCAAATATATCAAAGTCGCTATTACACAAAGTTTTATTGTTGTAATTTATATTAATTGTGTCCATAAAATATTTAGAATGATCGAATAGTTATGCTCAGTGAAGAAAGCAATATCAATACATGTATTTTCTAATACTAACAATTTTGATAAACAAGCCGCAGACGACATTATACCTCTGACATTCCAAGTTACTAAGCGCAGTTCAGATTTTTTTCTCGTTCTTGTAAATATTCGTAAAGACCCGCGTCTGTGGAGTATGTTGCTATTCCACCGATGTTTTACGTTTTAATACGACCTCGATATTTCCCCTTAAACGCTTTTGTCATGTTTTCTTGTGTGAATTCTTGCAATTGCTTTCTCGTTGATGAGATTACGGTTTCTATTTTGTTGTTAATTTCATTTTGAGGTTTTACTTGGCTTTCTATATTTGATTTGTTCTTATTTTCTGGCCCCATGAGTCGTTTCCATCTTTAGTTAACTTGTTAAGTTTAATGGGTGGCTTTTCTCCAATACTTTACACATTTTGGGGACTAGGATCTATTGTGGGGGTTTTCTGTTTTGGGGTCATTCCCACAACGTCTGCATAAGATGGGGCATCCACCGAGGGGGCATTTGAGCTGCAAACTTTTGTTGAAGACGTAACTTTGTCTTCGGTTATTGGTGTTGTTTGTATAAATATTGCCACGCTATTTTTGGCCAATTTTGTCAATTTCATGTATCACTGAAAAATTGCCGGTTTTCACGTCTTGATTCTTTAAGCTCAGTTGTACATTGGTGTGCATGTTGCAAATTTCTTCCCTAAGATGTCTGTTTTCGTTTTCGAAATCAACTTTTATAATGTTAATCAGTTCTCTATCGCATTTTCGTTCTTCTTCAATTTTTAGTATTTGTTTTCTAGGTCTATGACTACTGATAATAGTTTAATTAATTCCATTGTAAATTCCTGAGTCTTCTAATTTTCATTTTGTATTATTTCATTTCTCTGAATTTGTTTATTTTCTTCCGGGAGTGACAGAGTTTTAGATTTACTAAAAATACTTTCTATTTCATCTTTTTCACTGTGAAGAAACATGGTTAATATAAAACAATCGTTTGCCAGTTTTGAGAAAGATGGATTCTGTCGTAAACCTCTTCTACTGATAAGTTTACCTTTGGGACACTCATCTAATTGTTTAGCTCTATTAGACAGAACATATCTGTATGCCGATATATCCGCTTCCGACTCATGCGTCTGTCTGTCGAATTAATTTATCAATGTCTTGGGGGAGGTTCATTAATTCGTGGTCTAAAATACAACTTGGTTGTGTCCCATGTATCGGTGACTGTTGCGTGCCATAACTGATGTAATCTCGGTATTGTGGCGAGATAAAATATTGTTCATTGAACCTAGGGTTTGTGATATCTGCTTCCAATTGTTTAACATACGTTTGGTCTGGGATTTATTTCGGTCACTGGACACATGCCTGATGCAGATTGTAGCGTGTGGAATGTTTTCATACTATTTCTTAATGCAGGTCTGCAGGATCAATATAATATGTTTGAGGGTGACAGTAATGCTGCCATAAAATAAAGGTAAACAATTGAATATGCTGTTTTAGTTTTTATTGTTAGTCCCTTTTCCAAGACTAATTAGGATGTCTGAATACAATACAAGAGTATTATGGTAAATTTATCTTATGTGTTGACCAGATGAATGTTCACTACTCAGTATTTGCTCCAATCAAACTAAATGTCGTATATCAATCATCACGGAGACTGGCAATACGGGTAATTGAACAGACGACCCTGTATTGATAGTAAGATACTCTACCGATTGAGCTAACCGTACATGGCTTAATGTAAATGAATGAAGTTTATTGCACGCAAATAGTTATATTCTATTCCATGCAACTCATTATTTTTCAGGATGTTTTACTTGCGTCTGAAAGTGTTTCAGGAGCCAGCTGGAAACATGTTTGTCCGTTTAGATTTTAAGTACGTCCCCTCTAAACTGAAATCCTGGATCAGCTCATGGTTTATGTATAATCATTTCAGTATTCAGCTTCATTTAAACAAAATTCTCAGTGTAATTCCATTTATATATAACATCAATGAATGATATGGCTTTATGCCCAGAAGTTTTTATTGAAATCGGAATCCATTTTCAATAGTTTGTCTTCTGACAGTTGCAAGTGGTCAGTAGGCGTTCCCACCCGCTCTATAACGTTACGGTCTCTTGACAGATGTTTCATTCCATTCTCTGTGACATTTGCTCTATATTTACCAGAACATATAACAATGGTAATGTTGTAACAACTTATTGTATGTCTCCCACGCAATTGTTAATATTGTGTAATGAAACGTTAAACTCATGTCCACCAGTCTTGTTCGCTGCAAGATTTATTTCTTTTTCAAGATTGTTATGCTCTGTTTGAAAGTTCTTTTTAAGGAAACTATCTCGATCTAGTCCGGTATCCCGTACGACAGCAGCACGACTTGAACTTGGGAGCCACAATACGTAACATAAAGGCAATTTTAGTTTCTGTTGTTAGTTCATCAGTACTGACACTGGTCCTTAAAAATAATTTAGCAGACTTGTATACAATACTGTTTCTGCTAATTTATCACTGGCTCTCTAAGGCGGTGATATTCACGTATAACAATCATATGACACAGCCGTCACAACATTTCTGGCAGAATCAGTCTATATACTTATCAGAGCACAGCTGCCATTATATCTTAGCATATATACTTATCACAGAGTACAGCGGTCACATATTAGGCTTATTGCTCCATACATATACTATTCACAGAACAACGATGCCACAACTTCTTAGGCAGTACCAGCGCATATTATAACCACAGACTACAGCCATTATAGTTTAAGCAGATTCAGTGCACATATACCGAAACCATACTAAAACGCAGCTGCAATGGCACATAGAAATAATATTACAATCATTGTAACAGTGCAATGGTTTACGAGCATTTGAATTCAGTTCAGTGCGATATTTTACATGCACTTTACTACTGGGCGTACCTGAACAGGATTGAACTATACTCCAGATATAAGCAGCCATGTTGCAAGTGGGGGAAGGTGTGGGAGAGGGGATGGGGAAGGGTTTGAGGGGAGAAAACTTTGGAAGTTAAAAAACAAACCTTAATAATGTTTTCTCATGTTATGCTTAAAATAGTTGAAATAATTACTGCGGGAGAATTAGGAAAATTCCCACTGATAAATTCGAAAGAAATTAGCATGTAACTCTCTCAGCCTTCAGTTTTTATGCATATTTGGAGATTCTATGTTTTCACTTTTTACTGACGAATTGTAGGCATTGGCTTCCGTACGTATGCCTGGATACGCGCCTGCCCTTCGCCATCATGTAGATATATCAAACTTTTGAGTGCGTTTACCGACGGTGCTGAGATCATGTTTGATGGAAGCCTATTCTACTTGTCATCAACGCGGCTATGACTCTCCCTGTACACGGGATCCATTGTTTTAAGTCACCTCCAAAGGAATGCATGCTTTCATTTACATGCCCGAATAAGGCACCATGAGAGTGCGTTTTGACGAAGCCCCACCGGGGAATGAAACTGGAGACCAGGGCTGTGTTCTGAAGCAAACATGCTTACAACTAGACCACCGCAACTTCGTTTTGAATTTTAATTTAATAGAGATAATTATTTGAAACAACAGGCATGTTTGAAATAATAATAAACGTTATGGTGTCACGATCTGTAACAAAAATTCCTTGTCTAAGGAGAAAAAGTTGCCGTGCAAGTATGGAGGGTATTATCTGCCATAATTCAGATTGCTTAATTACATATTTCAACTTACTTATCGCCAATTTACATTTACTCATGTGCGTAAGGTTGCAGGTGGAAAATTAAAAATTACATTCACTTAAATGCTAACTGCTTGCTTTTACATATGTCAGTTTGTGTTAATTGCATATTATGAAGTATAGTATTGTTTTTCCAAAGAAAATGTTAATGTGAAAATAAATGCCATCTTTTTAGTTTGTTCCCGAAGGTTGTTTCTGTAATTCTATATATCATAACCTACAGAGCCACCTACCGTCTGAATTTGTCTAAAGTCAACATTATGACGTCAAGCGGCGCCGTCTTTTTATTCCTCAACAAAACCGACTACTGCTTCCTTTAAAAGTTGCGTACAATATCGGCCATCATTCGGCATTATGTGAAACGAACTTATTGACTTTGTCAACGAAAATAAAGTTGTAAAGTAAGCATCACAGAAACACATGAACCTTTTGTATTGAATTAAAATAAATGTAGCTGATAGGTAAGTCTCTCTCCATAAAACCACAGGTCACAATATAGAACGACTATAGAGCGGCTCAATAGCGGATTCAGGACGAAAAGAACTTAGTCGCAGCCCCCCTAAAATATAGCAAGTATAGTTAAATTGATCGAAAATTTGGTGCTATTACATAACACGCCCTTTTCAATTGAATATTCTCTCCCCCCCCCCCCCCCCCCCCCAAATCAGGACTTACCTGCCCGCCCAGATGCACACACACGGGTTGAACTATGATATCATGAATGCGCCGCATATGCTTACATGTACATAACCATTGTCATAAGCGTATGAGAGGAAGTGGAGCCATTTCCAGCTCTGAGGGAAACTGACCTAAGCTTTCACAAACAAAAAGAATAACAAATTATTTAACCAAAATAGTTTACGACAAGAATTGTCAGAAGACAACAAAGCTCGCCGAAAGGATAAAACTCACCACCCACATGCAAATATTGAGATTGGTGGCAAACACCAAAACTTAAACGCAACTTAACGCAAAAGTTTAATCTGGATGTCTACAGACGAAAAATTAAGTCCAAAAGGGCCATAACTCTGCCAAAATGCAACCCCGAATTATGGTTGTCTCTGTGTGCTACATCGGTGATGGTGAACACACATGCAAAGTTTCATTCATATCCAATGAGTGTTTGCATAAATATCCTAAACGCAAAAGTTTAACCTGAGTGTCTAAGTAAAAAAGGGCGTAACTGTGCCAAAATGCAACCCAGAGTTATGATTCTTGTCTGTATGTGTTCCATTAATGATGGTTAACACACGTGCGAAGTTTCATTCACATCCAGTGAGTGGTTGCATAGATATCTTAAACTTAAATGTAACTAAACGCAAAAGTTTAACATTGGTGTCCAAGTCCAAAAAGGGCCATAACTGGGACAAAATGCAATCCAGAGTTATGTTTTTTTGTCTCTGTATGTTCCATTGATGATTGTGAACACACATGTGAAGTTTCATTCACATCAAATGAGTGGTTACATAGATATCTTAAAACTTAAATGCAACTAAACGCAAAAGTTTAACATGGGTGTCTAAGTCCAAAAAGGGCCATAACTGGGACAAAATGCAATCCAGAGTTATGTTTTTTTTGTCTCTGTGTGTTCCATTGATGATTGTGAACACACATGCGAAGTTTCATTCACATCCAATGAGCGGTTGCATAGATATCTTAAACTTAAACGCAAAAGTTTAACCTGGGTGTCTACAGACGACGCCGACGACGACGCCGACGACGACGCCGGGGTCATGGTAATAGCTCTCCTTTGACTTCGTCCCGGCGAGCTAAAAAGCATGTGCTCGTGTGATTTTTAACAAGGACCATTGTGATTATTAATTTTGCTATATTTGTTTAGGCCTTCCTTGTATCCAGCCTTATAAAATAAGTCCATGTGGTACATTTACCAATATCGTTTGTATAGTGCAGTTCTCCTTAAATAAGTCTGCAAACGTTTAAAAGTCAGAATATAGAAAAACAGTACATAACTAGAATATATTACGATATCCTAAAGGTTCACTAATTCAGCATGTGGCGTCTCAAATATCAAAATGTTCCAACACCCACTCCTAATAACGATACCGACAGCTTTTAAAGACATGGTGTGACGGATGTAGGAAGTAAAAGTAATAAAATTTATTTCTATACCACCCACCCCAAAGACAAAACAATATTGCCACTATGGATAAAGCCTCATTTCAAAGAAAAAAATATGGTGGGTTTTACATAATATTAATATGAAAAAAAATATCATAGTCTATATATGCTATATATATACACACCCTCACTACCCTCCAAACACACGTTAAAAATTACCCCCAACCCTCACAGAAAAATAAAAACAATAAAATATATTCATATAAAAATAAGACACATTAAAAAATATATATATATATATGAGGGATCAGACATAGAGTTGTTTAATCCATGATTAGTTTTGTCATTGGGTCAGGTAAAGGGATTCCGAACACCGATACATATGATTCCGTTTTTGCGCGACGTGGTACAGTAATGTGTTTACCTTGTATTTTAGCTGATAGTGTTGCTTTGGATATACTCCTTGTTTAAAAAATTGTTCTGTTCCTATATTTCGTATTTCATATCTTACACAATACCATTCCGCATTCTAATATGGTGAAAACTTAGAATTAAAATTGTTCACAATAGCAACTAATTTTTTTTAAATAATTAATTTTACATCGAATGTGAAAGAAGTTTTTACAACTTAGACAAATCACACTCGATGTCTTCTTGGGAAGAACCAGTAAATTAAGCTGTACGGATAAAGTGCCTTGCTCAAGGACACATCACATAGCCGTGGTGGAGGATCAAGGACACATCACATAGCCGTGGTGGAGGATCAAGGACACATCACATAGCCGTGGTGGAGGATCAAGGACACATCACATAGCCGTGGTGAAGGATCAAGGACACATCACATAGCCGTGGTGGAAGATCAAGGGCACATCACATAGCCGTGGGGAAGGATCAAGGACACATCACATAGCCGTGGTGGAAGATCAAGTACACATCACATAGCCGTGGGGAAGGATCAAGGACACATCACATAGCCGTGGTGGAAGATCAAGGACACATCACATAGCCGTGGTGGAGGATCAAGGACACATCACATAGCCGTGGTGGAAGATCAAGGACACATCACATAGCCGTGGTGGAGGATCAAGGACACATTACATAGCCGTGGTGGAAGATCAAGGACACATCACATAGCCGTGGTGGAGGATCAAGGACGCATCACATAGCCGTGGTGGAGGATCAAGGACACATCACATAGCCGTGGTGGAGGATCAAGTGCACATCACATAGCCGTGGGGGAGGATCAAGGACACATCACATAGCCGTGGTGGAGGATCAAGGACATATCACATAGCCGTGGGGAGGATCAAGTGCACATCACATAGCCGTGGGGGAGAATCAAGGACACATCACATAGCCGTGGTGGAGGATCAAACTCACGACTCCGATCTTAGACCCGATGCTCTAACACTGGACGGCGCGCTCCACTTTAGTTCTAAATTCACTTGAAACAGTTGCAAACTTAATTTGCAAATTGTTCTTTAATTAATCAAAACGATTGCTAAAAACACAAACAATTTCATCAGAGATTTACCGAGCGGGGATTCAATATCGTATAACAATCATCACGGATATTGTGGCCGGGCGGGGATTTATTGCCGTATAACAATCACGGAGGTTGTAGCGGGCAGGGATTCACTGCCGTATAACAATCATCACGGAGATTCAGGCCGAGCGGCGCTTCAATGTCGTTTTACAATCATTACGGAGATTGTGGCCGAGCGGCGATTGATTGCCGTATAACAATCACGGAGGTTGTGGCGGGCGGGGATTCATTGTCGTATAACAATCATAACGGAGGTTGGGGCGGGCGGGGATTCATTGTCGTATAACAATCATAACGGAGGTTGGGGCGGGCGGGGATTCATTGTCGTATAACAATCATAACGTAGGTTGGGGCGGGCGGGGATTCATTGTCGTATAACAATCATAACGGAGGTTGGGGCGGGCGGGGATTCATTGTCGTATAACAATCATAACGGAGGTTGGGGCGGGTTGGGGCGGGCGGGGATTCATTGTCGTATAACAATCATAACGGAGGTTTGGGCGGGCGGGGATTCATTGTCGTATAACAATCATCACGGAGGTTGGGGCGGGCGGGGATTGAATGTCGTATAACAATTAACACTGAGATTCAGGCCGAGCGGCGATTTATTGTCGTATAACAATCATAACGGAGGTTGGGGCGGGCGGGGATTGAATGTCGTATAACAATTAACACTGAGATTCAGGCCGAGCGGCGATTTATTGTCGTATAACAATCATCACGGAGGTTGAGGCGGGCGGGGATTCAATGTCGTTTTACAATCATTACGGAGATTGTGGCCGAGCGGCGATCCATTGCCGTATAACAATCACGGAGGTTGTGGCGGGCGGGGATTCATTGTCGTATGACAATCATCACGGAGGTTGGGGCGGGCGGTGATTTATTGTCGTATAACAATCATCACGGAGATTGTTGCTGAGCAGGGATACACAAATAATAAAACTAGTGTAACCATGCTAGTTTTGATTGTATCAGTGAAAATGCTTAAACTATCAAATGAATTTGTTTTTAAATACTGAAGTATCTTATTTCCTCTCTGTAAAGGCCAAAACACGTTGTTTCCGGTTGGCTGACCGTCCTTAATTTTTACTGCCGACACTATTTCAAATCCCCCCCCTCCCCTCATTTTTTTTTCATCTGAATGAAAACCGCAGCGGTGGCCTGGGGTAAAGCGCCAGCCTCGCACGCAGAAGGTCGTCGGTTCGCTACCCTGTCGGGTCATACCAAAGACTTGAACAACGGTATTAGAAGCTTCCTCGCTTGGCGCACAGCATTTAGTGTCTGGTCAACCTTTAAAGGATAGCCTTAGGTCTGGTCGGCTCGGTGTCAATGTGACTGGATGGGGTATCATACCATGTGTCTACAGCGTGATGCTCCAGTGTGGCAACGCTTTGTATACTGTCTCAAGTAGACACCGTCGTGATGACTGAAACATTGTTGAAAACGACGCTAAACACCACACACCCAACCAACATCATCTGAATGATTACGTTACACAGTCGCTGCATTATATCTAACATAACGTGGGTTTTGAATACATGTACTCCAATTTGTTTGCTGCCCGATATCCAACATGGCCGCCGTGAGAATACTGCCCCCAAGTAGACCCCATCCAAATATGACTGAAAAGTGTTATTATTGTTATCCAGAAAGTACAGCGAATGTTTAATAAATATACCACAATATAACTTGATTACCATACAACTACAACCGATGATCGGCTTGTTCTGAACATTACTCGTAAATAAATAAATAAATAAAACATATTTTTTTGCTTAAATAAATTAGAAAATGCTTTAAGCGAAAATTTATTCAAATTGCGGTGTGTCCATTTAAAATAATAAAAGTTTAAAATTTCGTAATTAAACTAATATTTTAGATTAACAGTGAAGTGTTCGAAGTTTTTTGAGGGAAGTAAAAAAAATACAGACACAAAACGGACGTGTGTGCAGACGCTTGAAGAATTTTGTCAGCATCAGGACAAACGTACATGTGTTTCTTAGTATCTGTGGATAAAATGCGTTGCAGACAAAAATCACTGTGGCAGACGTGCATATTACCGTTTATCTACACGATGAGTAAGCTACATTACTTTACTACCAAGATAATACATAAATTAAAACGTTGTTGGTTGAAGGAAATTTGAGTAGTATTGGATCTAGAGTGACTAAAATAATAAAACAAAAGCTGTCGGAGGGAGAGCACGTTCGACCATTCTAATATTTGTCTCAAACGTACAAATTTGATTGAGACTGAATTGTATAAAAAAAATATATTAAAAACACGTTTTCAAATCGACTAACTTATTAGTAAAGTATGTTACGCGTGGCTGTCGAAATTTTAAATTGAACAGTATGTGGAGCGATTGTATGGTTTCTATTGAGATGGGCAACCTATACGTTGCCGACGCCCGTATTGCGGGGCACGTCTTAAGCACAGCCATAGACGTTTACGTCTACACTGGGCATTGCAACATCGCAGATAGTTGGTTAATCAGTGGAGATAGGTTCTTTTTTTTACTGATGAATCTAAATTCTATTCCAGTGACCGACGTAGGCACATCTACCGTCGTACTGGCGAAAGGTTTGCGGACGCCTGTGTGGTTGAGTCAGGTGGGGTGGGCCTAGTGCAATGGTGTGGGCTGACTTTACTGCTGACCACAAAACCAGACTGGTCTTCATTGAGTTTGGAAAATGATATGGACGTGGTTTAACTGCGCAACGTTACATCGACCAGGTGCCCCGGCCAGTTGTTGTGCCAATCCTTCGCCTCCACCATGGCACCGTCTTCCAACAAGACATCGCACGGCCCCATAGTGCGAGACTCACGACGCACTTCCTGACGGCAAACATTGACGTGCTGCCATGACCGGCACTATCCCCAGATATGAACCCAATGGAACATGTTTGAAACGGAGTGTTCGTGCCAGAAACTTTAACCCGAATTTCTAAGTCAAAAGGGCAATAAATTTCATTTTATTTATGCAAGAGTTATCTAACTTAGTTATTTAGTACTTAGTACGTTTTGATGACTAGGAAATAGTCTTGTTTAAAGTTTAATCCATAAATTGAGTAGTTTGTGAGATACGAACTTCATCGTACCTGCACGCAAAGCTTTAACCAGGCAATAGTTTGCATCATATTCATGCAAGATTATATACCTTCACTATTTTAGTAGATTTGATGAATGGAAAGTTTGTGTGAAGTTTAAATCAAATACATTGAGTGGTTGTTGAAATATGGACAAGATGATACTTGCACGCAGAGCTTTAACCATAATTTCCAAGTCAAATTAGGGCATGAAAATTTACTGTTTTCCATCGTGAGTGTTCTTATGTTAAAATCATTGTCTCCTTAATGGACTCTAGTTCCTTTATTTGAATTAATATGAAACCTTTATTCACGAGCAAATTTAGCGCATCAGTTCTCAAGATAAAGATTTTTGAAATTTCATTATTCTATTTTTTTAAACCACTGCTTGCCATTTATATATATTAAATCTCCATCAACAGTTCCATCTCCAGTGTTACGACTAAATAATACTCCAGATCTCAAGATGTTTAAAATGAGAAACAAAACAAGAAATGTCACTGGTAAGTGTCACATGACCCCCTAATGGTCTGTGAAAATAACAATATATTTTAAAATAGGTAGCAATGTATCCATGAATATCAAGAGTCATGGACTGTTTCAGACTAGACATACAATTTAATGTCTATTACATTAAAGTGTGACCTTGACCGTTGTGTAACCTTGACCTTGACATCTGATGTAAAGGTCTGAGTATTGTTTACAGATAAATACAGGTAACACATCATCATGACATGTTGATCATTTGTGTCAAGCTATTTTAAAATCCCTCCATGTAAAACAAAATTACAAACCAGGCATAAAATATTAAACAGACTAAAAGTGTGACCTTCACCTTTGAGGTAAGGTTCTGGGTATTAATGCAACACTTCGTCAAGACATGCTGATCAATTGATAAATTGAGTCAGGTGTTTTTGAAATCCATCCATGTATGATAAAATTATAGGTGTTGTCGAACAAACTCAAAGTGAGACCTTGACCTCTGACGTACAGGTCTAGGTCTTACATACGACTCATCACCATGTCATCTTGATCAATTGAGCGAAGTTAAAAACAAATTTACAAACTAGAAACGAAATATTAAACAAACTGAAAGTGTGACCTTTACCTTTGAGGAAAGGGGAAAGGTTCTGGGTCTTTCACACCACACTTCATCATGTCATGTTGATCAACTGAACCAAGTGTTTTTGAAATTTATCCATAGGTAACAAAGTTACAGACCGGCCACGAAATCTCAAACAGATTGAAAGTGTCATCAAACAAAGTTAAATTATGACTTTGATCTTTGAAGTGGGTGTCTAGGCAAACGCGCAACACGTCGTCATGTTATGTTGGTCATTTGTAGTAAGTATTTATAAAATCCATCTATGCATGACAAAGTTAAAGGCCAGACACGAAATCTCACAGACTCAAAGTGTGACCTTGACCTTTAAAGTATGGGTGAGAGTCTTACGTGCGACACGTCATGATGTCATGCTGATGAACTGAGCCAAGTGTTTGTGAAATTTATCCATAGGTGACCAAGTTACAGATTGAACACGAAATCTCAGACTAAAAGTGTCGTCAAAGTTATATGTGACCTTGACCTATGAACTGGGAGTGGGTGTTACACGCAACGTGCCGTCATGTTATGTTGATCATTTGTAGCAGGTAATCATAAAATTCATCGATGCATGACAAAGTTACAGGCTGGACACGAAACCTCACACAGACTCAAAGTGCTGTTACCGTTACCGTACCTCGCCCCTTCAATTGAACAAACCTTAAATCCATTCAAAAGTGAAACATTTACACAAAATATGAATAAATTCCATTAAAAGAGACTTTATTTTTCTGTGAGGATGTTAAACAAAGGCGTTTTCCACTTTTAGTTCTTTCATTTGTATAACTAGTAATTTATGTCAGATTGATTGCGACTTACTTCAGAGTTTTGGGAATTACTCTCGAGTTATATTTTCAATTAAGCCAATACTGGGTTTCATTTTTTATACGGGCGAGTCCGTATCAAACCTGTGACCTGTGGTGAGCAGCCAAAAGCTTATCCACTACACAAAACTGCCCGCATTATTTCATAGCTGTCTCAAGTGATCATTGTGGTTGTCAATGAAGATATAAGAAGATATCAAAATTTCCAGAACTAGCATTTGTCATAAAATGATGGAATTCATTTGGATCCCTGGTAATTAAGGACATTTTTATAAAGTGTATATCAGAAACAAATGTCTTTTCCGAAATGAACTTTTTTGACAATCATTTTGCGGTTAATACATTTCATATTTAATACTGGCCTAAAGCTCCATTAATTCAACACAAAATGTAACCGAGGGGTCAATTTCTTGTACATTATTAACACATTGTAGTAGATTATTTCTGGAAGTCAAAACCTCCCTGATGTTATCTTCATGGGTATCTGGTCTGTATCCACTCATTCTGAAAAAACAATACAACATAATGTAATTGGGTATTGTAACTTTTAAATGATAACAATAATTTTTTTTTATATTAAGCCCTTAAAAAAATGTTTTGGCAGCAACAGCAATGGATGTTTTAAAATCAAACCTGTGTATGCGGTCATCTCTATCCAGCAGCCACTTGTTTTAAGCAGGCATTTGCTATTATTTTTGTTCCTTCCCTTGACTGACTGTTTAAGACAGATTTGACTGTAATTGGGTAATGTAACTTTTAAATGACAATAGTGAATGTTTTGAAATTTAGTGCACTTAGGAAAAATGCAATGAAAGTTTTAGTATTAAATGTAAACATTGATTGAATATTTAGCATCATTTTTATGCCATCGATGGCTAACAGACGATCAGTTAACCTAACTAATGTTTCTTGGGATTAACCAGTACTCGAGCACATCCTATCTCCGCAAGTAACTGATAACTTTCCCACTTGAATCAGTGGTGAGAGACGAATGATAATGAGACACAATGTCGTATATCAATCATCACGGAGACTGCTGCCGGGCGGGGATTCAAACTCACAACCCCTGGATTGACCGTCAGACGCGTAACTGACTGAACTAATCGGGCCCGGCTAAATGCAAACAACAAAAACTATATACATAACTTTGTCAAAAACATATGTATGAACATTTTGTTTATTCTTTTTTATAAGTTTTGGATTATTTTATCAAGGAATTAAATACGAGAATATTTATTATGCAACATTTCTGTATTTGTTTTTCTTGCATACCAAACATTAAAGGATATCTGTATCTTTCCTGGGGCCAGATATATTTTTATTTCACTATAGGGCTGAGATAAAGTTCTCATGCTATCATCCAGGATCCAACACCAACTAATTTGGCGCCTTAAATGCGATGGTGGTAAAATAAAATATGAATTACATGTAAACTAAACTACCAATGTGTTCGGTATGCAAGACAAAGAATCATTCTGGATTTTTCTGTTCAGGTAGAAAAATTGATCCACTGGGACAACTGACAACTCTCTTCCATATAGTCACCAATGAATTCTGATCATCAAGACAGTGGTAGCATGAATGCAGTCAGGAACTGTATATATGGGGTGTGTTAAAATATATGTGGACTTTCTTAATATTTTCAACATTTAATATATCACATCAATAACAAGAGCTGTTGGAGGGACAGCACGCTCGACTATTTCGATGCTGTTCTAAAATAACAACTTTTTCAGGAAATAAGTATCAAATAGAAGACAATTGAAATTGGTGATAAAATTAAACTATAATTATTGCTTATCTGTTAAAAATAAATTAGCAAAATAATTCTCCAACATTATTCATTTTATTATCAAGTTTTTTTTGAAAACAACAAAGGGAATGGATGGTTTGTATTGCCTTAATATTATTCAATTCAGCATGACATATAGGCATATGCACTAACGTCACCTCAGAGGGCAATATATCGGTACCAGTTCATGAAAATGGATCTATAGTTGAAAAAAATCTTGGACCAGCATGCAGTTTATCACAGCTGGATACCCTTTCATAAAAATGAAGAAAATAAATCTATATAAAAAAAAAAAGGATTAAACTCTACAAAAAAGAAAAAAAAAAGATTAAAACATATTAAACTTAAGAAAAAAAAAATTTACCCCTCAGAGCGGACCAAACGTTAGAGGCGAGGACGCTCTACTGACTCATAGTGGCCATAACTCTTTTCGAAATTTCACAATATTTACCCTCTTTTGGGTACCAGTACCTCTTAAATACCCCCACCACACCTATACTGAACAAAAAGATAATTGCAATGAAAAGGAAATGCTTTAAATTCCCATACCATTCATCTGTTTAACAAATATACTGTGAAATCATTTATTTTCGCGGGTATTAAATTTTCGTGATTTCCACTTCAATGACATTTGTGGGGATTAAAATTCGTTGAAATTCAATTTAAATTTTTTTTTACACTTCCCACATCTAGCTAAATCAACGCTGCATATGGTGTAGATTTAAAGAGGATATGAGTATTAAACAATCTTACACTACTTACAAATCATCAATTAAAATATTGATGCAATATGTCGAAAGGATGGATTATTTACCATAATGCGATGCACATGGCCATATGAAAACAGACATTATTTATATTGACAGCATTACATAGCCTAACTTTGTGGGCATTTGATTTTGTTGTCAAGGCTCCCCATGAAATCAATGAAAACTAGGACTCCACAAAAATAAATGATTTCACAGTAGTCACTGTACAGACCCCTTATACAACTCAGTCCCTTGATTTGTCAGAACTTCAATCACCCACTCTTAGGGATTTGTTATGAGCAAAAAGGCTTTAGATTTTAACAAGAAGTTTTTTTGTACACTTGATGTGAAAATGAAAATAATCAGTTTTCCCTATAATATTCCTATGTAAAAGTAAAAAAACACGTTACAGGGCCCCAATATACCCCAGCCCCTTGATATGCAGTCTCTTCAATCCTTGCTGATGTAAGGATAATTTATATCAAATATGAACTAGTTTGACTGAAAGGTTATTGAGAGGAAGCTTTGTGAAAATCCCCAATTTTAACCTTATTGCCCTACCCACCCCCATGGCCCCTTATAGAAATTCAATCCTCTTTATTATTGAACAAAATCAGATTTATTGTTACAAGACAATGCTTTAGATCTCAAGTTAAACAACATATTTACACAAATGGAATAAAAAAATGAGAATTTTCCATTTTCCCATAGTATTCCTTTGTAAAACTCAGACCTCTTACAGGGCCTCTTTACATCCCAGTGCCCCTTGATTTGTACAAACTTAGAACTCTTAATCATAGGGATAATTTACATCAAACATGAACAAATTTGACTGATAACCATTTTGTGACCCCCACCCTGCCTCTTTTAGAAAGTCAATCCTTTGTAGCAAACAAAATCTTATTTGTTAAGACTAGAAGATGCTTCAAAACTCAAACTGAATAGAAGAAGTCATAAAAGAATGAAAAAAAGTAATTTTCCGTTTTCCCATAGTATTCCTATATAAAACTAAAAAAAACCCTTACAGGGCCCCCATAAATACAAGACCTTTGATTTGTATAAACTTTAAACCCATACTCATTGGGATAATCTATATCAAATATGAACAAATTTGACTGACCGGTTGTCGAGAAGATTTTTAAAATTTTTCTAATTTAACTCTTTTTTTAATAACTCTGGCCCCTTTTGGAAAGTCAATTATCCTTGTTGAACCAAATCTTATTTCCTATTACTATATGATACTTCAGAACTCATATTGAATAATAATTTTGCCTTAATGGATGAAAAAATGAGAATTTGCTGGTGTCGGTCTCTGTCAATGTCAACCAGTCTATTATACATTTTGTAGAAAGTGTCAAACTTTTGTACATCTTTACTCTAGGGTTGATCATCCGATTTTTTCAAGCATGTCCCCAAAATGAATAATATTATGCCATCTTCTACATGTCCATTGAGCTGCTGTTCTTTGCACCATTTCAATTTCATGTATGTTGGCCCCAAATGTGGGAGTGGAGACGCATACTCAATTTGGGGTCGAATTAAAGTTTTGTATGCAATGTGTGGCGCCCAGTCCAATGTTTCAGTAATCCCCACATATTTTGTTGCTTTTACATTGTCAAGCGTCTGTCAATGTAAAGTGTAGTGGTAGTTAATTTGCTTTTTCTGGTTGATGTTCTCACTGAGTAACATTTGGATACATTGGAATTCATGAGCCACTGTTGCTACCATGTGCCAAGTTTCTGTAAGTAAGTCTGGTTCAATGCAGTCCTAAAGAATAATATACATTTTTGTAGAGACAGTCATCTGCAAAATGCCTTACGTTTGATGATATACCATTCGGTAGGTCGTTAATGAACAATAAGAAGAGAATTGGACATAGGCAGGAGCCTTGGTGAACCACTGGATATTACTGGAGCTTGGTCAGAGTGCATTCTTTCGTTGTCTGATAACCATGAGGCAATCCAACAGTTGGTTGTCCCTCTCGCACTGTAGTGGTTTAATTTGTATAGTAGATGCTTGTTGGGAACTTTTTGGAAGACTTTGGCAAAGTCCATCAAGAAAATGTCTGTCTGTTTGTGCTTCTTATTGTACTTGTATTGACCAGTCCAAGTAAACAAGTCATCTTACTAAATTGAGTAAGTCTTACAACTGCAAAGTTTCAATCTAATACATACAGTGACTGCAGAGATAGAAAACTTTAAAAGTTATTCTATTCAAGAAAGAGTTATCCAACTTAATCACTCGTATTGCAATAGGTTTGTCGACTGGGAAGTCTCGTTTCACTGCACTGGCTACCAAGATAAAGCCTTGCAAAACTTTTAACTAAGGTGCGACTTGCTGGAAGAGTACAATTGCCTTCCTTGTTCTTCAAAAAATCTATTTAAATTGAATTTTATTTCAGATTTCACTGAATATATTCTGCATATTCATTTTTTGATGAATTTTTTATCTGTATGTCAATTTGTTGTTTTTGTACATGTAGAGTGAACCTGGAATCTTCCTTCCTGTTGGCGTCAAATAACCTATAATGTGTTGGTACGCTGTAAAACCCTATTCATTCATTCTTGCCGGAAAAGTACAATTGCCCTCCGTATTCTTCAAAAAATCCATTTAATTTGAATTTTATTTCAGATTTCAGCTTCAACCACAACAGAGCAATATTATAGAGAAAGAAACATTTGGAGGGAGAGTATGGAACAAAAGACAGAGAGGTTAATACAGTGCCCCCTTATCCTAAAGGACACTGCCCCCTCTGAACATATAGACATGTTTGTTACTTACTTGGAAGTTTACTGTGTAGTTATATTATATCCCAAAATGGACTGCTTCATACCAATACAAGGAGTTCCCATGTTTTAACAACCTGTAGTCATAAATATTAATAACATGCTATAGCAAGGATATAATTTAGGAAACGATTGATTGAATATTTAGTGTCATTTTTATGCCATCGAGGGCTAACAGACGATCAGTTAACCTAACTGTTTCCTAGGATCCTGAAAGGTTAACCAGTAGTCCAGCACACTTCAATCAGAGGTGAGAGCTGAATGATAATGAGACGCAACGTTTAGTAATCAATCATCACGGAGACTGCTGCCTGGCGGGGATTCAAACTCACGACCCCTGAATTGATAGTCAGATGCATCACTGACTGAGCTAATCTGGCCCAGTTTCAGGAAACAAAGAAACAGTTTAATGAATCTCTCACCTGTGGCAAAATAGACCATCATATAACTATGTTTCAAAATTCAAGCAACACAACATTGACATTTTTTATACAAGATATATATATTCTTTCAGAGCAACACAACATTACAAGAATACAATTAATTATACAAGGAGACATGTTAAATTCAATATATTGACTGATTGAATATTTAATGTCATTTTTATGCCATCAAGAACTGACGATCAATTAACCTTACCGCTCTTTCCTGTGATTCTGGAAGATTAACCAGTACTCGAGCAAACAAAGTAATTGATTACTTGTTGTTGTTGTATGGTGTTAAGTGTTGCTTTCAACAATTTTTCAGTCAAATCGCGATGGTGTCTACTTGAGACAGTATTCTGAGCACTGTAACACTGGAGTATCATGCCGCAAACACATGGTATGATACCCCACCCAGTCACATTATACTGACACCAGGCCAACCAGTCCTAGAACTCTCCTCTAAATGCCGAGGGTCAAGCCAGGAAGCTTCTAATACCATTTTTTAAAGTCTCTGACCTGATTGATGATTGAATCCAAAACCTTCCACATGCAAGGCAGATGCTCTACCACTAGACCACTTTGCGGTCTTAAGTAATTGATTACTTTCCACTTGCAGTGAAAGACGAATAATAACTAGACAAGTTGTATATCAACTATCAAAGAGTCTGTGGCCGTGCAGATTCAAACTCACGACTCCTGGATTAATGATAGTCAAACGTGCTACCAAATGAGCTAATCAGGCCTGGCAAACCTGTTAATTTTTTTATCCAAGATCATATCATTACACCACTGTTTGGTCAATATACAAGGTGGTAGAGTGTACAAAAGGTCTAATTAGGCATATTTTTTAAAATGCAAGAGCCACAACTAAACCACTATGATCTGATTTGATTAGTTAACAATTTATCTCAGATATGGTTACAAAACTTCTCTTATACTCTGATCCAATAAATAAGTTTTAAAGTGCACATCAGACGGGACATATTTCTATAATTAAAGTGCCATAATTAGTACATAATGCAATATCTGACGAGTGTGCACACATGGTAAAATAGACAAAATGTTATAAAAGTTAAGGGTCACAACTCAAGCAAATTATCCTACTTATTTGACAAGTCAAACAAACGATCCAAGAGGCCCCAAGGATGCTCTACTGGCTTATAATGGCCATAGTATTTTATTTTATGAATAAATATTGGGGAGTTTGTATTCAGTTAAGCTTTTGTTATCGCAATAAAGCTAAAATAAATTAGTAAACTAAATCCTTCTTATTAACTCGAATTTGCTGTAAATAGACGCTTTCAGATCTCAAACTAAAAAAGAATTATTGTACAAATGTTTGTCCTTTCAATGCCATCAAGGGCCAACAGACAATCAGATCCTGGGATCCTGAAATGCTAATCAGTATTCCAACACACCAATCTCTGCAAGTAACTGAGAACTTTCCAACTTAAATCAGCAGTGAGACAAATGACAATAAATGGAATGTCATATATCATCAAGCAGACTGGCTGGACAGGGATTTGACATTGCTGAATGTACGAAAAAATGCAAATTTTCTGTTCCTGACAAGGCCATGTAACCTTGCATTTGGACTTAGGAAAAAACTTCACTGAAATACTTACTTATAGAATGATTAAGAATAAACATATTTGACCAACAGGCTTTAGAGAAGATCTTTGAAAACCTAAATATTAACCTTTATTGGGCCTTTCCTGGCCTTTTATAGAAATTCATTCTAAATGAACACACCTGGCCCCTTATTGACATTCAATCACCATTTTTCAGCGAGTCTGACTGAAATATTGAGCAGACTGGAGATGTAGTCTCAGTGGGCAAGTTTTCTAACCTATTTACAATACTGATGTCAAACCTTCTATAGATGTAAAATTAATGAAGGGGGAAAAGCCTACACAACTTATATAAAATGTGAAAAAAGCTATATGTAAGTAAATTTCTTTTTAGGAAATATAATAGTAGACTCAATATGACTATTCAAAATCTGTTGCCTGGCCCAATTAGCTCAGTCGGTTACGCGTCCGACTATCAATCCAGGGGTCGTGAGTTCAAATCCCCAACCCGGCAAGTCTCCACGATGATTGATATATGACACTGTGTCTCATAATCATTCGTCTCTCACCACTGATTCAAGTGGGAAAGTTATCAGTTACTTGTGGAGACAGGGTGTGATCGAGTACTGGTTAATCCCAGGATTTGATAAATATTGGACAGCATGGTTTTTTTAAAGGAAAATCGTGTCCAACAAATTAACTGGAGCCGCATCATCAATAGTTGGAATGACCTCCCCCATGATGTTATTGCGTCAAATTCAGTCGACACTTTCAAACACAGGAGACTGCCACTGGATTAAGGCTGTGCCTAAATCTTAAATTCCCATTAAAATGTAAATGTCCACTATCAATCAGTTCTTCAGAATTTTAAATTTTTTTGAAATTTCGAAATGGTCGACCCCGTTTGCAACACCCTCACTGACCCCTCAAGACAAAGGAAGCTAGTCATTTTAATAAATTTTGATATTTTTTAACCAACAATCAACAATAACTCTGTGAAAAATGTTCAACCCCACCAATATCATGCATCGATCCTAAATCTTCACATGAATATATTTAAGCATGTAAAAATACAATCTGGCCGACTTACAAGTCATGCACGTTTGATACTTTTTTATTAAATTTTGTATTTATTTAAAAACAAAACTAATTCAATTATATTCCCCCAACCCTCCCCTGATAAAATACCTATAAAGTTTAAAAGATTTTTTCAATAATTTATGTTTCAGATTCTTTGTCAGAGTAATGAACCTTGAATAATAAACTTTGACAGTGTGCACACTTTACTGGATCTTCATCAATGTTAAGAGTTTAGTTATGTAACTTCAAAATTACAGAATTAAACATGAAACAATGAAGGAGAACTATCTCGGCTAGTCGTTGCTCAGTTGATGCTGACATTTTAAAGAAGAAAGAAAAATAGACAAAGGAGTTAATGCAGTGTTCTCTTATCCTAAAGAACATCTACCTCCTCTGGACAATTACAGTTGTTATATAACTTACTTGTTTACTTACTTATCTGCAACCCATGGTTATGGAACTAAAGTGGACTCGCAGCTGTGCCTATGAAAATAAATAAATATGTTACACACATAGTTGATTCTTTTTACTTCTATTTCTAAACAAAAACAAAAGGCCCAAGAGGGCCTGATGATGCTGTACTAGTTAAAGTGACCATAGTAAATTCGTAAATTTCACAATATAAACCATTTTAGGGACTGTCTTGACCCCAGCATTCTATACAACAATTTTCTTTCAAATAACAATTTGTTTGTTTGGGATTTTTTTTTTGTAGTACTTCAGTTAACAGTGGTCAGCACACCTAATCATTGTTCTTTGGATTCTTAAGGCAGTTAACCAGCACTAGACACACCTCATCTCTACAAGTCGTTGACTACTTACCCACATATTCAGAGGTAGGAAACTCATGGCTGTAAAATAAAGTGCATGACCAATCATCATATTCAAACCCACCTGAATTAATAGATGCATTACTGGCTGTACTGGCCAGGCCCAGCAAAAATATCCTGTTATCAACTATTGAACAAGAGTTGTCAGAAGACAACAAAGCTCGCCTCTGGGTGTCCAAAAATGGCCATAACTGTGTCAAAATGCAATCCAGAGTTATAGTCTTGTCTGTGTGTGTTCCATTGATGATGGTGAATACACATGCAAAGTTTCATTCACATCCAATGAGAGGTTGCATAGATATCTTAAACTTAAACGCAAAAGTATAACTTGGGTGTCTACAGACGACGCCGACGACAACCCCCTTGGACTTTGTCCCGGCGAGCTAAAAACACTTTAATATCCCAACATTTTTATACATAATTCTTCATATATTGCAATGTAATATACAACTATCTACCTTTTTAGTAGTCAATAGTTAAAATTATTTATCCAAGAAAAACGCATATATTGAATAACAATAAAAAGGTAAATCAAGAAGTAGTATTACATTACAAATGTATTAGGTTCCCCACTGTCACTTCATTAATACTTTCACTGTGTTTTAACAGAGGTGTGAAGTCTCCATGAACCAATTCAACTATTAGCCCTACATTCCTAACAACAAACTTACTTAAAATATGTCCAATTATTCAGAGTGCAATGTCACCAGTATTTAGCTCTACATTTTGGATCTGCTCTTGATCATCAACGCCAATACATATACAACCTGACATCATTATATAAACATATCAGTTGTGGCAAATGGTTTAATTATATTTTAGCGTTGAATAAGTGATATTTCAGTGTCAGTTTTAATTTACTGAATATAATAAACAGTTCATTTAACTGTTGTTTTATCGAGTAGTGCAAATGGAGCTTGAATGGACCATCAGCATGATAATGGAAAGAACATTTTATTTGAACTATTGACTCAGTAACCGGATGAAACTGGTTTTGAAAGAATAAGTGGTTAATAGTTCAATTTTAAAGAAATTGGTGGTCAATAGTTAATATTATTTGACCTGTTTAGTTCAGTTTTCAACCAGTCAGATTGAAGCATTTATAATGATATATAATAAAAAAACAATATTACCTTTTGATCTACGTAGAATAAATATTTGGTGGACTTGTTTCATCCTATCCATACAAAGTTTGCTTGCGTTTGCTTGCGTTTGCATGGTTCACCATTGGTACTGGATAGTCTTTTCCCACAATGCACTTGGTTGCTTTTTGGACACTCTCTGGTGTTTTCCAGGGTTCATAGATATATTGTGGCGGATAACCTTTCTATACAGGTAATGCCTGAAAACAAATCACACAATTACCCAGTTATAATCTTGACCTCCAGATCACAACAAATGGCTTGAATGTGATAAAGTATAGCGGATATACATTTTTAATTAAACCATAGCATAATATCAATCATCACAGAGATTGTGACCTGTCAGGGATTCAATATCATGACCACTGGAATGCTAGTCACAAGCTACCGACTGAGCCAACCAGAACTTGGTAAGGAATGTCTGATATATATATATCCTAGCATCATGCATTAATATTTGACATAATAAAGAGTTGACCTATTAAACCTACTACTGTAAGTTTATATGGCTGGTAAACCTTCATTCAGACTACTTGGATTTCTTCCTTCAAAACAGTTGTCAAAGATATTGTTATTGAAACCTCATCAGTAGGACCGGGCCCGATTTGCTCAGTCGGTTATGTGTCTGACTATCAATCCTGGGGTCGTGAGTTCGAATCCCCCGTCCGGCAACAGTCTCCGTGATGATTGATATACGACATTGTGTCTCATTATCTTTCGTCTCTCACCACTGATTCAAGTGGGAAAGTTATCAGTTACTTGCGCAGACAGAGTGTGCTCGAGTACTGGTTAATCCCGGGAAACAGTGGTTAGGTTAACTGATCATCTGTTAGCCTTCGATGGCATAAAAATGACGCTTAATATTCAATCAATCAATCAATCAATCATCAGCAGGATAAACAAAATACTAGAGAAAAGACTGTTGCTACAAGTTCATTATATTCGGCACATCAATGTAACACTGCCTCAGCAGAGCCGGCCTTGCCTTTATGCTTTTTAATAGAACTTGACAATTAATTTATACTTATTAATTTTGCCACAACCAGAAAGAAGGCTCAGGGCTATTCAGGATCACTCTCCAGTCTATTTCCTGGGAAGAACCAGAACTGAGTGTTATTTTTAGAGAGGTCATCAAATTGAGACTGATAATGAACATCTGACCTCTGGCATGAGCAGCCAACACTATATCCACTGTACTTACACCCAGATTATTTGACTATTGACTCTATGTGTTCACACATTCTTCTTCATGTCAAAGACATCACAATGACATCAGGAGTATAGATAGTCTGAGAGTTATATTAAGCTACTAGTGATTCTGAGATTGTACCGACACCAAAGATACAATACTTGAACAAAAACAATCAATCCTTTAGCCAGTAACACATTTAAAAAAAATGTTGTTCATTGATTTTTTTATTTTACACAGGTTACTAAAACTGGAATTAATAGTACAGTAAAGAAATTTAAATTTACATGCACATTAATATTTGATGTACGTCTACGCAGCAAAGCAACATACCTGATAACATCACTACATACCTGACAAAATCACAACATACCTGACAAAATCACAACATACCTAATAAAATTGCAACATACCAGATAAAATCACAACATACCTGATAAATTCAAAACATACCTGATAGAATCACAACATACCTGATAAATTCACAACATACCTAATAAAATCACAACATACCTGATAAAATCACAACATACCTGATAAATTCACAACATACCTAATAAAATCACAACATACCTGATAAAATTACAACATACCTAATAAAATCACAACATACCTGATAAAATCACAACTAGGCTAATAAATTCACAGCATACCTGATAAATTCACAACATACCTAATAAAATCACAACATACCTGATAAAATCACAACATACCTAAGGTGATCCTTACAAAAATGTTTGTTTGCTGTGCTCCAACCCAGTATTTTTCATGTGTGTAGGTAGACAGCTAAATTATTTTTTTTGCCAGATTTTAATTTTTTTGTAGTCATCTTCAATTAAAATGGACAGAAATCATGAAAAAAAATCAACGCTTAGAAAGTCAATAAAAAAATTCAAGAAGCTACAATTTTGAGGAGCACGACAAACAAATATTTTTTTAAGGACAGGCTAATAAAATCTCAACATACCTGATTAAATCTCCTGTTGGATCTGCCTGCTTACTAATGCCAACAGGACAGTAAGAGTAGAGGAATTGTTAGAAGAATGAACTAAACGACAGCCGCAACCACAAGCCCACATTCACTGACCAATCAGCATCCAACAACAGCTTGTCAAACACCTGTAAATATGATTAAGGCAGCTCAGGGAACGGATTCATATTAGGTTAAAAAGTGCAATACAATTCATACTTTGTGTATTCTCAGATCACCTCACACTGAAAATTATATCTCAGTGCATAATAGTTGCATTTGAAGATTTATATCCAAATCCTTAAAATTTAGAGTGAGGATGTTTATATGTATGTTACAAGCTAAAATTTCTAATTTTCTTCAATGATAAATTTACAACCCATGAATGTAATATACTGTCAGGTATGTAAATAAGATTGTCTTAGTTTAAACCATGACAGCATAACATTAAATTTATGAATTATTCATTTTTACCTTATACTACCAATATGAATATAATAATGAGTTATAACAAGTAAATATTTGAACAATATTACTGGTGAAATGGGTTGAGAAGAATAAAAGACAGAAAACAGATTGACGTTTATGGTAAGCATTTTTTACTGAAAATAAATCTATAATGTCAGTTTAAAAATAGTTTATATGTCCTATTATATTTCAAGACAGCACATCGCATATCCAAATAAGGAAAAAAAATGTCCATCTAAGCCTTATTAAATGAGGCCAATATATAAACAGTTGTAAACTTTTATCAGAAGAGTCTTCAGGCATGCTGAAACATTTAATGGTGTTTCAGATGAGTCTCAGTTCCATATCTGATTATGAGCATTCACATTCAAACTGATGAATGCATTGATGACTTAAATGACAGTGTTACATTTTTCAAAGGTATTGATAGCACTGTGTTTGATGCAAATTTTGTCAGTTGATCTAAGTTTGTACCTAGATATACCAATTGTGAAAACAAATATTTGAACCAACTGACTTAACCAGTCTTTAATAAGAGTGTTTTAATAGATCAATTTTCAATTGTGAATTCAATATTTCATTCTGACGAAAGAAGATCAAGGTGATCTGTGCAATGCAGTTGAAAATGCCTCGACAGGAGAAAAAGAAATATTGAGCCCAGATTATGATAAACATACAAAGAATAAATTACGTACTTGGCAACATAAAGAGGCAAACAAAAACAAGGAAAAAAGTAAAGATTTCTCCGACACTGCAGTGGCTTGTTTTGACCTTGAGGTAATTCATTAATGCCACACTCTTATCAATCATGTTAACACTATAAGGGGGGACTCAGTTCTTTTAAATTAACCATTTATGGGCTCCAATGAAGTTCATTGCTATATCTGGATGGAGTCCATAGAAAGAAGAACAATACATGTATGTGAATTTGCTTCCAATCTTTTTCTTTTTATCAAAACAATAAACAGAAAGTCAGATGAAATTTTATAATCTAGAGTGACAACTGTACCACCCAAAACAAAAATAAGTTTTACTTTAGCATGAAGTGGTTTTGCCTGCAGAGGTTCAATCTTCTTTCTATCACTCATAAATATTTAGAAAATGCACAGAATGAGTGAGACTCTATCCATGCTTCTACAGAGTGTGCCAGTAAAACTATTTCTGTATAATTATACAACTTCACAGTGGGTAACAACTTTCAGATTGATTGATCAAATATTTATCATCATTATTATGCCATCAAGGGCTAAGACAATCAGTTAACTTAACCACTCTTTCCTGGGATAATGGAAGCCTAACCAGTACTCCAGCACATCTATCTCCCCAAGCAACTAACAGAAGTGACAGGCCAAGAAAACCTTACTTTATTCGGGAAATGAGCATGTTAATTTTTTTTGTGATTTTAAAAGTATTGCCCTTTAAATCAATAATTTTGAAGTTAACAGTAAGAATGACAATGTAAACTGGGGATCAATAAAAGTATATATTATTTTCTCTGTACTCATGATTTAATAGTTATAAATAAGTTTAATGAGGCTTTTTTTAGTCAAAATTATCAGTATATTTTCCATAGTGTTGGGTAACGTTCAGACAATGTCATGGTCTTTATCATACCTAATAGTGCTAAAAATGTAGACTATATTAGAAACATTTAGTCCCCTATATAACCTGTATTTTATAGGAATATACATTTGTTACAGACAGTTCATGGAAGACAAGATAATGTTGTTAGTTATAGAATTTAATACTTTCCTGTTGTCATACAATAAATGAAAGAAAAAGATTGATAATAAACACATGAAAAACAGATGTTTAATTATGTCTTTTACATTTGCTGGAATTGGGAACAAAAATACAGATACAATCATTTCGCACCAAGAAATCAAAAGTTGCAGAATTTTGGTGCAAAAGGGTTGTCATTTGATCTTTGTCAAATATCTCTTTTTTTTTAAAGCTAAATAACAGTTTCACGTCAGTCTCTGTTGAAATCATCCACAAAAATTACAAAAACTATGAACAAAAAATAAAGGAGTAAACCATTTTTTTGTCTTTCCTAAACAATTTAGAAATATTGACTTACAACCATTTTGCACCAAGCCCTCAGTATACATTACTGAAATTTTCAAATTTCAAAGATGAATAGTTATGATATTGAAATATCATGTTTTTAGATTTCAGCGTTGTAAAATTTGCCCAGTATAACCCTTTTATACACTCAACTTCAGAACAACGTTGTATTATGGGTTGATAAACTAGGCATAGATCTATTATTAAATTGTTAAGTTAGTGCAATAAAACCCTTTCATTCATTGCTTATGAATAATTACTTCCCTGATTTTTAACCTACCTTAAATCCCTCCTGCCAGGAAGAAGCTAGTGATCGCCCCATATCTAGAAGTAAACTGTGTCATGTCTTGCTAGATGATGTACACATTCTACTTATCTGGACCATACAGCATCAATCCATGGAGACCCAGAATTACCCTGAAATACAAGGTGCAGTAGTTCATATACCATGGAGAGATAACTGTAGGATATTTACTTTTTCTTCACGAATTGTCGGCTAAAACACGGTATTCGCCTGATTTTCATGGTATATATCAATCTCAGACAAATGGAACCTTCCTGGTTTGAGTTTTCAGAACTAAAACATTAAAACATATGTACCCTTAATGCTGCCATAGTTTCAAGCACAGGGATCAATGCATTTTTTACTACGATGTAAAAATATGTCCCTAAAAAGACCTTTTTTGAGCGTTATGCTGTCTCACTTGAAAAAAATAATATTTTGACCAGTATTTTTTGTATCTTATAATATCAATTTTTTTTTCTAAAGCTATTGTAAAAAATATTTAACTTACAAAATGATGCCAAGCTGAAAAAAATCATGAATATTTGACAGAATTGTGGTAAAAAGACTGAGATCAGTACATTTTTCAGAAGTTAGAATTTCTAACACCGTTCACATGTTATATGCATAAAACTATTAGGAAAAATTGTTTTCAGTATCTCTAGTTTGTCCTAGGTTATTCAGCTTTGAATGTAGCTTTCAGAATAACCAATTTTTGTAGCAATTGCAAGTCAAGAAGAAAATCATTGTTGGGTTTGTCTTAAAAAATCTCATGAAGAAATACTGTAGTGTCCGTAACCACAGACAATTTTCATAGAGTTTTATTTAGCTGAAAACTTTAATATTCCATGTTTACATGACCATCCATAAACAAGCTACAAATATTTGAACAGTTTTGAAAAATACTAATCTTGTTTTGATTTCTAGTCAAATTTTTGGTTAGGTACACTACAAAAATTAATCTCTAAAATACTCTAAAAATTGTTCATTTCAATTGGGCCTTGTTTTGATAGCTCTTTATTATTTGGGATGTGTTTCATCATAAAGGTATTGCAGCATCATTATTCTGTTGGAAATTTCCAAGAAAGTGGCTGAAATAACTTGATTATTAAAAAATATTGCATGGTACCACATGTGTTCCATCAGTGTAAAATAACCAATCCATTCAAGAGTTAAGGACACAGTGTTGTTAAATAATTGTGTCTTATATTTTTATGCTGTGAATTAAAGACAGGCACCCTATATAATGACAGGAGGTGAAGAAACAGTGCCTAGCAGCAGTAAAGTTATGTATTATCATATTAATTACAGAGAACCGACATTTTGTAGTGTCCGTAACCCAATATAGCCATTTGAGTTTCCCATGCCACAGGACAAATACTTTCAAAGATATGTTATCCTATACAGATCTCTTGATGTCAAATGACTAAATTATATAACATAATGAGTTTAGACCACCATATTATTGAAATTAGTTTTTGTAAAGGAAGACCTTAAGAGACTTTACATGTAAATACAAACAGAACTGTAAACCCCTGCCCATCTCAGGCTGTGAAATAACCAGGACCTTGACTTTTCTTTCCGCAGAGCCTAGGTAAACTCTCTTTCCTGCAGCGACACTTTGCTAAAAGTCTTTTGCTGTTTGGGACCTCTTATGGTTATATAACTACTGTGCAAGTTTGGTTAAGATTCTTTGAAAAATGAAAGTATTATACCACGGTACATAAGATCAAATAAAGCAAAAAAAAAAAAAAATTCATGGGAAAGTAACTCAGACAGTAATAATATGATCAGGCCAATTCAGGAAAGGCACAGCCATAATCACAGCTATTTTGGCACAAAGTAAACTCCTGTACTTCCACAGTACTGCAGAGACATTCATGTGGTAATTTTAAGAGTGCTGCATTTAAGCTCAACTGTCCCCTGCTATGTCTCATCTCAACTTTTGGGGAGCAGAGTTTAGAAATGAATGGTGCCTAAGACAGAAAATATACTTAAACTGCAGTTGGAAGTGAAAAGTAACAGTGAAAAGTTATAGTGAAAATAACATAAAAGCGGCAAATGCATATATAAAGAAACTAAAAACGTTCTCAGCAAAATATTTCACAATGACCATACCACTGAAGAATCAGAAAGAAAGAGCATGTCAACAAGTTTTTGTTAGAGCATCAAAATACAGACACCTATAAAAAGTAAACTGAGTTCCAATGTAGCACTCCTCAGAAAAAAGCTGAAATTATTGATTCACCATCCACTTATTCTAAAATTATGTTAGAAAATGCAACTCACTCATTACACCAGATTGCAAAAAGAAACTTGAAATTGTTCATGTATTTGTGAAATATGTGTTAAAGTAACTCTGAAGTTAGATGTTGTAAGAAAGATGAAAAAAAAAGAGCGATGTTTACAAAATAATAATTATGTAGGGAAATCATCAACAACTAGAGAAAAACTATGAAGAAGCACCTGAAACTGCATTAGAAATCTCATAGGTTCAAGCAAGTCTGGTGGAGAGAGCAAATAAGAGACTGGTAAGAAGTTTAAGACTTTAAGAGTGTTGAAAGTAGCTAGTGAACTTGTTTATTTGAGCCCCACAAGCAACTGAGAAGTACCAAGAAAACATGAAGTAATTAGAACCAAGAGACAGTACAGAAAGAAGGAAAAAACATGTCATGACAACACTTTTTGAGGAGGATCTTAAACCTCAGACACACAGCCTAAATATTGGGTTGACAATTCATTCATGAAGCTGAAGCCTGAAAATGTGAAGAAAGTGTCAGAAACAAGTAGACAATCAGCCTGTGTCAGTCATGTATAAACATGTATCATAGAGCACTTGATTAAAATGAGATTTTACCAAATTAACTATTAATGATTGTTGATTGATTGAATATTTAGTGCCATTTTTATGCTATCGAGGGCTAACAGACGATCAGTTTACCTAACCACTGTTTCCTGGGATTAACCAGTACTCGAGCACACCCCAACTCCGCAAGTAACTGATAACTTTCCCACTTAAATGAGTGGTGAGAGACGAATGATAATGAGACACAATGTCGTATATCAATCATCACGGAGACTATTGCCGGGCGGGGGATTCGAACTCACGACCCCTGGATTGATAGTCAGATGCGTAACCGACTGAGCTAATAGGGCCCGGCTAACTATTAATGGTTGTGTTCGTAACCCGTTGCAGTACAATTCTTAATTGATCTGTTTGTTACAAAAGCATTTTATGTGGGTAATGTCTATATTAGGTTTAAAGTACTTTGCTCAGACAAGCTTTTACATGCCTTTAATTTGATCTAACTGTCAGTATTTTAGACAAACTAGAAATAATGTATTTCAAAAAGTCTGTGTTTTACGGTAAACAAGATTGACAGGAGCATTGTTCATACAATCCGAATCATTTGATTAAAATTGCTTTTTCTGTTTACATATATCCTAAACATGTTATTTCTGTAAAATAATAGAAGTAAATTTGATTTTTACACTAATTTTTACCATGTTATATGCACCCTGTAATGTCCGTAACTTCCCCATGTGAGATGAATTCGAAAAAAATGTATTTACAGTTACTTCTCAAATAAAATATGGCCAATAAACTAAAGGTATTGATACATCAGAAAATGCTACATTTGAATTGAGTTTCCAATGTTGAATTTTTGACACTGGTGGGACACTTTCTGGGCAAATACTGTGTTTTAGCCGTGTATGAAACTAAACTTTGACCTGTTTGTATTATGAATATTTAATAAAAAAAAAAAAAAATACATGTAGTCATACTGGAACCAGTATTTGATTTAGAGACTTAAAAATATTGTTTTACATTTTTGAAACAGAGTGTCAGAAAATTTTAGAAATATGATCAATAATCCAGTCTCAACCATGTTCGTCTCTAACTGAATACATACCTCAGCCCGCTTGATTAGGGCTTCCAGGCTTTTGTCTCACAGTATTTGAAAATATATTGGATTGCTCTCAATTCTATCGAAATTGGAATTATTTGTTGCTGCTGTGTAGAAATATTCAAGCCCAAACAGCTGACATGTGATGATAATGGTGGATCAGTCCGCTTCTTGACCTGAGGTACATAATGTTCACAATGCACTCATTATAGATTTAGAATTTGTTTTATACATGGCATCCACTTTTACTGTTGGAGGAAAACCACAAAATGAAGCTGAGTTTAGGCATCTTTGCACTAGTTACTGGTAAACATTGTCACATACTGTACAACTTCAATGGTGAAAAGTAAGTGATATTGAGACGTCTTAGTCAGCTCTGCTATGGAGGACCTGCATTTAAGATAAAATTGATGTAATTATAATTTAAGATAGTGTACTTAAGTAGAAAGGAGTTTAGTGATAATAGTTGTATGAGAAGCATACTGGCCTAGTGATGAACTTACTGCCCATACCTACATGTCAATTCTGTCTCAGCAGAAAATCTTAATAAGTAACGATCTGGTCCCTGTTCATGTCATGTGTAACATTCATCATCTGGTCCCTGTTCATGTCATGTGTCACATTCATCATCTGGTTCCATCAAGGTTATCAAAACTATGGAAAAACAATAAATGGACATCAGTTGAGACATTTACAATATATTTATGATGACAAGAAAATGTACCAACTTACCTATACACCCAATCACTTTCAACCTAACTAACTTATCTACCTAACCAACCCACCTACCCACCCATCCTTCCACCTTCCTAAAGACCACCTTCCCATACAACTACCTACCTAAGCCTGCCAGCCCAGCCACCTATAACTACCTACCAACAGGTCTACCTACCTAATTACAGGTTTACCTACCTACTTACAGTTCTACCTACCTATAGGATTACCTACCTACTTATCTACCTACAGGTTTACCTACCTACTTACAGTTCTACCTACCTATAGGTTTACCAACCTACTTATCTACCTACAGGTTTACCTACCTACTTACAGGTCTACTTACCTACATACCGGTCTACCTACCAACACGTCTACTAACTTACAGGTCTACCTACCTACATACAGGTCTACATACTTACAGGTCTACATATCTATTTACAGGTTTACCTTCTAACAGGTCTACCTACCTACAGGTCTACCTACCTACATACAGGTCTACCTATCTACTTGCAGGTCTACCTACCTACATACAGGTCTACATACCTATAGGTTTACCTACCTACTTACAGCTCTACCTACCTACATACCGGATTACCTACCAACACGTCTACTAACTAACAGGTCTACCTACCTACATACAGGTCTACCTACCTACATACAGGTCTACCTATCTACTTACAGGTCTACCTACCTACATACAGGTCTACATGCCTACAGGTTTACCTACCTACTTACAGGCCTACCTACCTACATACCAGTCTACCTACCAACACGTCTACTAACCTACAGGTCTACCTACCTACATACAGGTCTACCTACCTACATACAGGTATACATACTTACAGGTCTACATATCTATTTACAGGTTTACCTTCTAACAGGTCTACCTACTTACAGGTCTACCTACCTACATACAGGTCTACCTATCTACTTGCAGGTCTACCTACCTACATACAGGTCTACATACCTATAGGTTTACCTACCTTCTTACAGGTCTACCTACCTACATACCGGATTACCTACCAACAGGTCTACTAACTAACAGGTCTACCTACCTACATACAGGTCTACCTACCTACATACAGGTCTACCTATCTACTTACAGGTCTACCTACCTACATACAGGTCTACATGCTTACAGGTTTACCTACCTACTTACAGGCCTGCCTACCTACATACCAGTTTACCTACCAACAAGTCTACTAACCTACAGGTCTACCTACCTACATACAGGTATACATACTTACAGGTCTACATATCTATTTACAGGTTTACCTTCTAACAGGTTTACCTACTTACAGGTCTACCTACCTACATACAGGTCTACCTATCTATTTGCAGGTCTACCTACCTACATACAGGTCTACATATCTACAGGTTTACCTACCTACTTACAGGTCTACTTACCTACATACCGGATTACCTACCAACACATCTACTAACTAACAGGTCTACCTACATACATACAGGTCTACCTCCCTACATACTTACAGGTCTACCTATCTATTTACAGGTTTACCGTCTAACAGGTCTACCTACCTATATACAGGTCTACCTATCTACTTACAGGTCTACCTACCTACATACAGGTCTACATGCCTACATACCAGTCTACCTACCAACACGTCTACTAACCTACAGGTCTACCTACCTACATACAGGTCTACATACTTACAGGTCTACCTATCTATTTACAGGTTTACCTACTAACAGGTCTACATACATACAGGTATACCTACTTACAGGTCTACCTACCTGCATACAGGTCTACATACTTACAGGTCTACCTATCTACTTACAGGCCTACCTTCCTACAGGTATACCTACCTACCTATAGTACCTACACAGCAACATGTCCCTATAGTACCTACCTACAGGTCTACCTACCTACCTACCTACATACCTATAGTACCTACAGGTCTACCTACAAGTCTATCTACCTACCTACAAGTCTACCTACATACCTATAGTACCTACCTACCTACAGGTACTTTGATCAACATATGCATTTTAAAACATCCTGTTGGTACTTCCAATACAAGGCATCTTATGCAATGTTTATGACAGCCCTAACTGTTTCAATGTCTGTGACCTTTGTGACCTTTCTCTTTGTATATATTTAACTGTGACGTCACATTAAAATATATGTATAAACAAAGGTCACAAGGGTTGCAGGCATAAAAACATTAGAGCTGACATAAACATACACGCAACATAAATAAATGAAAATAATACTAGCAATTATGACCAGGACTACACAAGCAAAAGCAAAGCAGCAACCACTCAGATTCAAGTACTTTTTCACGGTAGTTTTAACCTGAATCATACAAAAACAAAGGGCCATAACATTAATTATTCAATCAAGCCTGTTCAAGAACTTGGTAAAGACGGCCATTAATAACTATGGTTAAACAATAAAAAAGAAGGGTCAGAACACACAAAATTTAAATCATTTACAAAAACACGAGTGATCAGATAACCAAATCACAAGCTAAATAAGTTTGCGATTTAAACATTACTTTTGCCAAGAATCTTAACTTAACCCAAAACATATAACATTTAAAAAGAAGTAATTTGAATTTCGACAGTGCAATCTTTTACTGGTATTTTCATAAATTATCAAGACACTGAAGTATTGCAAGTAATACACAATTCCCCCAATGATTTGATGCCACGGCAATCACAATTTTTGCCAGACTGAAAAAATAAAATGGCCTGCATAATCTCCTTATTGCACTCTAACCACAATTTAAGTTATACAAATGTGGCTTGGACACTTTTTGTCAATTTTGTTGCCTTTTTGTCTGAATGAAAAAATAAAATGACCTGCATTATTTACTTATTGCCTTCTATCAATATCAAGTTTCACAAACCTTGCTTGGATACTTTTTTAGTAATCTATTCAGACAGATGGCCAGAAGGACATACGCCAGACAAACGGACTGAGGGTAAACCCTCCAGTGAAACCAGTAGGATATGGAAAATATATTACAACTGCTGATGTATGACGTAGATTGAAGCTGCTGTGAAAATAATACTTAAATATGAGTGGTAATTGTTTGCATCTACTTTGCAATAGAAGTCTTGTATATATATATATATCAAGTACAAACAGGATGTTTTAAGCAATGTTGTTCAAAGCACCTATCACCTTACCTCGCACCCTTCCACACTCTCCCAACCCCACTCACCCCATCCATCCACTCCCCCCCCTTGCCCTACCCCCACCCCACCCCTCCCCAACCACCCTCCCTCCCCCACCCCAACCCCTTCCCCCCCCACCCCTTCCCCACCCCACCCCTTCCCCCACCCCTTTCCCCACCCCCCTTCCCACCCCCCAAAACCTCCCCACCCCCTCCCCCCATAAATCTCCCCACCCCCCAAGAAAAGGAAAAAAAAAGAACATACAAAAAAGGTGAAAAAAAACAACCAAGAAATGTGTCCTATAAGAACATGGGTACCCCACTGACAATACGCCCTTGGTCAGGAGAAGGTGTATAACAAGTTTGATTAGAATCAGATGAAAACTGTAGGTGGAGTTGAAGCCTCAAGGTACGTCTGTATATGAAATATTATTTTAGGTCAGAAAAGGGGGCGTTACTCCTTCAAAAATAATGCGGACATTAACCCTGATGATATGCCCTTGTTCGAGTGATGATGTATAGCAAGTCTGATTAGAATCGGAAGAAAACTGTAGTAGTTGAGGCCACAAGGTAGACATGGACAGACGGACGGACATTCGTTCTGGTGAAAGTGATGTTGTGGGGTGCGGTTTTTATATGTTATAAAACATCTTTTTTTTTCATAAAACAAAACAAAACCTATTTTCTTTCTAACCTTAATAATGTCACAAACCTTGAGATCCAACCCTAATGACACTAAAAAAGAATGAAAAAAGGTGAAAAAAAAGTAAAAGAAAAATGTGAAAAAAATAAAATTAACCCCACAATGCCATTTGGACGGGTTTTCGCACTTGTGGGGTGAACATTGCACCCCACAAGTACCAAAAAAAAAACACAATACCATTCTGTACTGGCAACGCAACCCACAACTGCTGCTCCAGACGTACGGACGGACAGACGAACGGATATTCTAACAAATGTATATTTGTCTTTTTCAACTGTCAAAATAAATCACTTTAATACTCATTTGTGTGTAGACTGACAGATGGACAGTTCAAACACTTTGACCTTTGGGGGCATGAAAAGGGAAACAGACAACAACATCCACACCTGTTACAATCTAAAGATGAAGACCAATTATAATTTTCACAACTTGTTCCTTTTTTTATATAAAAACTGTGATCACGCTACTGACCTTTACCCTCGATACAACTAATTTACCCAGTACTCAAGTGCACAATTACTGTTTATATTTCATAACAGGCCCAAGTACTCCTGGGATCTTTGAAGGTTAACCAGTACTCAAGTGGACCATTGCTGTTTAAATTTCATAACAGGTCCAAGTACTCCTGGGTTCTTTGAAGGTTAACCAGTACTCAAGTGTACCATTGCTGTTTATATTTAATAACAGGCCCAAGTACTCCTGGTATCTTTGAAAGTTAACCAGTACTCAAGTACGCCATTACTGTTTATATTTCACAACAGACCCAAGTACTCCAGGGATCTTTGAAAGTTAACCAGTACTCAAGTATGCATTACTGATTATATTTCATAACAGGCCCAAGTACTCCTGGGATATTTGATTGATTGATTGAATATTTAGTGCCATTTTTATGCCATCGAGGGCTAACAGACGATCAGTTAACCTAACCACTGTTTCCTGGGATTAACCAGTACTCGAGCACACCCCAACTCCGCAAGTAACTGATAACTTTCCCACTTGAATCAGTGGTAAGAGACGAATGATAATGAAACGCAATGTCGTATATCAATCATCACAGAGACTGTTGCCGGGCGGGGGATTCGAACTCACGACCCCTGGATTGATAGTCAGACGCGTAACCGACTGAGCTAATCGGGCCCGGCCTTGGGATATCTGAAGTTTAACCAATACTCAAGTGTACCATTACTGTTTATATTTCATAACAGGCCCAAGTACTCCTGGGATCCTTGAAGGTTAACCAGTACCCAAGTGCACCATTGCTGTTTATATTCCATAACAGGCCCAAGTACTCATGGGATCCTTGAAGGTTAACCAGTACTCAAGTGCACCATTACTGTTTATATTTCATAACAGGCCCAAGTACTCCTGGGATCCTTGAAGGTTAACCAGTACTCAAGTGCACCATTACTGTTTATATTCCATAACAGGCCCAAGTACTCCTTCTATCCTTGAAGGTTAACCAGTACTCAAGTGCACCATTACTGTTTATATTTCATAACAGGCCCAAGTACTCCTGGGATCCTTGAAGGTTAACCAGTACTCAAGTGCACCATTACTGTTTATATTCCATAACAGGTCCAAGTACTCCTGGGATTCTTGAAGGTTAACCAGTACTCAAGTGCACCATTACTGTTTATATTTCATAACAGGCCCAAATACTCCTGGATCTTTGAAAGTTAACCAGTACTCAAGTGCACAATTACTGTTTATATTTCATAACAGGCTCGTACTCAAGTGCACAATTACTGTTTATATTTCATAACAGGCTCAAATAGTCCTCAGATCTTTGAAGGTTAACCAGTATTCAAGTGCACCATTACTGTTTATATTTCACAACAGGCCCAAGTACTCCTTGGATCTTTGAAGATTAACCAGCACTCAAGAACACCATTACTGGTTATATTTCATAACAGGCCCAAATACTCCTTGGATCTTTAAAGATTAACCATTACTCAAGTGCACCATTACTGTTTATATTTCATAACAGGCTCAAATACTCCTGGGATCTTTGAAGGTTAACCAGTACTCAAGTGCACCATTAATGTTTATATTTCACAACAGGTCCAAGTACTCCTTGGATCTTTGAAGATTAACCAGCATCCAAGTACACCATTACTTTTTATATTTCATAACAGGCCCAAGTACTCATGGGATCATTGAAGGTTAACCAGTACTCAAGTGCACCATTACTGTTTATATTTCACTACAGGCCCTGGTACTCCTGGGATCTTTGAAAGATTAACCAGCATTCAAGTACACCATTACTTTTTATATTTCATAACAGGCCCAAGTACTCCTTGGATCTTTGAAGATTAACCAGCATTCAAGTACACCATTACTTTTTATATTTCATAACAGACTCAAGTACTCGTTGGATCTTTGAAGATTAACCAGCACTCAAATACACAATTACTGTTTATTTTTCATAACAGGCCCAACTAATCCTTGGATCCTTGAAAGTTAACCAGTTCTCAAAAGCACCATTACTGTTTATATTTCATAACAGGCCCAATTACTCCTGAGATACCAGTACTCAATTGCACCATTACTGTTTATATTTCATAACAGGCCCAAGTACTCAAGAGCACCATTACTGTTTATATTCCATAACAGTCTCAAATACTCCAGGGATCCTTGAAGGTTAACCAGTACTCAAGTGCACCATTACTGTTTATATTCCATAACAGACTCAAGTACTAACGGGATCCTTGAAGGTTAACCAGTACTTAAGTGCACCATTACTGTTTTATTCCATAACAAGCCCAAGTATTCGTGGGATCCTTGAAGGTTAACCAGAGGCCCAAGTACTCCTTGTATCCTTGAAGGTTAACCAGTACTCAAGTACACCATTACTGTAAATATTTCATAACAGGCCCAAGTACTCCTTGGATCTTCGAAGGTTAACCAGCACTCAAATACACCATTGCTGTTTATATTTAATAACAGGCCCAAATAGTACTCATGGGATCCTTGAAGGTTGACCAGTACTCAATTGCACCATTACTGTTTATATTCCATAACAGATTAAAGTACTCATGGGATCCTTGAAGGTTAACCAGTATTCAAGTACACCATTACTATTTATATTACATAACAGGCTAAAGTACTCATGGGATCCTTGAAGGTTAATCAGTACTCAAGTTCACCATTACTATTTATATTACATAACAGGCCCAAATACTCTTTAAATCATTGAAGGTTAACCAGTACTCAAGTACACTATTACTGTTTATATTTCATAACAGGCTCAAGTACTCCTAGAATCCTTGAAGGTTGACCAGTACTCAAGTACACCATTACTGTTTATATTATATAACAGACTCAAGTACTCATGGGATCCTTGAAGGTTGACCAGTACTCAAGTGCACAAATTACTGTTTATATTTCATAACAGACTCAAGTACTCATGGGATCCTTGAAGGTTAACCAGTACTCAAGTACACCATTACTGTTTATGTTCCATAACATACTCAAGTACTCATGGGATCTTTGAAAGTTAACCAGTACCCAAGTACACCATTACTGTTTATATTTCATAACAGGCCCAAGTACTTATGGGATTCTTGAAGGTTAACCAGTACTCAAGTATGCATTACTGTTTACATTTAATAATAGGCCCAAGTACTTCTGGGATCCTTGAAGGTTAATAAGTACTCAAGTACACCATTACTGTATAAGTACTCAAGTACACCATTACTGTACATATTTCATAACAGGCCCAAGTACTCATGGGATTGTTGAAGATTTACCAGTACTCAGGTGTACCATTACTGTTTATTTTTTATAACAGATTCAAGTACTCCTGGGTTCTTTGAAGGTTACCCTGTACTCAAGTGCACCATTACTGTTTATTTTAAATAACAGACCCAAGCACTTCTTGGATCCTTGAAGGTTAACCAGTACTCAAGTACACCAATACAGTTTATATTTCATAACAGGCCCAAGTACTCCTGGGATCCTTGAAGGTTAACCAGTACTCAAGTACACCAATACTGTTTATATTTCATAACAGGCCCAAGTACTCCTTGGATCCTTGAAGGTTAACCAGTACTCAAGTACGCCATTACTGTTTATATTTCATAACAGGCCCAAGTACTCCTTGGATCTTTGAAGGTTAACCAGGACCCAAGTACGCCATTACTGTTTATATTTCATAACAGGCCCAAGTACTCCTGGGATCCTTGAAGGTTAACCAGTACTCAAGTACACCAATCTCTTAAAGTAATTTTTCCATTTGAATCAGTGATTTGATGAATGACAATGACAGAGATTACAGAGATGCAGTGGATGGCCGAGGATTGTGCTTACGACTGAGCTAACCAGGTGTGACAGAGAGGGAATAATGTTGTGTGGCAGTTAAATGCCAACATTACACTCTCTATTTGTTATATGAAAGTCCATGTGCTGATTTAAAAATAAAATCATAGTGGTGGGGAGTTTGTTTGAACACTATAGTTATCATTACACTATAGTTTAAACTTATTTATTTTACTTTGATTGTGAAACAAGTTCTTACAACTTAGACAAATCATGCTTGAAGACTTCCTGGGCAGAACCAGTATTAATTATATGTGGAAAAGTGTCTTGCCCAAGGACACTATACATAGCAGTGTCAGAGGACCAAACCCACAACCCTCCAATCATGGGATCAGTGCTCTACCACTGGACCATGTGCTCCGCATTATTACACTATCATGAATTAAAAGATAATCTAACCACTTATTCGTTGGATACAGTATTTGAGCAAACCTATCTCTGCAAGTAACTGATAATTTTCCCACTTAAACCTGCGGTGAGGCAAATGACAATGAGATGCATCGTCATGTACCAATCATAACAGAGGCCAGGCTGGCATATCAGATGCTCTCAAGTGAGTCAACTTAGGTAGGAAGGATCCAATGAAAACTGCCAGTATTTGGTTTCACACAAGTTCAAATAATAATGAATAGAATGAATAGGATGTTACGGCGTACCAACACATTATAGGTTATTCAACACCAACATGAAGGAAGATTCCAGGTTAAGTCTACATGTACAAAAACAACAAATTAACATACAGATTTAAACAAAAATACACCAACAAATGAATATGCAGAATGAACCTAGAACCTTGATACCTGCAAAACTGCAGAGTTTCAGCAAATTCTATCGTATTACTCAAATTGTCGCTCCTTACGACATACATGAGCCACAGTGGTCCTATTCTTGCCATCACACATATGGCTCCCTGAAACCACACATGGGTTGATAATTTAACCACAATAGTGAACATGACAAAAAATGATAAAATGAACATGACACCCATTCAGAGGATTCCTACCCCTCTGCAGAGATCGGCAGTGATTCTATTCTAAGCCGGAACCACACGGGCTTCAAATAATAAAACTTTTGACATAATTATCCATTTTGACCAATAAACCAATTTGTCTCGAGATGGTAATATATCTATTGTTTTGTGAAGATCACACAGCAATATGGGAATAAAATATCAGTCATGTCCATTCACCAAACCATTTTTTTTGAATGGGGTTTAATGCCACTTTCAACATATTTCAGGTTATATATGGCATATCCAGTTTTACTGGTGGAGGAAGACCTCAGACTGAGTCAAATGAGTAGAACTGCCGTCCTTTGTAAGTATATGACAAACATTCTCACATTAAGCGTGCGGGACTCGAACCTGTGAACTAAGCAGTGAGAGGTAAGTGATCTTAAGATTGCACATTAGACCACTCGGCCAGGGGGGACCCTGCCACATCAAACCAATCTTCACACCTGAACAAATAATCATATGAAAATATTAACCACCATGTCTTTGTCTTTGGAACCTCATATTTAAGAAAGTTTAACCATTTTATATAGAAATGGTGGTGTTACTCTGGTTTCGAAGATTTGAGAAGTATTCTTAAAATCATTTAGTATTCTTTTCTGTCATTTCAATAACAGGAGGCCCATGAGGGCCTGACTGAATCACTCAACATATGGACAGGTGAACATTTCAGAGGAAATGTTTCTTAACAACCATGCAATGCTAGATTTAAAATATCTAATGTCTATGACTTGGAACTTTCAGAGAAAATATTTTTTAAAGCTTATAAAGCTTACAAGCCCTGTGGTGGGGGCATTTGTGGTCAAATCACGCTGATTCAAGAATTTGTCAGATCTTGTGGTTTGAAATACTGCTGTGCATGTACATGATTTATGCCCTTTGTCCAGAATAGAAATGAAATCAATGGTCTGCACACATACTTGGGTATTTCAATTTCATTCCTACAACAAAACTTTATTTAAAAAAAAAAATGAATTCTGCACATTTATACATGCGTAAATAGATGAAAAATATCTTTAAAGTTATCTTTGTCAAAATTTTAAGTGTTTAAAATACATGTAAAACACGGATTATACTTGACAAACACTTAATAACATGTTACTACATCAACTACAAAATCATCCTACAGTCATGTAGAAAAACTCATATGTTTATATACACTCAAGTCCCAATATAATGCAGATCTCGGGGTCACAATGTGAAACCGTGATATACATGAACTGCGTTGTAGAGACAATTTACCTTAAAAAAACCTAACTCTGGAACTAAACGGTATTGTTTGCATTGTAATGTAATTTGATGCATATTTGTGTACAGCAGATTGAGATACACTTAGATATGTATAAAAATCATCAAAAAGAAAAACATATTCATGTTTGATAAAACTAAAATTGACAGCTCTGCCGCGTAACCCAGATGTAAAAAAAAGGTGTCTATGTAAAAACTAGCTTATGATAAAGTTTGGAAATGGCTTCTGTGTTTGGACATGTCAGCATTTAGTGAATCACTCTGATTATTACAAACTGTTAATAATTAATGCTGGCACGAATCAATAAAATAAACTGTCCTTTAAACCATCATTATGTAAGGTTTTAAACAGTTTGTAGAACAGTAGAAGTTGAGCTATGATCAAATCCAAGCAGGGGGACAATATATTTTTTGGTTGTCATTCCTCCCCATCTCCCATAGAACAAAATGGGAGCAAACAAAATTATCGCTCTACAACGGAATTTGCGTTGTATCAGTCTGCATAATAATACAAATACAGAAAATTTATTAAATGTAAACAACTTGGTTTAAAACTTTGATAAAGAACAATATGGCAGATGATATATGACAACATAAAATAAAAAATAAAATAAAAACTGACATGAACAAAAAATACACAAACACATAAACACAAGCCAAAATATATCTGAGAAGCCAATGTTAATCTTGTGTAGCGATCAGAGGTTTATACTATCAATCACAGTTGTTTTACACCTTTGAGCAAGACACTTCATCTACATACCTGGGAGGACACAGAAGAGAGATTTGCATAGCATATTGACTAAAAAATTGAAAAGAAATGATAAACTGTAACAACTTGTAACAACCCAGGACATAGAGATTTGTATAAACTGTAACAATTTGTAAGAAGTTTGATTATAAGATAAAGATATATTAGTATAACATAATTTGGGAATACCACCTCAGATCCTATCTATAATGTAGAAAATAACATCCACTTCTCAACAGATAGATTAATACATAAAAATAACAAGGGTCAATTTAAAACTAACCAAAATAAACTTAAAAAAACAGCTATGTATACAAACAAAAACAACTATTACCAAAATGCACTTACATATAAAAATAAAAGATACATGTAATTAAGAAGACAATGTTATTTTTTTAACAAAAGTCATACAAAGACATGTACTTCTCAAAATGTAACTCAACAAAAGTACAGACATTAATACATAGAATACAAGACAAAAACATTACCAAAAATGCACATAACAAAAAAGACACACATACAGTTAACAACACTGAGCACACATAATAAACTTACAGGTAGGGTCACTCCATTGACCAGCCTCACAAAAACAACCTTGTGACAACTGGAGGCTGTTCTTATCATAAGAAGTATTTCTATATTTGGTTAGTCACGACATTATATTTCTGAAAGAAGATTAAATATCTTTTCGGTTAAAACAACATATAGGTGGTAGTTCACAGAAGTAATTAATTGAATATATTAAACAGGCAGCTATAATGAAAATAATGCTATCAAATGTTATTGAGTCAAAATAAAAATATAAACACATGCTAGCCCATTCACCCTCCCAGAAAACCTGGTTGAAAAAAGTGAAATAAGTTTTTATGCAACACTGGTAGATTACGAGACCGACAGGTGTTCCTGACCTTCCTCCAAACCCAGTTTCATATCACATTATGTAGATTGTTTACTCATTACCTACAAGTTCAAATTATTCTTAAATTATTTATCCCTTGTCTTGACAGAAAGTTTCACATATTTTTTAGACCAAGCTGGGCTTGTACCCACAACCTCTGAGGAGAGTTATCACATCAATTGTTTGGACCAAGCTGGGCTTGAACCCACAACCTCTGAGGAGAGTTATCACATCAATTGTTTGGACCAAGCTGGGCTTGTACCCACAACCTCTGAGGAGAGTTATCACATCAATTGTTTGGACCAAGCTGGGCTTGTACCCACAACCTCTGAGGAGAGTTATCACATCAATTGTTTGGACCAAGCTGGGCTTGAACCCACAACCTCTGAGGAGAGTTATCACATCAATTGTTTGGACCAAGCTGGGCTTGTACCCACAACCTCTGAGGAGAGTTATCACATCAATTGTTTGGACAAAGCTGGGCTTGAACCCACAACCTCTGAGGAGAGTTATCACATCAATTGTTTGGACCAAGCTGGGCTTGTACCCACAACCTCTGAGGAGAGTTATCACATCAATTGTTTGGACAAAGCTGGGTTTGTACCCACAACCTCTGAGGAGAGTTATCACATCAATTGTTTGGACCAAGCTGGGCTCTAACCCAAAACTTAAACCAGCACCTGAGGCTATAAAAAAAAAATCTTAAAAGAACCTTTTAAAGTCAATATATCAACGCTAACTTTTATAATATAATGTCTTTTTAAAAAATATTTAAATTCACTTAATAATAGTGTACATCATTACATATACTAAATTTAAATGTCAATAGTACAATGTGAAACAAAAATACTTTTGCTATTTTGGCAACACCAATTTCAAATGAAATTCATGAAATCACACAATCTTTTGTTTTATTTACAGCTAAAAATTCTATCATGAAATTTAAAAATAATAAATTAATACAAATCTACTCCAAGCTAAGAAATATACAAAACATATATAATCTTTGAGAGCAAGTCACGAAATCAAAAAGGACAATTAATAAATAAACAACTGTCAGAGTAAATACTTCTTCTGAACATCTTGTACATTTATGTGCAAAAGTTCAATAATTATCACAGCTGGTGAGTTTATTAACAGGTATGTGGTGAATTTATTTATAACATCATAATTATAACCTTGATCTGCTCTCATAGATTATGAAATGCTTGTGATATAAAATACTATGTTATAAAAATTTATCGTACCAACGTTTTGTTTATTTTTTTTTCTTATTTTTTTTCTTATTCATCTTTTATTTTATTTCTTTTTTCCATCGGTCTTTCTTTTTTTCTCTTTTTTTCTTTTTTTTTTTATTTCTCTTTTGTTTATATTTTTTTCTCACATTTTTTTTCTATTAATGGTACGTGTCTTAAAATATTGAATACTACAATAACAATAATACTACAATTAAAATAATACTACAATAAAAATAATACTACAATTACAATAATACTACAATTATTTCAATTAAAATGTACATACCTAACAAAGAGTTTAGCGAAATTCAGACAACACCATTAACCGTTACAAGTGTTGTTTAGATTATTTATTCCTATTTGGTCAAAATTCAACCCCGATGTTGTGTAAGGTCTCTCTACACACTTGTATGTATAACAACTACACAGAATATTGTCTGATTACTCTACTTCGACCTTTTTGTCCATGTTTATATCTATTAAGCTGCTAGTAGTTCCTCTTCAATATCTTATTCCACACTAGACTTAACTGTCACATCCAGTCTGCAGGCAGAATGACAATCCATGATGTCACATAAATTGGAGAATTCCAGAATAACTGGCATAGAACTTGGAACAGTGTTGTATCTGCTCTGCATATGAGTTACTTCCGATAATTGTCTTGAGTGTTGTTTCTGGTCAATATAAGTATTATTCCAGACTGTTCCGTTAAATCTGAAACAAGAAACCACAATCTGTATAGACTATTTGATGAACAAAAAAAGCCAATCAAAATAACAGTATTTTTACAGGTTTATCACCAACAAGATACACAGTGCTGCAGATCTATTAAGTATGGACTATCTGACATATACAAAAAGACGATCATGGTCCTTAACGGTCACCTGATTATCCTTTGGTATAAAGCTATATAAGAAACTATTTCTAACTTTTTTAACAATAAAACATAAGTATTAACCATCATGTCAGCAACAACAAATCATACCAAAATCCATTCAAATGAGTCTTTTCAGTCTATCTATCTAGCTTCTTTGAAAGATAAAAAAAAACATCTTACAGATCTATAGATTCTATTTGAAAATAATTTTATCAGATTCCTTCTATTTAAACTTTGAAATATACAACCATAAACCTTAACAAATCGTAACATTATCACTGACTAGAATTAACACTGACCAATCTCAAATCAAATTTTTATGCACGTTATTAGTATTGCTGACCAAGATTTGTGGATGATGCCTTTGTAAATGTGAAGTTAAATTTGTCTAGCCACCTGCACATTTCAGTTCTCTGGCAAATCTACATGCATCCACATTTGCTAAGATTTCTTTGTTAATTTTCTTCTGAGCCAGACCCAAATGTGTCCAATCCAAAGCTTTACTCTTCAAGTTTTTTATATTATCGTGTTCTTGCCTATCTCCAACATGTTTGTTGGTGTTGAAACAGCAGTATGTGTAAAAAATTTTGTGACACAGTCTTACGCACATGGGTGCTGGTTACCAAATTTGTCTCAAGTCAAATCAGTAAAATATTTTGAACAGGAGACCAGCGGGCACTATGCTATAGCCTTGTTTTGAACTCGGAAACTCCATAAAATTATCTAAAATAACTGACATCATTCAGCTTAAATATTTCCATTGCCAGATTATTAACAGTTTACGGAATTCACCAAGTGTATTTGGATGTCAGTAATCTACCAAAATAGTGATTCTGTATTGCAGTATGTCAGTATACCGGTAATACTGTGCACCACTACCTAAATGTGAAATAGATGAATTATTTTACAAGTATAAAATGCATTTCCAAGGGTATGTGGTATTGAAAAAATAATTTTCTATTTAAAAATCCCTTTTTCGAAAATAAAACATCCCAAGGATTATTAGATTAAATATTTAGTATTGTTATTGTAGGTTAGCACATGATCATTAAACCCAACAGCTCTCTCCTGGAATCATGGAAGGTTAACCAGTACTTGAACACTTACATCTCTGCAAGTAACTGATAATTTTCCCACTTGAATCAGTGATGAGAGACAAATGACAGTGAGATGCAATGATGTATATCAATCATCACTGAAACTGTGGCCAGACTGGGATCAAGGGCTAACAAACAATCTGTTATACTAACTACTCGTTCCTGGGATCCTGAAAGGTAAACAGTACTCGAGCACACCCAATCTGATAACTTTACCACTTGAATCAGCAGTGAGAGATAAATCACAATGAAACACATTGCATTGGCGTATATCAATCATCACAGAGACTGTGGTCAAACAATTCACAAACACCCGGATTGATAAGCGTTCAGAGTTTTATGTTAAGTAAACAAGTTATTTCAAAACAGTTCAATTCATGTCAGAGTGGATTCTGTAAGCATAACTAAAAGGTTCTTTGTTGTTTTGTTTTAAATTGTCTTACACAGAAAAGTAGATTTCATCTACATACAAGTACAAATTAAATTAGACTTGTACTAAGTTTCTATCAGATTGTGTTCACTTGGAAACTGTTCCCCATCTCTCTATTCAAATTTGCCTATATAATACCTGTAAAGTTTGCTTCTAAAACTGCCCTGTAGAAATACTTCAAAGTTCCATTATTTACTCCCTGGCCCCTCGGCATTCATGTTTCAGTTGACACTGTGTATCTGCAACACATTCAGGAAATAAGATTAAATTCCATTGCAAGTATATAAACTACAAAATGATGGATACAAGGCCTATACAAGATTATATTTAGGAAAATTTTATATTTTCCATGTGTACATCACTGTTACAATAGCCATTTAACAAATCTCTTAAAATAATTGCCAGTGAAACTATATTAACCCACTGTTGACTCAGACAAAGAAACTGCTTAAAGGGAAATACTGACATTTATTGCTCAATGTGGTGGTGTAAATAAACATTACCACACACATATATTAATATATAACTTACGCATCAGGGAATATAAAGTATACAATTATATTACCACTTTATTATATGCATCAGTTTTTAGAAACTACATCATTTGATTTATTTACCTTTTCTATTTTGAACAAACTGCCTTTGTTATCCCCATCAACAATTGTAAACTGTGTCGGTGGCAAAAAAATTGTGTACAGGTACATATTTCAAGATTGATGTAAACACTTACACACAGGCAATGTCAAACATTTAAAATAATCGACATACTAGTATATAGCTGATTTATGCCGGGCCCTATTAGCTCAGTAGGTTACGCATCAGGGGTCGTGAATTCGATTCCCCACCCAGCAACAGTCTCTGTGATGATTGATATACGACATTGTGTCTCATAATCATTCGTCTCTCACCACTGATTCAAGTGGGAAAGTTATCAGTTACTTGCGTAGATGAGGTGTGCTCGAGTACTGGTTAATCCCAGGAAACAGTGGTTAGGTTAACTGATCGTATGTTAGCCCTCAATGGCATAAAAGTGACGCTAAATATTCAATCAATCAAACTATAACTGATTTATTATGTGAAAGTACCTAACGAATCTGGGACATAATGCAAACAACTGAATGGAAACAAATTAGATCACCAAGGTGCAACGGTTCAATTGTGTGCTGACTAAATAATAAATAGTATTACAATTCCGACTGGAACACCATATACAACTTATCTTGTCCCAATGAAATTCGTTGTATATAGGAGGGGGATGGGGGAGGGGTCAGAAAGTTTGTAGACATTTGCCATAACATTTTTATTTATCATTGTATTTAAATAATTATCAGGGAGCCTTTGCCGCTATATACATGTATTTGCAGTAATTTTGCAAAATTCTGATATTTTTCCATTATTATGGTTACTATGGAAACGCTGATTTACATAGTCAGGGCAGTTACTGTTTTTTTTGTCCTACCTCTACTATTCAAACAAACGGGTTCTATTTTTAAATAAACAAGAAATGTCACTGTTAAGTGTCACATGTCCCCCAACATGTCATGATGTTATGTTGATCATTTGTAGCAAGTATCATTAAAATTCATCTATGCATGACAAAGTTACAAGCCAGAAACGAAATCTCACATAAACTCAAAGTGTTGTCAAACAAGCTCAAATGGTGACCTTGACCTTTGAGGTACAGGTGTGGGTCTTACTCACGACACGTCGTCATGTTCTGTTGATCATTTGTTGCAAGTTTCAACAAAATCCATCTATGCATGACAAAGTTACAGGCCAGAAACGAAATACCGGACGGAAGGTCGGTCGGACAGACGGACGCTGCGATTACTATATGCCACCCGAAAAAAATTTTGGGGGGGGCATAAAAATATCAATGTGTTTTGTATTGTATGCTTGTTTCCATCTTTTAAGAAAATCGCGCCAATTATACACATCCCAAAATTTCGTCTTTATTATGATGTTACGGTATGTCATTTTGTTTGAAGCAAAATGACATTGGGGCACCTGAGCAAGCAATTAAAACAGATGATGCATGATTCGCGGGTGTCCCTCAAATCCTCCAATAGAAAGAGCATAAAAATATTACCTCCCTTTGCCATATAATGTTGGCAATTTCAAAAATCTGATTATGTTTTGCAGATAAGTCGTGATCGATCATGTTATGCCAACGTTAGGTTCTGGTAATTTTAGAAATATTTTGTAGATTAACATTAATTGGAACTGTGTATTTGTAAATTTTCTTCTATGAAAACGTGAACGTTGATATTTAAATCGAGTTTAAGGTAAAGAAAAAAACAGGGTGGGGTTCTATAGTAATAAACTTGTTGCTTTTTTCTTTGGCAGTCATATCATGATTTAAATATAGTACTGAAAACAACAATTCAGATAAAGTATGTGTTATTTTTTTATATTTGAAATATAGTTCACTAGTTGCACTTTTTTAGATATTTTAAGGCAATCATAGACTGCCTTTATTTATCATACTGTCATGTTCTCTTGGATGGATTGAATAGCTTTGGAGGCTTGACATTGCCATTATTGTATGTAATGACAGATAGCAATCATTTTAAAAGAAAAGAAAGATATTTAAAATAATGTTTTAAACTAATTTGTGCTCTCACACTGCCACAGAGTCAACAGAACAGAAATGATAGTCAATAAATAAAAAGAATAAATACAACATAATTTGTTGGTCATACTGATAGCTAGACTAGTCATTTCTCCCTGAATTTCTCTCACTTCTCCCAATCTTATTCAAACTATAATACTTGTAATTTACACATGCATAATGTTAAGGGGAACTTACCCTACATAAAAATTAATACATTTAATTATATGTATACATGTGTATGTGAGATATTACATAATTAATATTATACCGCAAAATTTATATGTATTGGTAAAAAAAATCTCGGCAAGTGAACGTTTGATCAGGGCAAGTTATTTTTCAACCAGGGAAAGTTGATTTTTTTCAACCAACTTGCCCTGGGCTAGTCACCAATTTTTTTTACTTGGAGAACTGTGGAGACACTGTAATACATAGAAAATTAATCCTTATTTATGTCACAAACACACAGAATAATAATTTGGGGGTTGGTAGTGCAGCTGATGACCACTCCCACTAGAATCTGTAGGTTCAATCCCCAGCTCCACCTGATGGCCTCTAAAAAAACATCCAGTACTGGTTCTACCCAGGAAGTGGACTCAAGGATGGTTTATATAAGTGCTGTGCTTACTTTGCAATCAAACTAAAATAAATTAGTATAATCAGTTTTTAATGATCGCTTTTAAAACATCATACCACATAATATACATCACATCTCTGTACGAGGGTAGAATAGCATATGGAAGGGCTGTACCCTGAATGACTTTTAATCTATGTCTGGTATTAAAAAAAAATCGACATACCTGAACATTCTCTACTTTTCTTCAACACAGTTTCATCAGGACAAGCTATACAGCAGGTCTCTTCTTGTCCATTCTATATAAGCATCTCCAAGCTGACAGAAATATGTCTGTACACCAAAGCCTAAAATAGAAATAAGAATAACTCATTGTGAAGACAATTACAATAGCAATCACATCATGGAAATGATGAATGCATTTTCTTACATTTTCTTATTGCGTCTACAATTTTTTTCTATATAACTCTATGTGAAACAGTGACCACTGTGGCAACCCCAAATTTGACCCAGGGACCTGACCTCAACAAAGTTTTCAGGAAACCTCCATGCAATGCTAAATGAAAAATATCTTAGTTCTAGGTTTTGAATTTTCAGAGAAAATGTTTTTTAAAGTTTCGCTTAAAATGTGCTTATAAGCCCCATGGCAGGAGCTTTTGTGGTTGAATCATGCTGGTTCAAGAACTTGTCCATGATTTTGTGATTACATAACTGCTGTGCAAGTTTGGTTAAGATTCAATGAAAAATGAAGGCGCTATCCGATAATCACGTCTACAAGAAAAAGGTTATTGGAAGGACGATGAAAGGACAGACGACAACAGACAATTTACCATGACATAAGCCCTGCTGGGCCAGTAGAGCCAAAGTCCTGTGCTGGGTCTCAATACATCCTGGACCCTCCATTTGAACAAACAGGAAACACCTATTCATAGTGATCAGTTTTACCAAATAAATACAAATTGGGCTGGACAGATTTTGGGAAGAAAATAAATTTCTTTATGTTTAAACTGATAAGACCCCATGGTGGGTCAGATTTTCACCCTAAGGATTGAATAAAACCTAGAAGAATATCATTACGTCAAAACTTTGTTGTAGTTCCAATGAAGACGATTTCAAAAAGAAAAACAGACTTAAACAAGAAAATATTGGTGAGATGGATGCTCCCCAAGTGAGTGTTTAACTCTGTACCGGCTACTTGGTTGAAAAATACCAAACTGTATAGCAGGAACAATATGTGGCTCTGCACTTTACAAAACACATTCTCAAATCATTGAACCGGAACAAAATGACAATATGCGCAGATCCTAACTTGTTTTACATAGTTAAAACCAGGTTGTAGCGAAATAGCATCATGATGACAATATGCACATCTCCACTTAGTAATGATGCATCCTAGCAAGTTTCACAAAATTCCAACAAGAGGTTGTACATACAGAAACAGCACGGACAAGAATTTGGTCACAGAAATAATCAAAGGGCCATAATTCCATGAAAAATCATCGAACCGGAACACAAAGACAATTTGCGCATCTGCACTTGGTAATGATGCATCTTAGCAAGTTTCATAAAATTCCAACATGGGGTTGTAGAGAAATAGCGCTGGCAAGAATTTGGTCACAGACAGAATCAAAGGGCCATAACTCTGTGAAAAATCACTCAACTGGTACACAAAGACAATATGCGCATCTGCACTTTGTAATGATGCATCCTAGCAAGTTTTATAATATCCCAAACTGAGGTTTTAGAGAAATAGCCCAGACAAGAATTTGGTCACAGACAGAATCAAAGGGCCATAACTCCGTGAAAAATAGTGTACACAAAGACAATATGCACATCTGCACTTGGTAATGATGCATCCTAGCAAGTTTTATAAAACTCCAACATTAGGTTGTAGAGAAATAGCCTGGACAAGAATTTGGTTACAAACAGAATCAAAGGGCCATAACTCCATGAAAAATCATCGAACCAGAACACAAAGACAAATTTCCCATCTGCACTTGGTAATGATGGATCCTAGCAAGTTTCATAAAATTCCAATCAGAGGTTGTAGAGAAATAGTCCGGACAAGAACTTGGGGTCGGACCAACGAAGTGGCGACTATTTTGGTGAGCATAAAAAAATAAGTTTCATGTATAAATGCTTCATATCAAATGTGGTGAAAACCTGTCAAGTTGTTCCAGAGAAGAATTTGTTTAAAGAAATGTTTTATATGTTATTGTCTATTGTAATGTGGTGCCTGTACCTTTTGTCTGCCATGTGGTGCCTGAACCCTAACAAGTATATACATCTCCCTCCAGCAGTAACACCACTGCCAAATCATGTCTCTGTGTATAAATACTTCTCTAGACCAAGACCTGCAATAAAATGAAATAGAAATAAGAAGTTCTTTACTACATACACTCAATAATAATGTGGATACCTATGAAATGATGTGATGCTCCCTAGTAACTCTTAAACTGACAGAATGACCTTTTCTACAACCATTCTCTAAAATGTTGTAAATGTTTACACACAACACAGAGCTCCAGAAATTTTTTTAAGCCGATGAGTAATTACTCATGAAAATCAGAGTAGATGAATATTCTAGAGTTTTTCAGAATAGTAATGAGTAATGCGCATATGATATACAATTAAACCTGTGTTAAGTTGCAGCACACAGTGGGGATGTACTATAATGTCCCCTTAGAACATGTGGTTGTTGAATACAGACCAAGTTTGGCTGTAAATATAAAACTAACATGTTTGGCTGCTTAACACAAGGGGCTGCGTAACAGAGGTAGTTGCAAACTCCTGTTAAATTGCTACCATATTTTGTGTAAAGGTGTACAAATGGACATTGAACTTTCCATTTTGCCTTTTATCTTATATCAGTCATTTTACTGCTCAATCTTTGGATTTCTTACAGTCCATTGCTGAACAGTTCAATGACAGTTTAGATGTTAAAAAATAAATGGTATACCAATGCTGCAGAAAAATAGGAACAATACATTGTACTGTAGCATAATTATATTGACTGATTAGTACACAAAATTAGCAAGTTTTCTGCTGCTTATTCGCTCTTGGCATGTATGTCATAACTGACCAAAATGCAATCAAGTAAGTACAAAAATATAGTTTGAGCAAACACACTGCACAAAATGAAAGTCATTTAATGCAGTATGTGACATTAATTTTTTATGAACATGGCCACAGGGTTACCATTATAACTGGTAAAATTTATCACTGAAGCCAGTTTAATTGAAACCATTCAGCTATTTATTTACGCGGATAAGTTAAAAAAATTAGTCCAATGAAGATTGATTTTCAGAGAATGTTAAATTATTTTTGCATATAGAAATTGATTTTAGCGTAAAACTCGTTGCTTATATGTGTAATTGATAGGCAGATATGCATCTTATCTGGAGCTCTGATGACAAGGTATCACCAAACCTGACTCATACCTTCAAAACATCGCTTTTACAGCGATGTACCAAAGTCTTCATAAAAATGTAGGATTAACAACCTACAATTTTAAAGAGAAGAGCAATAACTCTGCATGAAGTTAAGCCAGCAGCACAGTGAGACATGGAGTGGTTTTCATCAAATATTCTTAAGAATATTTTTACAACTTGAACTCAAAAATGGATATACTAGAAACAAACACTTTGACACCATTTTAAACTTTTTTTAAGGCCAAAATTTGCAAGCATGCTGGAACACCTAACATATATTAGATGACATACATGTAAAGCATTATGGTTATCATTTGATTTTTAAATATTCAAACTTTGTTTAAGCATGGCTGTAGTGTAGTGGATAGATTGTTGGCCAATCACATCCGAAGAAGCAGGTTTAATCCCCAGCTCAATGCAATGCCTCTCAAAAAACAACACTCAGTAATGGCCCTTCCCAGTAAGGGAAGTTTAAAGCGGTTATTACAAGTTTTGAGCTTTCTTCACAATGACACTCAGACATAGTAAGCTTGGCAAAGATCTGTTAACATGACAAACAAAACCGCAGAAATTGTGAAGGCATGAAATGTGTCAAGTCTCAAAAGATACTACTTACCAAAGATATCTGTGAATGGAAGAGAAGTTCATGTTAACTGTTTGGGCAAACATGACATAACCAGTCCACCATTCCCAGAAACAGCAATGTGACCAGTGCTCTGAAAAGAGTTGAAGTCCAGAAGGGATTATAATAAAGCATACATATAAAATCCACAAACAAAAACTAGTCACATATAATATACATTATTTCTATAACATAATATGAATGTGTTTATGAAGTTTAGTCACCATAACATGAGTAGTTTGTTCTAAAAGAGATAAGAAGCTGAATTTTAACAGGCGTAAAAAAGACAAGCTTATAAAATGCATTGAATATCAGACAGAATCAACTTATTACTTGCATATATATTAAAGCAGGTACAGATGTGGTCACATGACACATTGGATATTGATACTGTTTAAGTCAATGATTTTATTTTTTTTTATAAAAAAAACAAACTACCTGTTTCACAGAGGAAATCTGCATCTTTGCCTACTACACATAAAGTTGTTGGTACTTCTTAACATCTCGCCCCATATTTTATTTTCATGAAGTTGTTAGTTCTTCCTCCAAATTTCTATTTTCCATACGGTTTCTGTGGTTTGCTGCATAACAACAAATTCTGCATCTTTACCTACTGCACATGATGTTGTTAGTTCTTCCTCCATATTTTATTTTCCATACGGTTTCTGTGGTTTGCTGCATAACAACAAATTCTGCATCTTTACCTACTGCACATTAAGTTGTTAGTTCTTCCTCCAAATTTCTATTTTCCATACGGTTTCTGTGGTTTGCCGGAAAATAACAAATTCTGCATTTGTACCTACTGCACATAAAGTTATTGGTACTTTTTAACAACTCGCCATATATTTTATTTTCCATACGGTTTCTCTGGTTTGCTGCATAACGACAAAATCTGTATCTTGCTTACTGCACATCAAGTTGTTGGTTATACTCGCTCCATATTTTATTTTCCATACAGTTTCTGTGGTTTGCTGCATAACAACGAATTCTACATCTTTACCTACTGCACATGAAGTTGTTAGTACTTCTTAACTTCAGACTTAACTCCCACCATTGTCCAATATCGTCTGTAATATGAAAAAATTAAAATCAGCATGAAATTTTGTGAAATAGTCCAATTTCTCTTCTTCTTTTTTTTAAAAGTCTTAGTTTGTACACGATTAAAAGGTAAATATTATACAACATTCATGTCCAGTAAATATGACCAGTGTTATACACAATTTTGTCTTTTTTAAATTTTGAAACTGATAATTAGTCATTTTTGGGCATCAACTTCCACATCTTCGCTAATTTTTGCTCCCTGGAAAATAAATCATTTTAGAAAATATAAAACCTAGACCAAGGTCACTTTGGTATTCAAATTTTAAACTTTGTAATTTTTATGTTGTTTATCTTGCCAATATTTATTTTTTGTTCACAAAATCTTTTTTTAACTAAAAACAGACCAAATAATCATAAAATGCATGTGCTTTGAACCCTCATATCAATCTATAGTACAGTAGCTATTTGTACCTGTTTGTGTATGTTTTGTTGCAATCTTCACATATGGATGAAAGATACACATATTGTTATGCACAAGTTAAATTAATTCAAAATTTCCGCCAAGATGAATAAAAATGGCTGACCGGAACCCGGAAATTATATTCGGAATATTTCGGGTCTGACTAATTCCCCTGGGACATAGTAACGGAATGAAGTTGGTCAGGGTACCAGACAACCCGGGACACCGCAGGACTCCCTTTTACATTTATATATATATAGATATAATATAAATATCATTTAGATCGGTTTAGATATATTTTCTATATAATTTAATAAATATATCATATTAAATTGTTTTCCATCGCTATAATCATTGATCCTGGTTTGTAAAAAAAAACCCGGGACACTATAATCTTGAGCGTTCAGTTATAACTGTACCTTTGCCAACGATAGAAATTTTAGAAATCTATTGATCGATGTAATTGTATAAATTTTAAAAAAACAAAAGTAAAAAAAAGTATTTATGGTAAGTGAGATATTTGAGTTATGGCAAAGATAAAACTATATCCGGGCCACACCACGGGGAGGCGCTCTTGTCATGACCCTTTTGTTTTTCTTCCGTTTTTCTTAACATTTATTTTTTAACATTTACACCACAAACAATTTAAAATTATAACATACATGAAGCACATACATAGTAGACATACAAGAGACAAGAAGGCACGCCGGGCCACGTGGGCAGGACTTGCTTCCTATCCCGACCCGGCGGCACTTCTGTGTTTGTGATATTTGGCAACTCTAATTACGTTAGTTTGCCCTTTCATTTGTTGGTAGCTTACGTTGGCATGTTTTTTGCTATTCCCTTAGCTTTGTTGATGACAGGGAACTGGCCATCACTTGACGTTAGGTGTCGTGATTTCATTTTCCATTTGTTGTCTTTAAGAAAATTGTTGAACAGGACGCGTTTCTCCTCATCTGACTTGCACCTCCAGATTGAGTTATGCACATTATATTTTTTTTCTGGTGCAAGGATACAATTTCCATTACCATGAAGGGAAGCCCCCTGTAATCCAGAAAGTGCAAATCCACAACGCTGTGAAGTTTGCATATCAGTTCTTTACTCCTTTGCGGTTTCCAGTTAGTTGTGATTTTCGTGATGTTGTTTATGGACTCGGCGCTGTTGTTGATTCAGTTTCTGTTTGATTTGTTATTTCTTGTTGGCTTGAATACATATTTTTCAAGTCGAGGTTTTAAATTAACGGAGAAGTATTTTTCGAGATTTGGATGACGGTCTTGGAGCTGAGACTGAAGTTCACTAGTTTTGCTTTCAAAGTCAATAGTTGTGTCCGAGTCTATAATCCCACCTGGTCCAAAAATATTGCTCATTACTTCTGTTCTGTGGCTTTAATCCATGCCTACTTTGGTATGTATGTAAACATTTATTTTGTCTTTCGGATGTTTTGTGCACAACAGACAAGTGGCGTTAGAAAACACATGGTTAATGCCTTCGTTAGTGCCTTTTCATCGTCAGTGCCAAACTCCATTTCGTCTGATATTCTTATTTCGACATTGTCGATTTCGCTGTTCGCGGTGGTTGCGACATGTTACAGAAAGCCTGGACATGTACGTTGTGTAAGTCGCATCCTTATACTAAATGAAGAGGTTACCTGAAATAGTCGTAATAATCCGTGATAGTAGTTGTACGGTCCATCACTAATTTCCGTCACAAAACACTGCTTACACGTGTAAGAAACTTTGAGAGTTTTCAAGATTCCCAAAATTTTCAGAAGACAAATTCTCGCAATCTGCGTGAAACATTGTTTGCATGATTCACAGAAAATGCAGTCAGTCGAAGAATTTTTTCTGCATAAACCACATGGCCAAAAAATAGTCCTCCGAGAAAACTTGATTTTGCGTTTAGCAGGTATTTTGAAACAAAAACTCTCAATCAGTGAATCACTACATAATTTTTTGAAAGATGTTGTTTGCTTGCATTATGTGGAACATATAAATTGTTGCGACTGTGAATGTTTTTCACAACAACATGTTTACGTTACTCAAATCTAGCAAATGAACTTTACTTTTATTGTTTCCTACATATGTTCCAAAGAACCGACTTCTGTAATCACCAAGACCCGACTTCTTTAATTACATTGCTGCCATTATCAACCTTTATTTTTTAATAGCCCGCACCTTAAATAGCAATTGTTGAAATCTTATTGAATTGTTCACACTTGGCAGAAAATAGATTAACGACACTTAATTATTGGCAAATTTATAGTATCTTATAACTAACACTTAACACGGTAATGCGTGAATGTTTCTCATTACATACAAATTCAATGCATAAATGAACGAATAAATAAATGATGAAGGAATGGAGGTAATGAACGAATGTTTTTCATTACATACAAATTCAATGAATAAATGAACGAATGAATAAATGAAGGAGAAACGGTAATGAACGAATGTTTCTCATTACATACAAATTCAATGCATAACTGAGGAAGGAATCGAGGCAATGGACGAATGTTTCTCATTACATACAAATTCAATTAATAAATGAACGAGTGAATAAATGAAGGAGAAACGGTAATGAGTGAATGTTTCTCATTACATACAAAATTCAATGCATAAATGAACGAATGAATAAATGAGGAATGAATGGAGGTAAAGAACGAATGTTTCTCATTACATACAAATTCAATGAATAATTGAACGAATGAATACATGAAGGAGAAACGGTAATGAGTGAATGTTTATCATTACATACAAATTCAGTGCATAAATGACCAAATGAATAAATGAAGGAGAAACGGTTATAAACGAATGTTTCTCATTACATACAAATTCAAAGCATAAATGACCGAATAATTAAAGGGGGGAGGAATGGAGGTAATGAACGAATGTTTCTCATAACATACAAATTCAATGAATAAATGACCGAATGATTAAATGAGGAAGGAATGTATGTAATGAATGAATGAATGTTTCTCAATGCTTACTTTAAAAAAAAATTTATAAATGAATAAATCAATGAGAAAATGGATAAATGAACGAATGAATGCTTAAATGAATAAATATATAAATGACGGAGAAACGGTAAAGGGTGAATGTTGTACAGATAAATTAATGATGATGAGGAAGATGATTATCACATGACATTAATCTGATTTGATATCGATATCTTAATTGCTGAGCTTGAAGTTTACACATTCGTCATATCTAAACAGTCACATGGGTATACATACTGATGATACACCATTTGAGTGTCAAGTGTGTAATCAGAAGTTTACACATTCGTCATCTCTAAACAGTGACATGCGGATACATACTGGTGATAAGCCATTTTAGGGTCAAATGTGTAATAAGAAGTTTACACGTTCGTCAACTCTAAACAGTCACATGCGTATATATACTGGTGATACACCATTTGAATGTATATTGTGTAATAAGAAATTTACATGTTCGTGAAATCTAAACAGTCACATGCGTATACATACTGGTGATACACCATTTGAGTGTCTGTTGTGTAATCAGAAGTTTACACATTCATCATCTCTAAACAGTCACATGCGGATACATACTGGTGATAAGCCATTTGAGTGTCTGTTGTGTAATAAGAAGTTTACACGTTTGTAAACTTTAAACAGTCACGCGGATACATACTGATGATACACCATCTGAGGGTCAAGTGTGTAATAAGAAGTTCACTCATTTGTCAAGTTTTACAAGCACATACGGAGGCATACGGGTGATAAAACATTTGAATGTCAGGTGTGTAATAAGAAGTTTACATACATGTTCGTCATATCTAAACAGACATATGCGGATACATACTGGTGATAAACCATTTGAGTGTCAGATGTTTCATAAGAAGTTTACACGTTCGTCATCTCTAGGCATAGTGCCACCAATGCAAAAAGGAAGTGCTTCCGTGGGGTAGTCGCATAATGGCGGTTGTAAATAATCCTCAATTCTTCTTCTTTAAAAATGCATTTTCCTATTTTTAATGCTCATTTTTTTATTTGAATGGCATTATTGATGTATTTTGAACATTTTGATGGCATTGTCATGTTTGAATTGTGAATTTAGAAAAAAAAAATGATGCTTGGAAATTGGGGTATGATTTCATGATTTCGGAAGTCTACTTTCACTATGTCACCAGTGTACACACTGAGCCGAAAAAAAAATCTCTTATATGACACATGACCCCTACTTTTCTCATCATATTTTGATAGTGCAGAGGTTGACAAACAGTAAAATGTAGGTTTCACTTCTTTCATTTGGGACCCTCTATGAATGACAAGCCTTCAAACTTTTATTATTTACTATAGAATAAAGAACAAAAATCAATGGTGGGGTTACACCTCTAAACAGACATATGCGGATACATACTGGTGATAAACCATTTGAGTGTCAGATGTTTCATAAGAAGTTAACACGTTCGTCATCTCTAAACAGACATATGCGGATATATACTGGTGATAAACAATTTGAGTGTCAAGTGTTTCATCAGAAGTTTACACGTCCGTCATCTCTAAACAGACATATGCGGATACATACTGGTGATAAACTATTTGAGTGTCAAGTGTGTAATAAGACGTTAACATAGTCGTCATTTCTAAACAGTCACATGCGGATACATACAGGTGATAAGCCATTTGAGGGTCAAGTGTGTAATAAGAAGTTCACTCATTTGTCAAATTTAACAGTCACATGCAGATACATACAGGTGATAAACCATTTGAATGTCAGTTGTGTAATAAAAAGTTTACACGTTCGTCATCTCGAAACAGACATATGCGGATACATACAGGTGATAAGCCATTTGAGGGTCAAGTGTGTAATAAGAAGTTCACTCATTTGTCAAATTTAACAGTCACATGCAGATACATACAGGTGATAAAACATTTGAATGTCAGTTGTGTAATAAAAAGTTTACACGTTCGTCATTTCTAAACAGCAACATGCGGTTACATACTTGTGATAAACCATTTGAATGTCAAGTGTTACATCAGAAGTTTACACGTCCGTCATCTCTAAACAGACATATGGTGATACATACTGGTGATAAACCATTTGAGTGTCAAGTGTGTAATAAGACGTTTACATAGTCGTCATTTCTAAACAGTCACATGCAGATACATACAGGTGATAAGCCATTTGAGGGTCAAGTGTGTAATAAGAAGTTCACTCATTTGTCAAGTTTAAGTCACATGCTGATTCATACTGGTGATAAACCATTTGAATGTCAAGTGTGTAATACGAAGTTTACATAGTCGTCATTTCTAAACAGTCACATGCGGATACATACAGGTGATAAGCCATTTGAGTGTCAGGTATTTCATAAGAAGTTAACACGTTCGTCATCTCTAAACAGACATGTGCGGACACATACTGGGAATACCATTTGAGTGTCAAAGTGTCAAGTGTTTCATAATAAGTTTACACGTCAGTCATCTCTAAACAGACATATGCGTAACATACCGGTAATAAACCATTTGAGTGTCAGGTGTGTAATAAGACGTTTACACGTTCGTCATCTCTAAACAGGCACATGCGGATACATACAGGTGATAAGCCATTTGAGGGTCAAGTGTGCAATAAGAAGTTCATTCATTTGTCAACTTTAACAGTCACATGCAGATACATACAGGTGATAAACCATTTGAATGTCAGTTGTGTAATAAGAAGTTTACACGTTCGTCATCTCGAAACAGACATATGCGGATTGGTGATAAACCATTCGAGTGTCAGGTGTGTAATAAAAAGTTTACACGTTCGTCATCTCTAAACAGTCATATGCGGATACATACTGGTGATAAACCATTTAAGTATCAGGTGTGTAATAAAAAGTTTACACGTTCGTCATCTCTAAACAGCAACATGCGGTTTCATACTGGTGATGAACCATTTGAGTGTCAGGTGTGTAATAAAAAGTTTACACGTTCGTCATCTCTAAACAGTCACATGCGGTTACATACAGGTGATAAACCATTTGATTGTCAAGTGTGTAATAAGAAGTTTACACGTTCGTCATCTCTAAACAGTCACATGCGGATACATACTGGTGAGAAACCATTTGAGTGTTAGGGGTGTAATATGAAGTTTAAACATTCGTTATATCTAAGCAGTCACATGCGGATACATACGGATGATAAACCATTTGAGTGTCAGGTTTGTAATAAGAAGTTTACACGTTTATCATTTCTAAACAGACATATGCGAATATATACTGGTGATAAACCGTTTGAATGTCAGATTTGTAACAAGGTGTTTACACGTTCGTCATATCTAAACAGTTACATGAGGATATACACAGAGGATAAACCATTTGAGTGTCAGGTGTGTAATAAGAAGTTTACACGTTCGTCATTTTGAAACAGACACATGTGGATACATACTGGGATGAACCATGTGAGTGTCAAGTGTGTAATAAGAAGTTTACACATTCGTAATCTCTAAACAGTCACATGTGGATATATACGGGTGATAAACCATTTGAGTGTCAGGTGCAATAAGAAGTTTACCTCTTCGTCACATCTAAACAGCACACCTGTTAAATATAAGAATGTATCACATAGTTTACGATTCATAAACCCATGACATAATTTTTAATATCACTTCCGATAAATTGCTCGGTGTTTTCCGTATAGCTCGGCTCTCATATGTACATTGCCGAAGTACTTTCCGACTTGCCTGAAAATATAAATGACGTCGATTGCTATGGTTAAATGACGTTATTTTGAGGCGTTATGTCATATGATGACTCATGGTAACACATATACCCGATTTGTTTCTCGTTCCTTATAGAGGTGATCTGTTAAATAAATGGTAAATGTATTTTTTCCTGAATTATGTGATAAAACGAATCTTACATTCGTGCTCATTTATTATTGAATTGGGAAAAATGAAGTAATGCTCGGCAGAACTTCGCATATTATGTTTTTCAAACTCGTTTAATAAATCCAATTATAAATAAGCACTCATGTAAGATCAGGCCCACAGCTAGACCTACCTAAAAACAGGGAGGCCGATTCCAGGAGGGTCTAATGGCATGCTTGCTCAGAAAAGAATTTGGATCCGTTTCTAAAATATATTTGGAATTGAAAAAAAATCAGATAAGCCTAGTAATATTGCAGTACACATTCAAGTATCACGCATCCATGCACGCACATGCCTTTCATGATTTAAAAATAATATATCACGGAAGTTAAGAATCATGACGACATTGCATGAATATGTTGTTGATAACAAATATACGCGATTCATAACTGAAGAATATGCTAAATGTAAATACAAGAAAAACATTATATGTATTAAAAATTATGTATGTTTTGTTTTATCTAAACTAAATGCTATGTATACAATATGTTCTATTTTTGTATTTTATTATAAAAATAAATTTCATATTAGCAATATGATAAGATGTGTTTATTTTTAATATGAGTACACCCATGTAAATCCATGCGTCAGTGTGAAATATAAGCTTTAATGATTGATGCATTTGTTTTATATAAACTTAACTACTACAATCATGTTTTGATTATCCGTCCAATATTACAAATAGTGTAACAAATTCCAAGGCTGCGTTCAGTTCGGTTAAACGTTAACTAACATATTTTTCTAGACACTGGCTCGATCTCAAATTAGCACACAACACGCAACACATTTAGGGAACCAGGTATTAAACGTGTTTGCTGTTTAACGGTGCTGAACGCAGCCCAGTTACTAAAATATGCTGGGAATTTGAAAAAAAAATCAGATAAGCTTGGTGACATTGCAATATACATTCAAGTATATAGCACCACCCAACAATAAAATTAGATATAACATCGAGATGTAGTAAGGCCAAAATAAAAATATTAACGAAATTAACATACATCTAATTCTAATCCATTTTTAAGACATTTGTTTTAGACTTTCCTGAAAACGTAAACATAAAGAGTAGATATCCAGTTATACTATATTGGATTGGAATGGGAATGGGGACAAAACCATTTTATATAGAGTTGGTTTTGGGCAACCAATGTGTTTCTCCTTTCCAGCCTAGTTGCAAATCCATTTATTATATCAACCACTCACTGGGGTTTTTTTAAAAATCGCGTATAACAAAGTTTTTTTTTATTGATGTTTCTTTTTATTTAAATGTTCAACATATTACATGCTTCACAAATTGTATTAACAGCATGTTTGATATAGTTTGTAACAGTTATAAAAATAGTTTGTTCGGTTTCATTTGAACAGCCCTAAAGTAACACCCGTTTGTTTTCGGTTATCTTCGATAACAAAAAGTCGCGAAGCTGATCGTATGCACGGAATATTCCGAACCGTCTGCGACAACAGCGTCCACATAGATTCAGATTCATTTCTTGTGGTTCTCAGTGTTGTGCTAGGGAATGCTATAGTAATTCAGTAATATAAGTTATTTAGTTTTAAAATTTAACAAAAATATTTAACATAGTGCCTAAAATTTGTTTCGTACCTAGCCCGAAAATAGGGAGGCAATGGCCTCCCTGGGCCTCAGAGTAGCTACGGGCCTGGATTGCTTCCAACAAATTTCCACCCGTTGCCGGATGTTTACAAATTTCGATAACCACATTCTGAGATGGAAAAACGTTGACGAGTATATATATATATATAACATAATAAATTATATACATGTTTATTGCCTTATACTAGGCGGGCTGCAAAACTCTCATAAATTTCAGAGAAGACACATAACACACACATTATCATATATGTGTCCAAACTCTTGTAGACAAATTATTTAATAAGCCATATCCTACATAAAAAATCAGCAAAGAAAATAAGAAACCAACGAATAGACATCATTTTATGAGCATATGCAATTCATCCTTTTTTAACATCAACCGTAGATGCAACAACTCTCTCTCTCTCTCTCTCTCTCTCTCTCTCTCTCTCTCTCTCTCTCTGTCTCTGTCTCTCTCTCTCTCTCTCTCTCTCTCTCTCTCTCTATTGTACGTGAGTGATGGCAAGGGGGGGGGGGGTAATGTGGGGGGGGGGGGTAATATACTTGTTATATGACTGCAGGACACTCGTTACAGAGATCGGTAAGTGCTACAATGTCAACTTTGTAATATAGTACGTGTAAATTACTGTTCAACTTCTAGATTTTCGGGACATAAAGTATAATACAGAGCGTACGCAGGGATGTGTCGTTCGTTCTTACTTGGAGCGGCTATTCCTCCAAAACTACTGGATGGATTTATTCTAAAACTTCACAGAAATGCTGCACGTAATATTAAGTTGGTCATAGAGAATACTGAGTTCCGTCAAAAATAAAAGAAACTTTCGATCGAAAAGACGTTTTGAATAAAGGGAAATAATCCTGTTCCACTATTGAGATAAGTCAACTGTTTTAATTCCCTTCATGAAGAAATGTTTCTGCTTGCCATGGTTCGATTACATAGGTAAATTGCTTTAATACAAAAAAGAAGCCTGCTATTGATTTTGAGGTCAAAATTGTAATTTCAAGGTCACTTGAAACAGAAGTAAATATGTTTTTACGCAACACCTTTGGTTCCCTTTATCATGATGAATTGATTGATTGATTGAATATTTAGCGTCATTTTTATGCCACCGAGGGTATCATGATGAAACGTGGGTTGTAAATTGTTTATATCCAACCGAGGCAGGGTCCGCCTGTTGGGCTAAATGGCCTCAAACTCAAGTTTGTTTTAAGGACCTCAGGGAAGCTTGAATTTAGTGCAACTGAATTTGTTGAATAAAGTCATTATTATTAGTTGTTATATCATTATTTGATATTATTATTTTATGTTAACATATTTTTTTTCTAGAGGTAATGAATACAAAAGGTCGCAGTTGAAGTAAATCTGAAAAAGCACTTATGTTTTAACACTTCCATAAATTCATTGTTTGATTCCTTATTTTGCAGACGGACTCTTTTAACGGACATGTTTATTTCGTGCAATTCGCGGAATGCGTCCGTGGGCTAAACCATCTACTGATGTATTGAACGAGGTTGATTTAGTTTGATATCATAGTATTTAAAAGGTTTAAAAAAAGATCGCTTTCCTTGCAATAAAAATGTATTTTAGCTTCATGCAGTTTAGAAACAAAACTTTTTGGCGAACTGAAATCGCTGCACTTGAAGACACACTCAAGCAAAACATTGTCCTTTGATACAAGCAGCACCCAAAATCCGAGTGTTTCTTCTTATATAACATTGCCATGGCAAGAAAAACTATGTCAGTTACAAAACAAATATAACGTGCACCGAGCGGATTACGCACACAAATACTAATAAATATTATATATAAAAATTTTCCTTGGGCTACTTGCCGTTTGATTTAAGATAAATGGTGAAATGATTTTCCTCAAGCTACTTTGCTTTATGCTTGAACGACAAATGATTGAACAAATGATTCGTGTTTAAAAAGAATAATCACGTACAATTAACTTATACATATAAAACCAAATTATAAATGTTTCGAACTAACGTTTCGCACAACACTAAACACTATGCCCAGAAATGTGTTTTAAGTAAAACTAGTTCTGCAGCACTCCAAACAAATGCCCAGGACTCCGTTTTAAATAAATAAAACTAGTCCTGCAACACACCACACTCGAAACTCCGAGCTGCAACAAAGTATCAGACTTACGTCTCAAACACTTGCTCAGGACTCTGTTTTAAATAAATAAAACTAGTCCTGCAGCAATGTTCCAAACCTGCCCCAACACCTGTCTGAGACAAACAATGGCACCCAACAGACTATGACCCGATGCACTGTTCACAAGTTTCAGAGGGTTCTGCAACTCTGAGTTAAAAACTGCACTTTTGAGAATCCCTCATTCACTTGTGACACTCGGTCCAAAGTCCCAGTCTGTATTACCTAATAATAATAATAATAATTAATTAATTAATTATGCAGGGTCTTCTCCGTCGAGTTGTAACACCAGACTGACCCAGAATACTGGCAGTCGGCTGCTTTTAATATAGCATAACGCTGTTCGAGATTATGCGATTTCATTGCATTAGTATCCTTAATCAAATTCAATGAGCGTCTGCCTGAGAGTTTATTAACTACGTTTTTTTCTGTACGTTTATTAATGTAACTTAATAAACAATAAGGAATACTTAGACTAGTCATATATAAAAGGTAAATATAAAGTTACCAACCAACAGAAAAGTATAACGGCGTAACAAAATACACCGATGTTATGGATTTCTATACAAAGCGTTTTTCGTGAACACAAACATAGTTTATGTATGACACGTGTAGAGGAAATTGTAAAATGTGTAAGTATCGAGCATCCACAACTATTAATACAGTAAACGGTTTACCGCTCACAGTAATTACAAGTATCGAACGTTTCATATCCAGACGAAATTTGTAGTCACGTGACTACACAATTCCACCATTAGGGGATCTTGGAGTATTCGCCCTAATTGCTCTTTGAATATTCACCCCAGCTGGATTTAAAACACTTTCACATGTTCGCGTTGCGTGGTTAAAATATCCAGACGTGCACGTAACTATAGCAACTGACCGTGACGTATAGCAGACGATATAATATTCTGTTCCAGGAAAGTTATTGCTGTCATCTTGTTTTCCAACACAGCTGGGATAGTTGACAGCACAATTTGTTTGGATGGTTCCGTTACTGTACTGGTTCTGAGCGTATTCACCTGGAAAACAAAACATTCAGACATTTAAAAATTAAACACAAAATAAGTAACACTAATTGACTAATATGCAATTATCGTATAGGCTGGTCATGAGTTCGATCCACCGTCAAACCCAGTTATGGTGTCCTTGATTAAAACATTTTACCGTCACATACTTAGTTATGGTTTTACCCAGGAAGACTTCGAGTGTGATTTGCAATAAGTGGTAAGATTCGTACCGCCTCTCACACGGCACCTCCGTAAGCCGCTTACAGCTGGTGGCACCATAGCTAACAATCTAAAATGAAGTATTGAAAAATAAAATTTAAGACTTATTGCTTTAAAATTCACACTCTCACTTAATGGGCAAAATTATTATTTAACACTTTTTTTGATTGGGCTTAACGCCATTTTCAACATATGACCGTTAGTCTGTAGTATACTTGGTAGAATAAATCAGAGTAGAACCACCGTCCTTTTGCAAATAACTGGCAAATTTAACCACATAAAGTTCTGGAACCGAGCTTGGCTCGAACCCACGACCTGGGTGATGAAAGGTCAGTGGTTATTAGATGACAGCGCCACTCGGCCACGGAGGACCCGAAAACAATTTTTATTTAATAAAATGACCAAGTACACTTGTAAATTGGATACTGTCAGTACTATAACAAAACCATCTTGCATATTTATGGAGTGATGCTTTTATACAAACGTCAGCATTAAACATGATAAACCGAAGTTTAAGTTACCTTGGATATTTGCACTCGTGTAGATGAAAGATCCCCAGTCCACCTGGATTGTTTGGCTGCTACAATTGTAATATCGGGCACAGTGATTGGGGTCGGGGATCAACACGGACGGGTTCTCCAGACAGAAACCCATCAGAACAGCTGTAAAAAATAACAATACGTCCGTGAATATGCCTGATTCATTACATCAATAATTGATATCAAACAGTAATGTCGTACTACCAAAAACAAATAATTATTATCCGAAAATAATTAATCAACCTAAAACTTCACTGCACAATAAAAGTTAAATAACTGCAAAGTAGTGGAAAACAACACAGCAAAAAAGTAACTTACTGCAAAGTAGTGGAAAACTACACAGCAAAAAAAGTAACCTAAATGCAAAGTAGTGGAAAACTACACAGCAAAAAAATAACCCAAATGCAAAGTAGTGGAAAACTACACAGCAAAAAAATAACCTAAATGCAGAGTAGCGGAAAACTACACAGCAAAAAGATAACCTTAATGCAAAGTAGCGGAAAACTACACAGCAAAAAATAACCTTAATGCAAAGTCGCGGAAAACTACACAGCAAAAAAAGTAACCTAAATGCAAAGTAGCGGAAAACTACACAACAAAAAAGTAACCTAAATACAAAGTAGTGGACAACTACACAGCAAAAAAGTAACCAAACTGCAAAGCAGTGGAAAACTACGCAGCAAAAAGTAATTCCATAGCATAAATAAAACTATATTTCAAAACAAAATGAACGTGAATGCAAAGCAAAAGAAAACTACAATTTAGGATAAAAGTAACATTATTACAATATAAGAATCTACTAACTTAATAAATCAATATAAACATATAATGAAAAGAAAAGTACTTTTTTTGCAAAGAAATTAAAAATAATCTACTCAGGAAAACAAGAGTACTCAACTGCAGATTTCTACTAGCCCAGCAAAAAAGGTAACCTAACTGTAATATAAAAGAAGACTAAAACGATAGAGAAAGTACTTACCTGTAAAGCAAAAGAAAACTACAGAGCAAAAAGTAATAAAAAGTACATAGCTTAAAAGTAATAGTAAACTACATAGCCAAAACTAATAGAAACTACATAGTCAAACAGTTAACCTAATTGTAATGTAGTAGACTACTTAAATAAATAAAACAGCAAACGTAATTACCTGCAAAGCAATAAAAAAACTACATAGCCAAAAGTAACAGAACACCGCAAAGCAAAAGTAGTAGAAAACTACATAGCCAAGTAGTTAACCTAAATAATAAATAAAACAGCAAACGTGCTTACCTGCAGAGCAATAAAAAAATCATAGCCAAAAGATTATCTAATAGTAAACTAACAGAAAACTAGGTAATACAACAAAAGTACTGCAAAGCAACAGAAAGCTATACTGCGAAAAAGGACATAAGTTCAAAGTAATGGAAAACTATTCAGCGATAAGTTACACAACTACACTGTAAATTATAAAAAAATGACTGTAAAACATATAAACATTCTAATGCAAAACAAAAGAAAACATATACTGCAAAGTATAAAAACTTCCGGATAAACTGAAATTTGAGAAACTTTTGTTTCACGTTTGTTTCAAGCTAAATCGCCAGGCTGCGTTTTATCGATGACTTATATGGAAAATATAATTTATTGGTTTGATTTTATATTTGACAAATAATAAAGTAAACAAAGTGAGACACGACACGAAAAAACACAATTTAAATAAATAGTTCCTTACTTGGATCTATGCGTTCCGAACATTCCCGCGATGCAGGATCGAACAAGGAAACTTGGCACACCTCCACTGCAACCGTTCTATTTTTGAAACATTTAACATAGTGAGTTTAGTCTTGTCGGGAAGGGATTATTTCCGTTGCTAAGAGCAATACCGTTGGGCAGTCGCTCCTCACACGGAGTAAAGTTGACTGCGTTCTGAAGACACTGTGTCTGTAAGTATTCACCTGAAACAAAAGCAGAGAAATACATTATAGTTCTTTTCCCAATATACATTTACTGCTAGAAAAGTTAAAAAAACACAATCCGACTACCTCGTCGAAGTCCATGGTTACCGATGGATGATGGAATATGGACGAGCATGTACGATTGCCAAGGTAATGCCCCATTAGACGTTGAACGAGTTGATCACGAAGGTTGCTCAATATGCCAGTAGGACTGTTCTTTGCATACTACCATGTTAAGTAATTGCATTTTATTACGAACGTGGGGTAACCGTTATTAAACCATATGTCCAGCGGTGGTTTTATGAGTTACTTGTCTTGGAATTTCTTCTCTGTAATATTCGAAATTATTCTAAATTCTAAATTCATCAAATAGGTAACATTTGTATGTCACAGTTATGACGTATACGTGAACAATATTAAAACATCAATATACTCAAACATAGTGCTATGTTTTGCATAATATGGCCACCTTTAATGCATTACACTTTCAAATAGAGATTCGTGCAGTAATTATGGAGTGCACAGGTTAACCGGAAGATAAGTTTGTAATTGTTAGAGAGTTTTAAGCATACAGAATTGAATACACCTTTCAATTCAAGTTACATACACCCAATTCATGCGCCGATTTCCCATTTTACAAAATTATTGTTCATATTAATAGGTTAATTGGGCATAAATGATACCGACGTTTACAAGCCTTGACCATCCATCTCCTTCTTCTTCTTCTTCTTCTTCTTCTTCTTCTTCTTTAAACTTACATGGTGCCTGAGGTTCAAACCTCGGACCACAAACGACTTCCGAGAAGTTTTTACTCATTGGTGATACTTCGTCAAATAACTGCAGATAACGACATTCCCGGAGATCGAGCCCGCCAACTGCTTTACGGCAGTCGTAATATTGCACGCAGTTCGTCTGATGAGCTAAAACAGTCGACGGGTTTGCTACACAATAGTGTGTTGTCATCTCTGCAATAAACATGAACAGTTCAATTAATTATAAAACAATAAAGGAATAAAATAACAAATGACTGAAATATCAAATATATTCTAACAATATTTCTAAGACACAATTTATATTATTCTAACAATAAAAACACGGACAACTAGATTTACATAACTAGATGTGACAGAAAGTACTTTCGTCGATAATGACTCCACAAATTCTCTTATTTGGGAAGAATATTCCGTTAGAGCACTTCTCGGTGGGAACTTTTGCTGACAGGGCGCACATCTGGCTGTTCTCGGATCACAGATATTTTGGAGATATTGACCTTTAAATTTAAAATAAATAAATCCAATTATACAACAGTTGTTTCATGTTTATCGACAAATACGTTTTACTTTTTGATGTTAAGATCGACCGACTACCACCAACAGATCGGTGATCATAGGTGAATATTTAAATATATATCCTCATGACAGTGAATATATACTAGAGTATAGGCATGGTATATTGGGGAAATGTTTTTATACCATTTTAAAATTTTGACAAATCCTGATATACTTCCTCACTAACACCTCCTTAAATTTCTGAAAACTCAGCGTCAAAGCCAGATCATGGCCGGTGTACACCCCAAATCCCGTGAAACCGCAAAATACGTATAACAAATCCTAACAATGTATATACCCTTGTTTAATAATGATTTGCACCCTCTCCTGATGTATTTTGAAAATGTCGAAATTCCATTCTTCATTTAATAAATTGTACCGGTTACGTATTACACTGATGATATACACTGAGCCAATTTCTAATGGGTGACGGACAAAACATCTCCCGGACATAACCCTTAACCTCATTTTTGTATAGGAGGACAAAAAACCTCCCACGAATTTTACAAGGCGGACAAAACCCCTCACGTAGATTTTACAAGGAGGACAAAATACCTCCCACTTTCTCCACTTAGTCACTTGGCTTGTCTAATGTCATGTCTTGCATATATTTCAGGGTTGCTTCTGCCATCTAACCCAGTCAACGTCAGCGGTTTGACAGAATACTTTGACAGTAACGTTTCCGGACAATACAGAACAGTAGCTGGTAATGGTGGTGATGGTACCATACACTTTCGCCGAACAGCTCCAATGTTTTCGCCCCCAGCATGGAACGTCCGTGATGCCACCATGACGGATACATAAAGGAATCCTTTTGCAACTTGGAACCCCTGCAACTTTCAAGGTTCACGGTAGAACATACTTGGAACATAGATCACGAAACCCTTGCTTTAAAGGTGCATGACTTGTTGTTTAGAACATGTTTTAGATCTAAATCTTTTTGTTACCTATAAAAGTTTCATGCTTCAAGTATTTCAACAGGCTTAAGTTTTATTTTTCCAAGATTTTTCCAAGATTCAGTGAGATAGTACCTACTTTGTGACATCGCATTATACGCAAGGTACATTTGTATAATGTATAATTATGTTACGCATACATGTATATATTATTAATTTACCTTCTGTACAATGTAGTGTAAGCATTCTGGAACTTATAGTAATGGTGATTTTGTCCGAAATTTTAGAGGAAACATTATTTTGTTGTTGCATCCTACATGTAGCACTAGTTTCGTAATAGCATGGGCTCGCGGGCTCATTACGAAAAAATGCTATTGACGGTAAAATAGTTCATTTTCTGGAGTGCAAGAATGTAAAAAGGCAATTTATAGTGGAAAAGCACAATGTTTCATGTCACCCCTGAAAGTGAGTTCAAATACCCTTAACCTTCATTATGTCACCTTTATGTCACTCATATATACCTCCAAAAATAGGCGAAACGGGTATGGGGTAGCCCAGTGGTTTTATTACCTGTGACGCTCCTCGTCGTTAGAAATTATTCAAATTTCAGTATATTGTTGAAGAGACATCCTTCTTTGGATTTTGGGTATTTTTGTCACTTTTTAGGCGTTTTTAAGTAGAAAAAGTCAACAATTATATCAATATAAGGCATACAATATGCAAATCGGTTTTGGGGAAGTCCCATTGACCTGTGACGCCCATGACAATAAGATGTTGTTCGAATTTCAGTATAATAATGAAATATAGTCATTCCCCTGGAGGTTTGGGTGATTTTTGTCACTTTTCAAGAGCTTTTAAGTAACACATCTTGAGCAATAATTATACCCCTTTATAACAGTCAAAGCCATTGCACAATATGTTAACTAAATTTCTGTTACGATATCCATCACGACTTATATATAAAATTGTAATGTGTTTTTAAGGAAACCAGGGAATCCAGGACCACTTCTTAGAAAAAAACAAGGGCTGCAGTCGAATGACAGCCATATCTCCCGTCGATGCCATTTGGAAAAAGGGCCATAACTCCAGAACGGGTTGAGCAAATCAAAGATTTTTTCTTCCTCCACAACTAAGCATTAGTAGTAGTAATCCCTGAAAGTTTGAATCGATTCCATCCAATAATGAATCGGTCACAAAAATTTGCACTATATATATATGGAGATAATTATTTGTGAATAACCAAGACATAAATGTACAGACCAGACTACGGCGAGTGCGCCTAGCTACAATGTAAACCATAGATACAATATCAAGGCCTCTGCCAAACCAATAAATTTGGTGTCGACCATGACTTATATACTATGGAATTACATGCAACACATCTCGACACGGTGGACAAATTTACATACATGAAGTGATAGCTTTATATGAGTAGGATCCAGTTAAGGATTCATGACTACTCACATGCTATATAAAGGACAGATTTATAAACCCGTTGGATCATATAGATACAGTGAATTCATATATATTTAATTTCATAAAGGGAGATAATTAAATTCACAACAAAGCAATTTACGATTTTTGGGATCTTTTTAGATGCTCATTCACAATGCATGATATATATATGGAGATAATTATTTGTGAATAACCAAGACATAAATGTACAGACCAGACTACGGCGAGTGCGCCTAGCTACAATGCAAACCATAGATACAATATCAAGGCCTCTGCCAAACCAATAAATTTGGTGTCGACAATGACTTATATACTATGGAATTACATGCAACACATCTGGACAGTGTGGACAAATTTACATACATGAAGTGATAGCTTTATATGAGTAGGATCCAGTTAAGGATTCATGACTACTCACATGCTATATAAAGGACAGATTTATAAACCCGTTGGATCATATAGATACAGTGAATTCATATATATTTAATTTCATAAAGGGAGATAATTAAATTCACAACAACGCAATTTACGATTTTTAGGATCTTTTTAGATGCTCATTCACAATGCATGATATATATATGGAGATAATTATTTGTGAATAACCAAGACATAAATGTACAGACCAGACTACGGCGAGTGCGCCTAGCTACAATGCAAACCATAGATACAATATCAAGGCCTCTGCCAAACCAATAAATTTGGTGTCTATATATAGTAACAAATGGCCATAACTTCCGAACAGGTGGAGCAAATCCCATTTTTTTCTTCTTCCTGCACAACTAGGCATCGGTAGTAGTAATCCCCGAAAGTTTGAATCAATTCCGTCCAATAATGAATGAGGAGTTGCGGTCACAAAACTGTTGCACAGACGCACGCACGGACGCACGGACGGGTGCCATTACCATATTCTCCTCCGATGCCTATCGGCGGGGGATAATTATATTGTGAGTGTACCTTAGATGGGTTAGTTAGGGTTTGTGTTAGGGGGTCGTTATTCTATATGGGGTCAATGTGAGGGTCATTTTTCTACGTGTGGGGGAGTCATAATATTATGACCCCGGTCATTATTGTATGGGGGTCAGTTTACAACGTTACACCGGCACCAAAGAGGACGAGGAGAGCGACCAGAAGCGTTTCAAGGCTCTGTGCCAGCAGTTAATCAGTAAGTATATGACTGGCAAAGTCCCTTTGCTCTATGGGACAATGCATAAGACTGCATTAACAATTTACTCTATAGAAACACAATTTTGCATACCAAACACAGGAGGCTTTTGAAAACAGTGTAGGAAGAGTTACGAGCAATCTGAACTCTTCATACACTGTTTTCCACTCTGTCAGTGCTTACAATTTGAAATAATCCAAGAACATGCTTATGGAGAAAATGGTTAAATAAAATGCTTTGTGTGTAACAAAAATGATTTCCCGGTGCTTTTGTGAATACTGTTTATATTTGAAAACAATGTGCTATTATTAAATATTTCAGTGCTTTTGTGAATATGGTATATGTTTGAAAATAGTTTGCTATTATTAATTTAAAATTTGTGCTATCTTATGTATTAGATATGACATTAAGCCTTTGCTCCATAGAAATACAATTCCCAGCATCAAATACAGCAGGCTTTTGAAAACAGTGTAGGAAAAGTTCAGAGTACGAGCAATCTGAACTCTTCCTACAATGTTTTCCACTCTTTCAGTAATTTTCATACACATTAAATAGCTCTATTAAATATTTTTACAATTCAATTAATTCTTAATTTAAGATCACACTACAGGTATACACAGGTGAATTGCCATTGAACACATTTTGATTGATTTGGAAACAATCAATATTACTTTCCTATAAGTGTTACTTAAAAGACCAATAGAAATATTGATTGTTTATAAAACAACCAAAAATGTATACAATGAAAATGTACAGGTGTACCTTATAAATTTCATGGGAGGTGTTTTGTCCTCCTTGTAAAATTTGCGAGAGGGGTTTTATCCGCTTTGATAAATTCGTGGGAGCTGTTTTGTCCTCCTTGTAAAATTTGCGAGCTTTGATAAATTCGTGGGAGGTGTTTTGTCCTCCTTGTAAACTTTGCGGGAGGGGTTTTATTCGCCTTGATAAATTCGTGGGAGGTGTTTTGTCCTCCTTGTAAAATTTACGAGAGGGGTTTTATCCGCCTTGATAAATTCTTGGGAGGTGTTTTGTCCTCCTTGTAAAATTGGCGGAAGAGGTTTTATCCGCCTTGATAAATTCTTGGGAGGTGTTTTGTCCTCCTTGTAAAATTTGCGGGAGGAGTTTTATCCGCCTTGATAAATTCTTGGGAGGTGTTTTGTCCTCCTTGTAAAATCTGCTTGAGGTGTTTTGTCCGCCTTGTAAAATTCGTGGAAGGTGTTTTGTCCTCCTTGTAAAATTTGCTTGTGCTTATTGTGACTTTTAGTTTTGGTTCTACAAACTTTAAACCAATATCACCTGATGGTTGTGTATGATTTCCACCAAATTGTCATGATGCCTTCCTCGTGAAATGCAGTTACTGTATTGAAAACAACAACATTTATATACTTGTCACAATTTCCAGACCATATATTCTAAGAAATGCAGGCGACCAATTAGAAAATTAGTTAAGTGTATAAGTGACTACTTACACGGCTCAACTGGTTCCATTCTGTCACCACACATCACATCTGTAAAGTTTTGACAGACGAGAGCTAATCGTGAGAACAACATCGGATATGGGCACTCTCTGAGAAACGTCCCCTCTGCGGGCTACAGCCAAAGTACTGAGCAAAGTTGAGAGAAATGGCCAAGATGGCGCCGGGATCTTCTGTACCGACACTGAAATGACGTTATAAACGGATAAATAATGGTACTAGTATAGGGCGTGATCTAATGGTAGATAATTAGACTCAGGATAGGCGGGTCGTGAATTGGACCGACCACCACAGCCATTTGTGTTCTCCTTTATGTATGAAAATGCAGTTAATTAATAATAGAAAATACAAAAATATTACTTCTAAATCATAGTGCATCAATAATACATGTTTGAATATGTAAATGTTCCTCTATATTTTAATTTTACCGGTTCTATAAATAATGTCTCTGTAATTTCTGCTTCTTTTCTCTTTCCTATATTTTCTACTATATTTTATATCTTATATTATTCGTATACATATTATAATTAACCCAAACTTTGTATTATTTAATTGAATAATTAAACCATAGCAAATTATTATATTATTAAATTCTGGAATGACCGTAACTATTGTGGATATTACTTGTGGCCTGATCAAATTGTATTGAATGTGTAAATATAGTCTATCATAATTCTTATATAGAATGGCATTATATGTTGTAACATTTGTTTTATAAATTGCATTTTATAGTTGTACATATGATGATACCTTAACAATCTATTGAGTTTATGTGAAATATATTAAATATAAAATATTACATAACATTAACGTTTGCTTAAAAGTTGTTTTACCAGAATCATGTTTTATGCCACATGCTCTACTGATGGGGTCAAAGAACCCAGTTCTGCTATCCCCGACAGTTTTACATTTCTAGAGCGAGATAAACTTTAAAAAACTTTGGGCTTATGTCCTCCTTGGGTAGTTATTGTTACCGTCAGGACGACCCACACATGATACAAATCGCTGGTTATATAACATATGTTACAAGTGTGTTAGCTGCAGTAACAGTAGATGGTTCATGATTGGTTGCTATGTGTAACAACTGTGTTAGCTGCAGTAACAGTTGATGGTTCATGATTGGTTGTTATGTGTAATAACTGTGTTAGCTGCAGTAACAGTTGATGGTTCCCGGTTTGGTTGCTATGTGTAACAACTGTGTTAGCTGCTGTAACAGTTGATGGTTCATGATTGGTTGTTATGTGTAACAACTGTGTTAGCTGCAGTAACAGTTGATGGTTCATGATTTGTTGTTATGTGTAACAACTGTGTTAGCTGCAGTAACAGTTGATGGTTCATGATTTGGTTGTTATGTGTAACAACTGTGTTAGCTGCAGTAACAGTTGATGGTTCATGATTTGGTTGTTATGTGTAACAACTGTGTTAGCTGCAGTAACAGTTGATGGTTCATGATTTGGTTGCTATGTGTAACAACAGTGTTAGCTGCAGTAACAGTTGATGGTTCATGATTTGGTTGTTATGTGTAACAACTGTGTTAGCTGCTGTAACAGTTGATGGTTCATGATTGGTTGGTAATTGTAGCAACTGTGTTAGCTGCTGTAACAGTTGATGGTTCATGATTGGTTGTTATGTGTAATAACTGTGCTAGCTGCAGTAACAGTTGATGGTTCATGATTTGGTTGGTATGTGTTACAACTGTGTTAGTTGCAGTAACAGTTGATGGTTCATGATTGGTTGCTATGTGTAACAACTGTGTTAGCTGCAGTAACAGTTGATGGTTCATGATTGGTTGTTATGTGTAACAACTGTGTTAGTTGCAGTAACAGTTGATGGTTCATCATTGGTTGTTATGTGTAACAACTGTGTAAGCTGCAGTAACAAATGATGGTTCATGATTGGTTGTTATGTGTAACAACTGTGTAAGCTGCTGTAACAGTTGATGGTTCATGATTGGTCGCTATGTGTAACAACAGTGATAGTTCCAGTAACAGTTGATGGTTCATGATTGGTTGCTATGTGTAACAACTGTGTTAGCTGCAGTAACAGTTGATGGTTCATGATTTGGTTGGTATGTGTAACAACTGTGTTAGTTGCAGTAACAGTTGATGGGTCATGATTGGTTGCTATGTGTAACAACTGTGCTAGCTGCAGTAACAGTTAATGGTTCATGATTGGTTGTTATGTGTAACAACTGTGCTAGCTGCAGTAACAGTTGATGGTTCATGATTTGGTTGCTATGTGTAACAATTGTGTTAGCTGCAGTAACAGTTGATGGTTCATGATTGGTTGATATGTGTAACAACTGTGTTAGCTGCTGTAACAGTTGATGGTTCATGATTGGTTGTTATGTGTAATAACTGTGTTAGCTGCAGTAACAGTTGATGGTTCATGATTTGGTTGGTATGTGTTACAACTGTGTTAGTTGCAGTAACAGTTGATGGTTCATGATTGGTTGCTATGTGTAACAACTGTGTTAGCTGCAGTAACAGTTGATGGTTCATGATTGGTTGTTATGTGTAACAACTGTGTTAACTGCAGAAACAGTTGGTGGTTCATGATTTGGTTGCTATGTGTAACAACTGTGTTAACTGCAGAAACAGTTGATGGTTCATGATTTGGTTGGTATGTGTAACAACTGTGTTAGCTGCAGTAACAGTTGATGGTTCATGATTTGGTTGTTATGTGTAACAACTGTGTTAGCTGCAGTAACAGTTGATGGTTCATGATTGGTTGTTATGTGTAACAACTGTGTTAGCTGCAGTAACAGTTGATGGTTCATGATTGGATGTTTTGTGTAACAACTGTGTTAGCTGCTGAAACAGTTGATGGTTCATGATTTGGTTGGTATGTGTAACAACTGTGGTAGCTGCAGTAACAGTTGATGGTTCATGATTTAGTTGGTATGAGTAACAACTGTGTTAGCTGCTGTAACAGTTGATAGTTCATGATTTGGTTGGTATGTGTAACAACTGTGTTAGCTGCAGTAGCAGTTGATTTTTCCCGATTTCGTTGCTATGTCTAACAACTGTGTTAGCTTCAGTAACAGTTGATGGTTCCCGATTTGGTTGGTATGTGTAACAATTGTGTTAGCTGCAGTAACAGTTGATGGTTCCCGATTTGGTTGCTATGTGTAACATCTGTGTAAGCTGCAGTAACAGTTGATGGTTCATGATTTGGTTGGTATGTGTAACACCTATTTTAGCTGCTGTAACAGTTGATGGTTCAAGAGAGGTTGTTATCAGTAACAACTGTGATAGCTGCAGTAACAGTTGATGGTTAATGATTGGTTGTTCTGTGTAACAACTGTGTTAGCTGCAGTAACAGTTGATGGTTCATGATTGGTTACTATGTGTAACAACTGTGCTAGCTGCAGTAACAGTTGATGGTTCATGATTGGTTGTTATGTGTAACAACTGTGTTAGCTGCAGTAACAGTTGATGGTTCATGATTGGTTGTTATGTGTAATAACTGTGTTAGCTGCAGTAACAGTTGATGGTTCATGATAGGTTGTTATGTGTAACAACTGTGTTAGCTGCTGTAACAGTTGATGGTTCATGATTGGTTGTTATGTGTAACAACTGTGTTAGCTGCAGTAACAGTTGATGGTTCATGATAGGTTGTTATGTGTAACAACTGTGTTAGCTGCAGTAACACTTGATGGTTCATGATTGGTTGGTATGTGTAATAACTGTGTAAGCTGCTGTAACAGTTGATGGTTCATGATTGGTTATTATATGTAACAACTGTGTTAGCTGCAGTAACAGTTGATGGTTCATGATTGGTTGTTATATGTAACAACTGTGTTAGCTGCAGTAACAGTTGATGGTTCATGATAGGTTGTTATGTGTAACAACTGTGTTAGCTGCAGTAACAGTTGATGGTTCATGATTGGTTGGTATGTGTAATAACTGTTTAAACTGCTGTAACAGTTGATGGTTCATGATTGGTTGTTATGTGTAACAACTGTGTTAGCTGCTGTAACAGTTGATGGTTCATGATTGGTTATTATGTGTAACAACTGTGTTAGCTGCAGTAACAGTTGATGGTTCATGATTGGTTGTTATGTGTAACAACTGTGTTAGCTGCAGTAACAGTTGATGGTTCATGATTGGTTATTATATGTAACAACTGTGTTAGCTGCAGTAACAGTTGATGGTTCATGATTTGGTTGTTATATGTAACAGCTGTGTTAGCTGCAGTAACAGTTGATGGTTCATGATTGGTTGTTATGTGTAACAACTGTGTTAGCTGCAGTAACAGTTGATGGTTCATGATTGGTTATTATATGTAACAACTGTGTTAGCTGCAGTAACAGTTGATGGTTCATGATTGGTTTTTATGTGTAACAACTGTGTTAGCTGCAGTAACAGTTGATGGTTCATGATTGGTTATTATATGTAACAACTGTGTTAGCTGCAGTAACAGTTGATGGTTCATGATTGGTTGTTATGTGTAACAACTGTGTTAGCTGCAGTAACAGTTGATGGTTCATGATAGGTTGTTATGTGTAACAACTGTGTTAGCTGCAGTAACAGTTGATGGTTCATGATTGGTTGTTATGTGTAACAACTGTGTTAGCTGCAGTAACAGTTGATGGTTCATGATTGGTTGTTATGTGTAACAACTGTGTTAGCTGCAGTAACAGTTGATGGTTCATGATTGGTTGTTATGTGTAACAACTGTGTTAGCTGCAGTAACAGTTGATGGTTCATGATTGGTTGTTATATGTAACAACTGTGTTAGCTGCAGTAGCAGTTGATGGTTCATGATTGGTTGTTATATGTAACAACTGTGTTAGCTGCAGTAACAGTTGATGGTTCATGATTGGTTGTTGTATGTAACAACTGTGTTAGCTGCAGTAACAGTTGATGGTTCATGATTGGTTGTTATGTGTAACAACTGTGTTAGCTGCAGTAACAGTTGATGGTTCATGATTGGTTATTATATGTAACAACTGTGTTAGCTGCAGTAACAGTTGATGGTTCATGATTGGTTGCTATGTGTAATAACTCTGCTAGCTGTAGTAACAGTTGATGGTTCATGATTGGTTGTTATGTGTAATAACTGTGCTAGCTGTAGTAACAGTTGATGGTTCATGATTGGTTGTTATGTGTAACAACTGTGTTAGCTGCAGTAACAGTTGATGGTTCATGATTGATTGTTATGTGTAACAACTGTGTTAGCTGCAGTAACAGTTGATGGTTCATGATTGGTTATTATATGTAACAACTGTGTTAGCTGCAGTAACAGTTGATGGTTCATGATTGGTTGTTATGTGTAACAACTGTGTTAGCTGCAGTAACAGTTGATGGTTCATGATTGGTTGTTATGTGTAACAACTCTGCTAGCTGTAGTAACAGTTGATGGTTCATGATTGGTTGTTATGTGTAACAACTGTGTTAGCTGCAGTAACAGTTGATGGTTCATGATTGATTGTTATGTGTAACAACTGTGTTAGCTGCAGTAACAGTTGATGGTTCATGATTGATTGTTATGTGTAACAACTGTGTTAGCTGCAGTAACAGTTGATGGTTCATGATTGGTTGTTATGTGTAACAACTGTGGTAGCTGCAGTAACAGTTGATGGTTCATGATTGGTTATTATGTGTAACAACTGTGTTAGCTGCAGTAACAGTTGATGGTTCATGATTGGTTGTTATGTGTAACAACTGTGTTAGCTGCAGTAACAGTTGATGGTTCATGATTGGTTGTTATGTGTAACAACTGTGTTAGCTGCAGTAACAGTTGATGGTTCATGATTGGTTGTTATGTGTAACAACTGTGTTAGCTGCAGTAGCAGTTGATGGTTCATGATTGGTCATTATATGTAACAACTGTGTTAGCTGCAGTAACAGTTGATGGTTCATGATTGGTTGGTATGTGTAACAACTGTGTTAGCTGCAGTAACAGTTGATGGTTCATGATTGGTTGTTATGTGTAAAAACTGTGTTAGCTGCAGTAACAGTTGATGGTTCATGATTGGTTGTTATGTGTAACAACTGTGTTAGCTGCAGTAACAGTTGATGGTTCATGATTGGTTGTTATATGTAACAACTGTGTTAGCTGCAGTAACAGTTGATGGTTCATGATTGGTTGCTATGTGTAACAACTGTGTTAGCTGCAGTAACAGTTGATGGTTCATGATTGGTTGTTATGTGTAACAACTGTGTTAGCTGCAGTAACAGTTGATGGTTCATGATTGGTTGTTATGTGTAACAACTGTGTTAGCTGCAGTAACAGTTGATGGTTCATGATTGGTTGTTATGTGTAACAACTGTGTTAGCTGCAGTAACAGTTGATGGTTCATGATTGGTTGTTATGTGTAACAACTGTGTTAGCTGCAGTAACAGTTGATGGTTCATGATTGGTTGTTATGTGTAACAACTGTGTTAGCTGCAGTAACAGATGATGGTTCATGATTGGTTGTTATGTGTAACAACTGTGTTAGCTGCAGTAACAGTTGATGGTTCATGATTGGTTGCTATGTGTAACAACTGTGTTAGCTGCAGTAACAGTTGATCGTTCATGATTGGTTGCTATGTGTAACAACTGTGTTAGCTGCAGTAACAGTTGATGGTTCATGATTTGGTTGGTATGTGTAACAACTGTGTTAGCTGCATAACAGTTGATGGTTCATGATTTGGTTGGTATGTGTAACAACTCTGTTAGCTGCAGTAACAGTTGATGGTTCATGATTGGTTGTTTTGTGTAACAACTGTGTTAGCTGCTGTAACTGTTGATGGTTCATGATTTGGTTGGTATGTGTAACAACTGTGTTAGCTGCTGCAACAGTTGATGGTTCTTGATTTGGTTGGTATGTGTAACGTCTGTGTTAGCTGCTGTAACAGTTGATGGTTCATGATTGGTTGTTATATGTAACAACTGTGTTAGCTGCTGTGACAGTTGATGGTTCATGATTGGTTGCTATGTGTAACAACTGTGTTAGCTGCAGTAACAGTCGATGGTTCCTGATTGGTTGGTATGTGTAACAACTGTGTTAGCTGCAGTAACAGTTGATGGTTCATGATTTAGTTGTTGTGTATAACAACTGTGTTAGCTGCAGTAACAGTTGATTGTTCCCAATTTGGTTGTTATGTGTAACAACTGTGTTAGCTGCAGTAACAGTTGATGGTTCCCGATTTGGTTGGTATGTGAAACAACTGTGTTAGCTGCAGTAACAGTTGATGTTTCATGATTGGTTGTTATGTGTAACAATTGTGTTAGCTGCAGTAAAAGTTGATGGTTCATGATTGGTTGTTATGTGTAACAACTGTGTTAGCTGCAGTAACAGTTGATGGTTCATGATTGGTTGTTATGTGTAACAACTGTGTTAGCTGCAGTAACAGTTGATGGTTCATGATTGGTTGTTATGTGTAACAACTATGTTAGCTGCAGTAACAGTTGATGTTCCATTATTGGTTGTTATGTGTAACAACTGTGCTAGCTGCTGTAACAGTTGATTGTTCCTGATTTTTTTTTTTTTGTGTAACAACTATTTTAGCTGCAGTAACAGTTGATGGTTCCCAATTTGGTAGTTTTATGTGACATCTGTGTAACAACTGTAACAGTTGATGGTTCATGATTAGTTGTTATGTGTAACAACTGTGTTAGCTGCAGTAACAGTTAATGGTTCCCGATTTGGTTGCTATGTGTAACAACTGTGTTAGCTGCAGTGACAGTTGATGGTTCCCGATTTGGTTGTTATGTGTTACAACTATGTTAGCTGCAGTAACAGTTGATGGTTCATGATTTGGTTGTTTTGTGTAACAACTGTGTTAGCTGCAGTCACAGTTGATGGTTCCCGATTTGGTTGGTATGTGTAAAAACTGTGTTAGCTTCAGGAACAGTTGATGGTTTCTGATTTGGTTGCTATGTGTAACAAGTGTGCTAGGTAACAAATGTGTTAGTTGCAGTAACAGTTGATGGTTCATGATTGGTTGCTATGTGTAACAACTATGCTAGCTGCAATAACAGTTGATGGTTCCCGATTTGGTTGCTATGTGTAACAACTGTGTTAGGTGCAGTAACAGTTGATGGTTCCCAATATGATTGTTTTGTGTAACAACTGTGTTGACTGCAGTAACAGTTGATGGTTCATGATTGGTTGCTATGTGTAACAACTATGCTAGCTGCAATAACAGTTGATGGTTCCCGATTTGGTTGCTATGTGTAACAACTGTGTTAGGTGCAGTAACAGTTGATGGTTCCCGATATGATTGTTTTGTGTAACAACTGTGTTGACTGCAGTAACAGTTGATGGTTCATGATTGGTTGCTATGTGTAACAACTATGCTAGCTGCAATAACAGTTGATGGTTTCCGATTTGGTTGCTATGTGTAACAACTGTGTTAGGTGCAGTAACAGTTGATGGTTCCCGATATGATTGTTTTGTGTAACAACTGTGTTGACTGCAGTAACAGTTGATGGTACATGGTTGGTTGCTATGTGTAACAACTATGCTAGCTGCAATAACAGTTGATGGTTCATGATTGGTTGTTATGTGTAACAACTATGTTAGCTGCAGTAACAGTTGATGTTCCATTATTGGTTGTTATGTGTAACAACTGTGCTAGCTGCTGTAACAGTTGATTGTTCCTGATTTTTTTTTTTTTTGTGTAACAACTATTTTAGCTGCAGTAACAGTTGATGGTTCCCAATTTGGTAGTTTTATGTGACATCTGTGTAACAACTGTAACAGTTGATGGTTCATGATTGGTTGTTATGTGTAACAACTGTGTTAGCTGCAGTAACAGTTAATGGTTCCCGATTTGGTTGCTATGTGTAACAACTGTGTTAGCTGCAGTGACAGTTGATGGTTCCCGATTTGGTTGTTATGTGTTACAACTATGTTAGCTGCAGTAACAGTTGATGGTTCATGATTTGGTTGTTTTGTGTAACAACTGTGTTAGCTGCAGTCACAGTTGATGGTTCCCGATTTGGTTGGTATGTGTAAAAACTGTGTTAGCTTCAGGAACAGTTGATGGTTTCTGATTTGGTTGCTATGTGTAACAAGTGTGCTAGGTAACAAATGTGTTAGTTGCAGTAACAGTTGATGGTTCATGATTGGTTGCTATGTGTAACAACTATGCTAGCTGCAATAACAGTTGATGGTTCCCGATTTGGTTGCTATGTGTAACAACTGTGTTAGGTGCAGTAACAGTTGATGGTTCCCAATATGATTGTTTTGTGTAACAACTGTGTTGACTGCAGTAACAGTTGATGGTTCATGATTGGTTGCTATGTGTAACAACTATGCTAGCTGCAATAACAGTTGATGGTTCCCGATTTGGTTGCTATGTGTAACAACTGTGTTAGGTGCAGTAACAGTTGATGGTTCCCGATATGATTGTTTTGTGTAACAACTGTGTTGACTGCAGTAACAGTTGATGGTACATGGTTGGTTGCTATGTGTAACAACTATGCTAGCTGCAATAACAGTTGATGGTTCCCGATTTGGTTGCTATGTGTAACAACTGTGTTAGGTGCAGTAACAGTTGATGGTTCCCGATATGATTGTTTTGTGTAACAACTGTGTTGACTGCAGTAACAGTTGATGGTACATGGTTGGTTGCTATGTGTAACAACTATGCTAGCTGCAATAACAGTTGATGGTTCCCGATTTGGTTGCTATGTGTAACAACTGTGTTAGGTGCAGTAACAGTTGATGGTTCATGATTGGTTGTTATGTGTAATAACTGTGCTAGCTGCAGTAACAGTTGATGGTTCATGATTTGGTTGGTATGTGTAACAACTGTGTTAGCTGCAGTAACAGTTGATGGTTCATGATTGGTTGTTATGTGTAACAACTGTGTAAGCTGCTGTAACAGTTGATGGTTCATGATTGGTTGTTATGTGTTATAACTGTGCTAGCTGCTGTAACAGTTGATGGTTCATGATTTGGTTGGTATGTGTTACAACTGTGTTAGCTGCAGTAACAGTTGATGGTTCATGATTGGTTGCTATGTGTAACAACTGTGTTAGCTGCTGTAACAGTTGATGGTTCATGATTTGGTTGTTTTGTGTAACAAATGTGTTAGCTGCAGTAACAGTTGATGGTTCCCAATTTGGTTGTTTTGTGTAACAACTGTTTAAGCTGCTGTAATAGTTGATGGTTCATGATTTGGTTGCTATGTGTAACAACTGTGTTAGCTGCTGTAACTGTTCATGGTTCCCAATTTGGATGTTATGTGTAACGACTGTGTTAGCTGCAGTAACAGTTGATTGTTCCCGATTTGGTTTGTTTTGTGTAACAAATGTGTTAGCTGCAGTAACAGTTGATGGTTCCCAATTTGGTTGTTTTGTGTAACAACTGTGTAAGCTGCTGTAATAGTTGATGGTTCATGATTTGGTTGCTATGTGTAGCAACTGTGTTAGCTGTTGTAACTGTTCATGGTTCCCAATTTGGATGTTATGTGTAACGACTGTGTTAGCTGCAGTAACAGTTGATTGTTCCCGATTTGATTGTTTTGTGTAACAAATGTGTTAGCTGCAGTAACAGTTGATGGTTCCCAATTTGGTTGTTTTGTGTAACAACTGTGTTAGCTGCAGTAACAGTTGATGGTTCATGATTTGGTTGCTATGTGTAACAACTGTGTTAGCTGCTGTAACTGTTCATGGTTCCCAATTTGGATGTTATGTGTAACGACTGTGTTAGCTGCAGTAACAGTTGATTGTTCCCGATTTGGTTTGTTTTGTGTAACAACTGTGTAAGCTGCTGTAACAGTTTATGGTTCATGATTTGGTTGTTATGTGTAACAACTGTGCTAGCTGCAGTAACAGTTGATGGTTCCCGATTTGGTTGTTTTGTGTAACAAATGTGTTAGCTGCAGTAACAGTTGATGGTTCCCAATTTGGTTGTTTTGTGTAACAACTGTGTAAGCTGCTGTAATAGTTGATGGTTCATGATTTGGTTGCAATGTGTAACAACTGTGTTAGCTGCTGTAACTGTTCATGGTTCCCAATTTGGATGTTATGTGTAACGACTGTATTAGCTGCAGTAACAGTTGATTGTTCCCGATTTGGTTTGTTTTGTGTAACAACTGTGTAAGCTGCTGTAACAGTTTATGGTTCATGATTTGGTTGTTTTGTGTAATAACTGTGTTAGCTGCAGTAACAGTTGATGGTTCCCAATTTTGTTTCTATGTGTAACAACTGTGTTAGCTACTGTAACAGTTGATGTTTCCCGATTTGGTTGTTTTGTGTAACAACTGTGTTAGCTGCTGTCACAGTTGATGGTTCCTGATTTGGTTTGTAATTGTAACAACTGTGTTAGCTGCTGTAACAGTTGATGGTTCCTGATTTGGTTTGTAATTGTAACAACTGTGTTAGCTGCTGTAACAGTTGATCTGTCCCGATTTGGTTGTTTTATGTAACAACTTTGTTAGCTGCTGTAACAGTTGATGGCTCATGATTTGGTTGGTATGTGTTACAACTGTGTTAGCTGCTGTAACAGTTGATGGTTCCTGATTTGGTTTGTAATTGTAACAACTGTGTTAGCTGCTGTAACAGTTGATCTGTCCCGATTTGGTTGTTTTATGTAACAACTTTGTTAGCTGCTGTAACAGTTGATGGTTCCTGATTTTGTTTGTAATTGTAACAACTGTGTTAGCTGCTGTAACAGTTGATCTGTCCCGATTTGGTTGTTTTATGTAACAACTTTGTTAGCTGCTGTAACAGTTGATGGCTCATGATTTGGTTGGTATGTGTTACAACTGTGTTAGCTGCTGTAACAGTTGATGTGTCCCAATTTGGTTGCTATATGGAACAACTTTGCTAGCTGCAGTAATAGTTGATGATTCATGATTTGGTTGTTTTGTGTAACAACTGTGTAAGCTGTAGTAACAGTTGATGGTTCCCGATTTGGTTGTTATGTTTAACTACTTTGTTAGCTGCAGAAACAGTTGATGGTTCCTTATTTGGTTGTTATGTGTTACAACTGTGTTAGCTGCTGTAACAGTTGATGTTTCCTGATTTGGTTGGTATGTGTAACAACTGTGTGAGCTGCTGTAACAGTTGATGGTTCCCGATTTGAGTCCTATGTGTAACAACTGTGTTAGCTGCTGTAACAGTTGATGGTTCTCGATTTGTTTTTTGTGTAACAACTGTGTTAGCTGCAGTAGTATCTGCTGTCAGAAACTGATGTTGCACGAGGTAGTACTCATATAAACGGCTCTCAAACGTGTTGGCTTTATTTGCACACGCTAACTGCGAACATGCCGTATAGTTGAAACTGCGTCAATAGAAATGCCCATATTTTTGTAAAATGGACACATGCACAGTATAAAACAGAATACTAATGTAAATAACTAAATATGTGCAACTTACACGTTGACACCAGTTCCACTCTTTGTCCGCAGACGACATTATTGAAATCAAGACACGTCTGAGTCTTCTCGTCATATGATGTAATTGAGGGTACAGACATTCTGTTCAATGCTGATCACCGTAAGCTGCGGCCTGTAAGCGGCAGTCGTAAAATTGGGCACGGCGTATGGAATGGGAAGCTTCTCCTGGGGTCTTCCCAGGCAGGATATTCTAGGATTTGCTGTTAAAAGACATAATCTGTAAAACATCTATTAATGGGAATGTTTCGACCATTTATAAAACGTATGCACACTTTTCCCATTAAAAATCTGAATACAAATTGAGTATTTTAAATTTCAGTGTTTTCACATGGAGTCATTTTATTCATTAGTAACACAAAAAAACACGCATAATTTAAGGGTCGTGGAAAACCCTAAAATTCATATTTGTTGTAGATATTAATATATAATTTTCGAAATTCATGTCAAAATTGTCGTCTGCCACATTAAACCCAGTCTCCGTTATTTTTCATGTCACTTACACATGTCCTGCCATGTCCACATTGTCGCAACTGAGTGTCAAACTCATACTGACATCTCTCCATGGCGATAGTTCTCTCCGCCCTGCACACAATAAACTCCTTTGGCCTATTCAGGAAGGGGTTGTTGCTATCCGGAAGTCCAACACAGCTAGGTTTGTTGATGCTGCATGCTGGACATCCGGCCGCGTCGTAGCACTGGTTGTTCTGGAGATAATTGACAGAAAGGAAAAAGCCCCATCAAAGATCTATTAGAGTATTGGAAAGTATACTAGTATCTCATGTGCGTATTTTACATTTATATAATGAATCAGTGTGATATGTTGGTTTATGTAGGGAAAGCAAGACCCCGTAAAATACCTATCCTACTGCGAACATTCCCCACTCCAATGCGTGACTGAGTTTTTTTTATTGCTTTACACAAGTCCCCAGTCCCGGATATCTCCAAATACAGAAATATAGGGTCTGTTTTTAAAACGGTATTCCGTACGTGGCCAAATATTCTTAGCAAACTTTGACGTTTACCATATTGTCATGTGGATTTAAGTTGACCAATCAACGTGCTCATGTTCATTGCCTTTAGAAGAGTTTATAACGGATGGAAGTGGGGGCTGGCAATGCTTCTTTATATTAAAGTATGCAAATTATATACACCTTATCCTTTCGAAATTGTGACAGGTTTTGTCAAGAACTGAGTACAGCTGTACGTACGGACATTCGCGAAGATAGTTTCCGAACATTCTATTCTGTTGCCAGTGTAACGTTGTAAACTGACCCCCATAGAATAATGACCCCCCGGTCATTATTTTATATAGAATAGTGACTCCCCGGTCATAATATTATGACCGGGGGTCATAATATTATGACTCCCCAACACGTAGAAAAATGACCCTCACATAGAATTGTGACCCCCTATGGAATAACGACCCCCTAACCTAAACCCTAACCCTAACCCATCTAAGGTGGACACCGCAACTCTTCATCCATTATTGGACGGAATTAATTCAAACTTTCAGGGATTACTACTACCGATGCCTAGTTGTGCAGAAAGAAAAAAATGGATTTGCTCCACCTGTTCGGGAGTTATGGCCCTTAAATTCGAACAACATCTTATTTTCATGGGCGTCACAGGTCATAAAACACATTCACAGGTCACAACCGATTTGCATATTTTATGCTTTATATTGATATATTTGTTTACTTTTTCTACTAACGCCTGAAAAGTGACACAAATACCCCAAATCCAAAGAAGGATGTCTCTTCAACAATATACTGAAATTTGATAATTTCTAACGACGAAATAAAACCACTGGGCAACCCCACACCCGTTTCGCCTATTTTTGGAGGTATATATGAGTGACATATAGGTGACATAAAGAAGGTTAAGGGTATTTGACATCACTTTCAGGGTTGGCATAAAACATTGTGCTTTTCCACGTATGAATTGCCTTTATTACAACCTTGCACTCCAGAAAATGAACTATTTTACCGTCAAAAGCATTTTTTCGTAATGAGCCCGCGAGCCCATGCTATTACGAAATTAGTGCTACATGTATGATGCAATAACAAATTAATGTTTCTTCTAAAATTTCGGACAAAATCATTGTTACCATAAGTTCCAGAATGCGTACACTACATTGTACAGAAGTTAAATTAATAATTATATACATGTATGCGTAACATAATGCGATGTCACAAAGTTACGAGGCTGTTAAAGGTACTATCTCAACGAATCTGGGAAAAATCTTGGAAAAATAAAACTTAAGCCTGTTGAAATACTTGAAGCATGATACCTTTATAGGTAACAAAAAGATTTAGATCTAAAACATGTTCTAAACAAAAAGTCATGCACCTTTAAAGCAAGGGTTTCGTGATCTATGTTCTAAGTATGTTCTACCGTGTACCTTGAAAGTTGCAGGGGTTTGTTTCAGGTTGCAAAAGGATTCCTTTATGTATCCCCATTCCATTAGGTCATCTAATCAATATCCCTTTGTTGAGACTTATCCGCTTTAATAAGCAAGCGCGCTATCATTGCGCCACCGAGGCTCATGGTCAAGATCTTTCATGTGAGGAAGCTAACCAGCTAGCTTGCGGAACGTCGGTGGTTCTACCCAGGTGCCCGCCCGAGCCTGAAAATTGCCCGGAGGGGCACCTTGGGTCTTCCTCCACCATGTAAAGCTGGCATGTCCACACCATAATGTCCTCGTAAAGAGGCGGGAGGGTCATAAAACTGGGAAATATTATCCTCCAGCCTAAAAATCGGTTCTCTCTATTTCTATAGTAACCTTAAAACGACTTAGGTATGTCTTCTATTATTGTAATACTTCTCTTTAAGTACAATAATGATAATTCAAATGAAAACCATTTTAAATTTCATTTTCAATAGATGTACGCTTATTTCTTAGCGGGGCCTCTAAGTTATACTGCTGTTGTGTCAGCTGTAGACGCAGCAGCAGCAGCAGCAGCAGCAGCAGCAGCAGCAGCAGCAGCAGCAGCAGCAGTAACAACAACAACAACAACAACAACAACAACAACAACAACAACAACAACAACAACAACAACAACAACAAAAACAACAAATATAAGCAATAGAAACACGACAGTGACTTGAATTGATATAGAGTATGTTAGTAATAGGTTAGGTGGGGGTCAATATTTTATAGATAAAATCAGGGGGTCATTATTTTATAAGGGGTGTCAGTATTTTATAGAAAGGGGTCATTATTCCATTTAAAATAATGACCGGGGGTCATTATTCTATATAAAATAATGACCGGGGATTAGTTTACAACGTTACACCTGAAACGAAATCTCACACAAACTCAAAGTGTTGTCAAACAAACTCAAATTGTGACCTTGACCTTTGAGGTACGGGTGTGAGTCTTACTCGCGACACGTCGTCATGTTATGTTGATCATTTGTAGCAAGTATCAACAAAATCCATCTATGCATGACAAAGTTACAGGCCGGACACGAAATCTCACACAAACTCAAAGTGTTGTCAAACAAACTCAAATTGTGACTTTGACCTTTGAGGTACGGTTGTGGGTCTTACTCGCGACATGTCGTTATACTTTTTTAATCATTTGTAGCAAGTATCAACAAAATCCATCTATGCATGACAAAGTTACAGGCCGGACACGAAATACCGGACGGACGGACGGACGGACGGACGGATAGACAGACAGATGGACGGACGTGCGGACGGACGCTGCGATTACTATATGCCACCAAAAAAAAAAATTGGGGGTGGGGGGGCATAAAAAAAAGGGAAGAAATTGAAAGTTGAAAATGATTGAACGAGAAGGTTAAAGAGATAGAAAAGTAAAGATGAGAGGAGAGTGGTTATGTATGTGTGTCCAGAGTGCCCCGGGTAACCGAATAGGTTTTGTGTGTTTGATTTTACTTGTACAATATGAACAGCGATTTGTAAAAAAGAAAGTATAAAATCATTAAGGTTCAGATCAAACAAAGCGTTTTGTACTAATTATATAATTTTGCACAGCATCAAATACAGCGATATTTCGACCAAAGTTATTTATTGTCTCGCTTTTTTAATAACAGTCACTATGGGTCTACAGGAATGGTTTTAGCAATACTATAAATACATTTCGGAAGTTTAATGAAGCTTTAAAAGTATTATGGGTAGGGGAGTTGACTGTTTGGCCAGGGAGTTTATTCCTTGTATCCACCACCCTGTGACTAAAGGATCCCTCCGCAAATTTGTTCTTGGTCTATTCTTAAATAGTTTAAATGAGTGCTCTCTAGTTATGATGATGATGATAAGTTCTGAGTTTAATTACTTTATCTAAATAAAGAAAAAAGATAGAAAAATGCAATAGATCTACATGGATTTATTAATAGTTATTTTAAATGGGAGTATTTTTTTTCAAACACTATATTATATAAATTACTCACCATATAGATTCTATTTTTTTAAAATTCCTTTACGTGAGAATCGAGATTCGGTCAGCAACGTGTACGAATAGTTGCGCGAGCACGGACATTACGAGATTGTCGAGGGGACGAATCGAATCTATGAGAACAGGGTGTAGCCAAAGTTTGATTATACAGGAGGCACAATCCCAAACTAGCTAGGGGTGTCCGGGGGCATTCCCCTGCGCTATAACATTTAGCTCCTGGCATTTCATGCGCTTTTCTGATATTTCAGAGACATTTTAAGCCATTTAAATCTATAACACAAACTGCATTTTATAATATTATCTATTTTTACACTAGGTATATTATCTTTAATGCACAAATTGGTAGCGTTTTAGACCCGACATAATGGTACATATCAACTCTTAGAAATACACTGAAAGACACGTATTTTCTGGGTATTATGGTGCATTCATACTGAAAATATTTTATGTGAAGGATATGTCATATTTTTGCAAGAGCAATTCATATTACGGGGATAATTTTATACCTCCTACAAAAAAACATGTGAACATTCTACAAGAGATAAGTGCCTCCGTTTGCTTCAGTGTGGCTACGACCCTGGGGATGCTTCGTTGAAAAATATATAGCTCCCACAATGCACTTTTTGTGGTTTTCTGATGTCTGAGAGACACATGTTACACCTTTCAAATTGATAACACTAATTGTATACGTCTCACTACACAGTTACGCCTCTTTTTTCCCCACGGTAACAAGACTCTTACGCTTAAAAACAAGGCCTATGTAATTTGGTTTTGAAATATTTTCAAAATAGTTCATAGTAGTTGTGATTACTTGCTGCAGATGAGTAGAGCAAAAGGTGGTGTCGCATATACTACAATAAGACATCACTGGTGTTAATGTGACTTTTATAGCATTTCAACATAAGCATGCATTTATGAGCATTTGAGGACTTCTTTTTTTTTAAAAAATCTCAGAGTGTCACTGCACTCTCTTTAAAAAAAAAACGACCTGGTCAACCTACCACTTATTGTGCATTTTTATGTGGGTTTACATTTCTGGTATGAAATAAAAAAAAATAAAAAAAAATTCTTTGTGGAATTCTTTTTTTACAAGGGAAATCCTAGACCTTATTTTACATAGAACAAAGAACAAAATTCAACTGTGTAGTGAGACCTATACATATTTTGAACAAATTCTACAGTAGGCAAGTGCCTCCGTTTGCCCCAGAGTAGCCGTTTGCCCCAGTGTGACTACGGCCCTGTGTGAGCTCAATGTGTTATGCAGCATGACGTCATAATGTCCTACATAAATATTTCCCATGATGCCCGATATATCGTCCGCAATCTACAAGTGTATTTTGCATTTAACAAAAATAAAGCAATAACATGTTTTACGGTGGCAGTATCTCCTGACATTCAGATAGCGAACTACGGCTGTTGCAGGTAAGTTCTAAACAACTGTCCGTGTAAAATATCACCTACATCGGACCCGACAATGCCCTTTCGTGCAAGAGGAATGAGGACACATTACCAGATTACGGTGGTTTCGTCAATCAACCGGTTCGTCTACAACAATGTTTTGTTTGACTAAGATGATAATTGTAATATAATTAATGATGAAGATTGATTATGATGAAGTGATAAATATGGCATTGATGATGATGATTTATTATGATGAAGTGATGGATGATGGCATTGATGATGAAGATTGATTATGATGAAGTGATGGATGGTGGTATTGATGATGAAGATTGATTATGATGAAGTGATGGATGATGGCATTGATGATGAAGATTGATTTTGATGAAGTGATAGATGATGGCATTGATGATGATGATTGATTATGATAAAGTGATGGATGATGGCATTGATGATGAAGATTGATTATGATGAAGTGATAGATCATCGATGGCATTGATGATGAATATTGATTATGATGAAGTGATAGATCATCGATGGCATTGATGATGATGATTGGTTATGATGAAGTGGTAGATGATGGCATTGATGATGATGATTGATTATGATGAAGTGATAGATGATGGCATTGGTGATGATGATTGATTATGATAAAGTGATGGATGATGGCATTGATGATGAAGATTGATTATGATGAAGTGATAGATGATGGCATTGATGATGATGATTGATTATGATAAAGTGATGGATGATGGCATTGATGATGATGATTGGTTATGATGAAGTGATATATGATGGCATTGATGATGATGATTGATTATGATGAAGTGATAGATGATGGCATTGATGATGAAGATTGATTATGATGAAGTGATAGATGATGGCATTGATGATGAATATTGATTATGATGAAGTGATAGATCATCGATGGCATTGATGATGATGATTGGTTATGATGAAGTGGTAGATGATGGCATTTATGATGATGATTGATTATGATGAAGTGATAGATGATGGCATTGATGATGAATATTGATTATGATGAAGTGATAGATCATCGATGGCATTGATGATGATGATTGGTTATGATGAAGTGGTAGATGATGGCATTTATGATGAAGATTGATTATGATGAAGTGATAGATGATGGCATTGATGATGAATATTGATTATGATGAAGTGATAGATCATCGATGGCATTGATGATGATGATTGGTTATGATGAAGTGGTAGATGATGGCATTTATGATGATGATTGATTATGATGAAGTGATAGATGATGGCATTGATGATGATGATTGATTATGATAAAGTGATGGATGATGGCATTGATGATGAAGATTGATTATGATGAAGTGATAGATGATGGCATTGATGATGAAGATTGATTATGATGAAGTGATGGATGATGGCATTGATGATGATGATTGTGGTTGTTTTGCATTAAATGATTTGATAAAAATTAATGACACTCGGTGTAAGATTTTAAACATTCATGTGACTATTGATTATTTCTCTAGACTACTTGTAGTTTCAATACAGAAACACTCATTCTTGTTGCCTATCGATGATGGGCTGAACTGTTAACTTGGCTCATTGATTATTGGTTAGGTCGCATGAGTGACAAGACGTTTATACCCTATTCTCATGGAGTTTCACTGTGTGGGAGCGTACAGTACTGAAAAGTGGAAGTTGCTGATCTGTACAGCTATAAATTGTCATTTGCTGTATGAAAACAACAAACATGGATTTGTTTATCGCTCATTATACATTTCATAAAAAAAGACGAGATTTAGGATTTGTAATACGAGGTATGTCCCAAAAGTAATAGGATGCATTTAGAAATATGCCTTTTAGTATTTCAATCCAAATAAAACTTGGCATGAATACTTTTCAATATTTAAACTATTAACATGCAAATTTCAAAATCGAACACCACCATTTTACATTAATTTTGACAAGTCAAAATGTATATGTAACAAAGTACGGGGGAGTTTGACGTTATTTGTGCAACGTCAAGTTGACATTCAAATGAAAGTCATTCTTTTTTCGAACTATGAACCGCTGTGCAAAACACATTTTTTTGTGGTACTGCACCCACTACTGGTACATATTACGATACTATGATGACTCGTAGATCTTAACCACAGAATGTACACTCAGGCACATGGTCCGGAGGAACTGAAAGCGCTTTTCATCAAGATCTGACTTGAATCCCAGGAAAACCATAACAATATTTCGGTCGTCCAGATCGCTGATGGTCAGTTACTTTTGTCTCACCATTGGAAACCCATTTGTACCACCAATAGATAAGACTCCAGGATATGCTTTCTGTTAAAGAGTTGTGTGAAATAAACTTCAGAGTATCCTGTGGGGTCATATTACACCCAACACAAAATTTTACCACACTCCAAATTTCCACTCTAGACGTGACGTTGTCCATTTTTTTACTATTGAAATTCGCACTTGTTATTTCGAAAGTGCGCACAATATTCAAATGTTTATCGATAACGTCGAATTTTTAAACGACAGTCGCACATGATCTGAAATTACGTCCACTGTTATTTTATAACATTTGGCCCAATATTGAGGAAGTTGTCTGCTTTTCAAAGTAATGTTGTTTTTTTAAATCAGATAATGATTGGCAATAAAATGGATAGGGGAATCAAATAAAGGTAACACAATCGAAACCATCGATAGTCCATGGAACTATTGCAATAGTTATTGGTTTTTAATACTGACTATCGATATAGTAATATCAACATGTAACTATTGCGATGCATCGATAGTTCAATCTATCATTACACTCCTAGACATATCCCAGGGATATATATAACTCCAAGTATGATCGACCATATACTGATTGATAAATCGCTGATATCTTGTGTGTGTGAGTGTTAGAGAAGAAGCTCCATTAAATGTTTCCAAGCACTTGCCTTTATGCAAATACAGATTGACTTAAATACTGACTATGCTTTTGTTATATCCGAACAATTTATAAAACACTGTTTCAACTGGGCATCGAATATACAAAAGGAAAAGAACTGATCACATGTAACAGAAATTCTGGAATCACACCCTTTTACTTTTAAAATGTTAATGATAGTATGATAAAATTATCACTTGTCTGCAAAATTACACAGAGATCTGAATAAAAAATTGTTAAAAATTTAAAAAAATTTTGTTACCATATTAATATGGTCACTAGTACTAGAAAAACTACATAAATACATGGTTACATCACATATCGAGTGGTTAAAAAATGACTGTCTGAGAAACTATAAAAAACACACGTTCACATGTGAACTGAGATGGGAATGTAGGCTGTTTGAATGAGATGATATGAAAGAATTGACAAATTAGCAGAAATAGATCAAAAGGGGTGTCTGGAAAGTGATAAAAGAGAAAAGAAAAAAGATATTAAAATAATGGCATTGAATTTATTTTTAAAGATAAACTATAAAAAATCCAGAATGAATAATAGATGGCTGGTATGACTATTTTTATGGTCTATATGCATTTTCTTATGATACAGATTTTGATGAAACTCGCCTAGAAGCTACTCACCATTTCTGCTTAAAACACATTCTTACCCCACCTTACCTGCTCAGACATGGTCACCGGCTTACTTGGATTTACGTTGTTAGAAGCATATATATATATATATATATATATATATATATATCTATATCTATATATATAATTATGTATCTGTGGATTTGTTTGTAGGAGACAGGTGTGAAGATAGCCAACTGTTGTCATTGCCCTGGCTACATGAAGGTACATGTGTGGAGAATACTTGTATACAGTTGGTTACACGTGCCAGTGTGTAGGCATCTACCTGGGAGTCACATGTGACAGTCAGAATGATGGATGCACAGTGACGGGAGGTGACAACGGAGGAAGCTGTGTTCAGATATATAGAGGTATTGTTTTAAACAAATCATCTTTTCTCACAAATGCAACATCTGAAGGTGTGCTTATTCTTTATTGATATAAATAGATAACCATGTGATGTATAATACAGTCAAATACAATAATATTTATGAAACAAGAAGTACAGATGTAAAACATAATAAGGCCAAACCAAAAAATACCTGACTGTTTACCTGAAGGACCCTAAAATTGAGTCCCGACCCCATACCGTCTTTTTTTTTATTTCATCTTGGATTTTTTTTGAAAGTAAAAGTATGAAAATCTTTGCAACAAATCTGCTTAATGTGTCAAGAAAATTATATCTGTATCGATCTTTATTGATTTACTATCATAATACGTTTTTCTACAGAACAGTACAACAAATATCAATTTACTTATATAATAGTTCATAATTATGGCATTTTAAGGTCTGTCCCACCTGCACCTGTATAATGGGTTTGTTAGGTGACAAGTGCCAGGATGACGTGGATGAGTGTGAATGATCGACAGTTTATAAGATGTGGCTGGAACCTACATATGTATTTATGGTGTACTGGATCGGCAACAACTGGGATGTACTAAGACAGAGTGGAATGGTGCAGATTTGTCCTCCCTCATGCCAGTGTGTACCAGGTGAGTCTTGTTTTAATATTGTTCAGTGTTATTTCCAACACATAACAGGTTCTGTATTGCATCCAATTTTATTGTTGGAGGAAGAAGTCAGAATAAAGCAGAGTAGAAACCATCGTTCTTCTGCAAGTTACGGGTAAACTTTCCTCACATAAAGTTTCTGGGTCAATCAGGGCTCTAACCCAAAATCTCAATGTTGAGAGGAAAGTGATGTTGAGTTGCGTCTTAGACCACTTTACCATGGGGAAACCTTTCTTATTTTAAAGAATTAAAGTTTACATGCTGATATGAGATAGTGTTCTTGGCTTTCTGTAGCAATGGTGCCCCATTTGCAGACAGTGTAGACCCAGATCTGCCTATGAGTTCATACTTCCTACAAACAAAAATTGACTGAACCATTTATTGAGAAAAACTTCATTTCTACTGGAGATATTTCAATCTGTAATATATATTTAAATGGGAACCTACCTGATTTTTTTTTTTACCTAAATTTTGTATGCTATGACATGATGCTTCAGATCTTAAACTCAATAAAAAAAATTGTTGCAAAAAAGGATGAACAAATGAGAATTTTCCATTCCCCAATAATATAGTATCCTTATGTAAAACTTTAAATTCCCCATAGTAAGGCCCCTATAAATATGAGCCCCTTGTTTCATATAAACTTGAATCCCCTACTCATTGGTCACATCTGTGCCACATAAGAACTAATTTGACAGACTGGTTCTTGAGAAAAAGGATTTTTAAACATACCAATATTTTGGGCCCTCCTCATAAGACAGTGGAACCAAGTCATTTTAACAAATCTGAATCTGGAGAAAAAAACTGGGGTCATTTAAACCCAATGGACAAATGTGTCATGTCAACAGATCTAGTAGAACTGTATTTGGTGATGATTTCTAATTGAATATTTTCAAAATTTATGTGGCAGTTTCATTATGAGAAGAAGATTTTTTAAGATTTTTACTACTGGTATTTTTAACTACTGATATTTTTAATAATGATAGTCAACTTAAATATGATAAAATGTGTATAATCTCACATTCATATCCATGAGAAATATAAGCCTAGTAGTGGTTTCATGGTTTCAGAGAAAGTATTTGTTACCTCCCTTTATGTTATTTTACAATTTTTTTGGAATGTGCTTTAAGGCCATTTTCAACACATTATAGGTTATATATGACATATCTAGTTTTGCTGGTGGAGGAAGACCTGAGTAGAATCACCGTCCTTTCGCAAGTAACTGGTAAACTTTCTCACATAAAGTTTTTGGAGCAAGCAGAACTCGAACCTATGACCTTAGTGGTAAGAGGGTAAGTGATCTTGAGACGGGGCCTTAGACCACTCAGCCACAGAGCATGAGATGTTCTTGTGAAGATGAAGCTCACCATTGTAAACTACTGGTAATTGTTGTTTTGTATTTCTTTTGAATTTATCACGAAAAAGATCTAGTTATTTCTGATGAAAGTATTTAAATTGCCAACCAATTTAAATATGTGTTATAAATATTTAATTTAAAAAAGGAAATCCAGTGTTCATTAGTTTTCAATAGTTGCAGAGTTGCTGTGTCTTATTAAGCATTTATAACTATTTTGTGAGTTTCATATTTTATATTATAAGTGGTTCCATAAGTATTTCATTTCTATTTTGATTGTTGTTTTATGTTAAGCGTAACTTCTATTAATTTTTCAGTCATATTGTGACTATGTCTGCTTGACAGTATTTTGAGCCTATCCGGAGTATCATGCTGCAGACACATGGTATGATACCCCACCCAGTCACATTATACTGACACTCCGGAGTATCATGCTGCAGACACTCCACCCAGTCACATTATACTGACACTCCGGAGTATCATGCTGCAGACACATGGTATGATACTCCACCAAGTCACATTATAATGACACTCCGGATTATCATGCTGCAGACACATGGTATGATACTCCACCCAGTCACATTATACTGACAATCCAGAGTATCATGCTGCAGACACATGGTATGATATTCCACCCAGTCACATTATACTGACACTCCGGAGTATCATAATGCACCTAGTCACAATATACTGACACTCCGGAGTATCATAGTGCAGACACATGGTATGATACTCCACCCAGTCACATTATACTGACACTACGGAGTATCATGCTGCAGACGCATGGTATGATACTCCACCCACTCACATTATACTGACACTCTGGATTATCATGCTGCAGACACAGACACATGGTATGATACTCGACCCAGTCACATTATACTGACACTCTGGAGTATTATGCTGCAGACACATGGTATGATACTCCATCCAGTCACATTATACTGACACTCCGGAGTATCATGCTGTGGACACATGGTATGATACTCGATCCAGTCACATTAAACTGACACTCTGGAGTATCATGCTGCAGACACATGGTATGATACTCCATCCAGTCACATTATACTGACACTCCGGATTATCATGCTGCAGACACATGGTATGATACTCCACCCAGTCACATTATACTGACACTCAGGAGTATCATGCTGCAGACACGTGGTATGATACTCGACCCAGTCACATTATACTGACACTCTGAAGTATCATGCTGCAGACACATGGTATGATACTCCACCCAGTCATTACTTAGTAAGTAAATTAGTTAGTTTATTTAAAGAGGGTAACTCAATTGGTAAACCAATCTTCCTTTAGGCCCTCGTATAAACAAAAAAGTACATATACATTGTCAAAAAGATAAGAAATAACTTTCATCTTCTACATATATCACACATTATAGATAACCAAAAATCTTACAACATGCACATGATACCATCTCTCATCTACACACACACATACTCTCGCTTTTTGTTTTCATATTTCAATTCTGATACACATGCAATTACACATGGAAACTTGAATATAATGGTAAAAAACACAACAATATTAAAATCAAAACAAACACAAACAAAAAGCAAATATCTTTACAAAAACTAATAACTGAAGAGGCGTAGACAGGTTTGGTATAAATGCACCTGAATATGATAGACTACCTTTAAACAGTTCTTTTTTAGATCTCGGGGTGGGGTGGGGGTGGTGTGAAGACATTTTTATTTATTTGAGCTTGTATATAACAGATGGATTCATTATTAATTGACTCCTCTAAGTTGAATAGTTAACACAAATATGGCGGAGCTGTACCATTTACTATGTTACACATGAGTTTTACCGTTTACATAATTTATACAATTTGATTGATAGACAAAGTACTCAGTCTTTCGAATGAAATATATAGACTTTCATATTCATTTTCTAAAATATATTTGCATGTTTGCCTCTTCAGTTTAATTAACTTATTTATATTTCTTTTTGAAATATTTGTACAACAATAATTGAAATGTGATTGTGTATAAACTTTGTAATACAACATTCTATGGTTGATTAAGAAAGGTAGTGTTTTAAATTACCTTAGATTGATGAAACGTTTTTGGAGAGAGATTGTAACTGTTTATTCCATCGTATTGCAATTATCAACACATATTCCAACGATTTTATTGCCTGTTGTAGCAGTTAATTCTGTACTGTTGTATGTAAGTTGTAAATTGATATGATTTCAATGCCTTGGTTTCTGACAAAAGGTGATTAGCATTACTCTGATGTTGTCAGTATTCATTACCATACCATGTTGAATGCACCACATATAGGTCAGTAGCCTGATTTAATAGATGTGAATAGACAGCTTTTTTATTATTTGGATATCCGATCTGCTGTCCATAACGCTGGCTTGGCAGAAGCAAAATAACATATCTTGAAAAGGCTCCTTAAAGACATGCAATATGTTGCACTAATAGGTCAGTTGTTGAAGCGTAAAATTTATAAACAATGGGAAATAATTTATGAACAGTAAAAATAACAATGGACCTAATATAGAACCCTGCAGAACCCCTGATGTTATACAATTGGTTCTTGAAGTTGCTGAATTTATAGACAATATTAGTCTTGATTTTAATTAAAATTTTTGAACATTATAAATTTGGCCTGATTTTAATCAGATTTTGAAATAGAGGCAATATTAAATTTGGTCAGATTTTAAGTCTTTAGAACATTTGTCTAGAAATGAACAATTCTTGTAACTGGTTATTTGGTGAAAGCAATTGTCTTTGCCAGTAAATATGGTAAATATCTGCTTTCAGGATTACATTGTGGCATAGAGATTGATGAATGTGCCCTATACACACAATGCCTGACCAAATCTACATGATTCCAACAACTGCCAATGTCACATAGTAGGTATAGTCATGACTTTGCTATTTTAAATATGTTTTAAAAATCTAACTAATATTCTTGTGTTTGATGGTTGCTGGGAATGATGTCAATTATGCGTGTTGATATTGAGTTAGATACACTTGTTATGTAAACTACTCAACTAAATATATACGTGTATACGTTATTAAATGGCAGCACCTTAATAAAACCACTTATATAAATACTACTGCTAAAAAAGGATTCTTACAATATATTACTTGAATGTGGTTTAATGCAATTTTATACACATTTCAGGTTATATATGGCATATCCAGTTTTAATGGTGGAGGAAGACCTCAGAATGAATCTGAGTAAACCACCATTCTTCCACAAATAATTGGCAAGCTGACTTATAAATTTTTTTTGCAGGGAGTGGATCGAACCTATGACATTGGGGGTCAGAGGTAAAATGAGACAGTGCCTTAGACCACTTGGCCATGGACGCCTCAAATATAATACTACTTTCTTTTTTTATTTTTTTTTTGGTGAAACTGTATGCGTACCTATATGCTATTTATAATTCACAATATCTTCCAAAATGTTTCATTTTTCAGGTAGCTAGCAGCTTTAAGAATTTACTTTTTGTATTTCATATAGGTTGAATAAATTGAATTAATTTTCTTGATTTTCATTATCTGTTTAAATGATATTTACAGAGATTTTCTACCCCTGGACGATGGTTATCTCATTATCAACACCAATATTGCACTTCTTGAAGATTCTTCATCACACAGGAGTTGAGGCAACATACAAGGTTACAGAGACAAATCAACTGAGGTTTGTGGTGAGGATCTGCAATATTGAACGATAAAACAGACATATTGACCAGGAGTTTATATTGTTTATTTTACACAGTAGTTCAGGTTTTCTTACTGTTTGTGATGTTACAGTCTAATTATGGTCATTCATATAACCTATTTATCTCAAATTAAAAAAACAACAGCAGAAGCAGCCAACTGTATGACTGTAAACTTTTGATCATGACAACTACTCTTCCTGAATTACTTGTTTAATTTTCATTAAACTTTACAGAGATGTTGAAACTCAAATTCAGGATGTCTGAGTTCCATGATGGCTACCATAACTAAAATAATTAGAATAATATAGTCTTAATTTGTAAAGGAAAGGAAATAACTCAATGTTTATTTTTATTTAAATGCAAAATGTAATTAGTCTAAAGTAACTGGTTTTCTTTTGTGATGTTTTACAAAATGATCGTTATGCCCCTGCTATTCAAAGAATACCAAAGGAGCACTAAGTGTTAACCCTGTCTGTCTGTCCATTTGTCTTGCCATCCGTTTGTGCGTGAAGTTGGGTTCTAAAGAATTACTTTATGGTTTACATATTTAATATATGTGTACATGTAGCTGTTACTAAAATACAGCAGGGGCATCCAGGCCCTGTGAACACATTTATAAATACCTACACTGCAAGAATGGACACTGAAAGATTCGCTAAAAATAAATAAATTGGAAATGATGCATTTCCTGTGAAATATTCACATTTATAAAACTATTTTAGTGAAGATTTTGTCAAATGACGATAATCCTTAATCATACTAAAAATGATTTACTTCATATAGACGCCTTTGGACACCTCTAATATAGAAGGCTTTTGAATTATTGGGTGAATTATGTTTATATTAACTGACAGAGTGGAAAACAGTGCAGGAAGAGTTCACATTGCTTGTAACGATTGTTTTCAAAGGCCTTCTGTGATTGGTGTGGGAAAACGCGTATCTATGGAGTAAAGGGTTAAATAATCTCAAAACAATCTGTAACAAACACACAACCTTAGTTCCATTTAAATAAGAGTGCATGTTACTCCAGCAAAAGTATTGCACATTCTATTCAGAGGGCTTCATTATTTGTATGTATCCGTTTTATTGATGATTATTAAAATAAAATATTCATCCATATATTTTTTAAAAAGTAGTTTAAAAAAAAAACATGAAAAATTTATCTTTCAGTTACAAAAAATACATTTGAGAATGACATGGGTGACTTCTGTATTTCAGGTATTAAAGGCAAAGCTGAGCCTACCTCCATACTTAACCAATGAGGCCAGAAGTTTGATAAAGAGAGTAAGTAGCTGTACATATTTCTGCAATTAAAAACCCTGTTACATATATTTTGATAGGTCGACTTATAACTATAAACTATAGCATGGTAAATAACATGACCGTTAGTATTCAGTATTCATCTTTTATTAGGTTCTTTTTATCCCAAGTAAGATCATATCATAAAATAAAAATGACAGTTCTAATACGGATCAGTTCATTGTTGGTATAATTTATTCTGCCTGGTAGCAAAATGGCATAACCAATATCATACATAACACATGGTTGAACTCTCAATGATTTATTCGAGTGATGTGATGATAGTGAAGCTGGTAAAAAGCTGAAAGTAAACAAAAAACAAACTAAGAACAATGAACTATTTGAGTATGAAACCTATTTCACAAAAATACGACGAAGTTTCAAACACGCTCTAGTAGGATGTCATTTTAATATCTCTTATGTTTGCAATCAAAGTATTCCAAAAATAGAGTTTACATGATAAAAGTTATACATCGGAGTGATTATTTTACAATGATATACCGGTAACTATTTTAGTAACGTACATTATGTGGCTACGCAGTTTTATAAGATTAATTAAGAAAACACAAACTTAAAAATTCTCATGTCAGAATGACGTACATGAAATGTTTTTATTTTTACTGATGAGTTCTCAAGGCAAAAAACTCTATACAATATGTCCACAGTAAGAATAACTTTTGGTGTCACACCACTACAGGGTTTCCACCAGGAATTTTTGAAGGCATGTTGCGAAAAATGTTGCGATTTTTTTTAAGTTTGACACTCATGAAAGGTGCATTTTTAAGTATGTGTTTCTATTTAGAATATTGCTGCAATAAAATGAATACAAAGAAATTAAAAAATTTTTTAATGGGTGACTAGCAAGGAATTATATAGAGAAGGAAAGGCAACTGGTTGAGATTTTATGAACGTTTGTGTATTTACACAAAATCTCGCAATATCTCATTTTCAATTATCTTAACTTCCATTCAAAATTCAAAAATTCAAAATTCTTGCATTGCAGAGAGATATTCTCATCAAAACAATACCATTCCCAGAAATTTGTGTTTAAAATTGCTGAAACACTTTTGATTACAAAATATCTATACTGCAGCTAAAATAACAAGTTAATTATGATTCATTTTCCTTCGAGCTTCAATACCTAGCCAAATAATTAATCCTTTGTGTGCTATTTCGTCAACATTTAATGTTGAGATGCAAGTTTCCTATCCAATACAAGTGTCCTATCCTATTCTATGCAAGTCCTTGATGACTGTTACAATTTATATGTTTCAATGTTTGTTTCAATATAGAAGCAAATTATATTTTTCATATTTGTGTATTTCCAAATGAATACCAATTTCATAAAAGTAAACAAAAAAAAAATTGTAATAGGCTTAGATGCTCTCATTGTTGCAATATTGTACAAGATTCAAGTATCTCTAGTTACGTTACTGGTGATAAGTTTGGTATACGTTGCAATACCGATTGCACATCTAAAAATGTTATATATATCTTATTACATGTAAAAAATGTCAAGTACAGTATGTTGAACAAACGAATCAAAATGTATCAAAACGTATGAATAGTCATCGTTTTGATATAAGAAATTTCTCAGATCCAACGTTTTCATCTAATGTCGCAACGCATTTTAACACCGATGCTCATTCAATAGAAGATTTTTCATTTATGCCATTCGACACTGTTAGTAATAACTTTGATCGTTTGTGTATGGAAACTTATTGAACAGTTATATGTACTATCGTTTGTTCCTATTTCTCTTTTTTACTACTATTTATAGGAATTTAAGTATCGTTTCAATCCGATATTTCATGTACTTGTGTTTGCGACAATATTCTATATGAGCCGCGTTTTGTCGCGTGTTTGGCTCCTGGATGAATAATTCTTTGAGTCGAATTTCGCGCGACGCTGCTCATTTGTTTTTCCCGCTATTTTAACGTCACATAATGTGACGTTACTTCCTGTTTTTTATATATTTATTATACCATGATTAAGGCGATATGCCGAAACGTCGGTATTAAATTTTAACTTTTTACGTGTTGTTATTTTTTTTTAAAACTGTATTATAAAAGTAAACACAAGTAGATAATCCTTAAAAATTCTTTTTTTCCCTATCCCCTAAATATCCTGCATAAACAGGACCACAGTAACCAAATTTTGACCGTCACCACATCCGGGTATTTTCAATGAACAAAAATGCTTTAATCTATGATAAAAATTTAAACCATTTTAAGTGTGGATTTTATTTGTTGAAATAAGATGCTGAGAAACCAGGATATCCAACTATCCATTCATGTGCATTTCATATATATGTTTCTTCCCAATGTTAGAATAGTATTGTCATAAAAATATAGTAAAGGAGTGTTTATAAATAGACAACTTGTCATATTTAAAAGTTAATACAATTGAGAAGTTTGCATTTTTAATGTTCGATTCTGTAATTTTCATTAGGTGTTGGTGTATTTCCAAATGAATATAATTTTTATAAAAGAACTTTTTAAGGCACTGTTTTTTTTTAGACCGGGTTTCTCAAATTTGTTAACATCCGGTAGGCAACATCCAGGCATTTTTTCGTATTTTTTTCTTCAATTTATGTACAAAATAAACCATTTTAAGTGGGGATGTTATTCTAGCTTTGTTGAAATAAGATGCTGAGAAAACCCTTTACGATTTCATTGTTTTGCTTACTTGTATAAAGCCCTTACTATACACTGCAATCTATTTCTAGTTGTCTTGAGCTGAGAAATGGTCGTGACACTCTTTATTAAGTGTTTTGTTCCGATTGATTGCATATATACTACATAGACTTCACGTGATTGGGAGGTTAATGAATCAATTGAAAAGTAATGCCGACACCTTGGTCAGTAGTTGATTTTAAATATTTAAAAAAAAAAATCTTGGATCAACAAATTCAACAGGACACCGCATTCTATATTGAGGCGGAGTAACCTTCAAATGACTCGTTCTGATTGGCGCACCTGTACACACCTCCAGTTCACACTTGCGAGTGATTGACAAGTCTGTGAAATAGGTCAATTAATCATGGGGTCACTTGTTTAATTACTGATGGGCGTGTGTAATGGGATTATCTAACGGTAGTCGCAACGGTTCGGAAGGCATGTCGGGCCACTTAAGGGATTAAGTCGCTTATCAACCAAATCTTTTGAAGGGATGTCGCATGCGACATGCGTTATGACTCGGGGGGGGGGGGGGGGGGAAACCCTGCACTACGGAAGTGCTTCCTGGTAGTAGAGGGCAAATTGAAGTGTAGGTTTTATGGTCATATTTTTTTATTGAAAATGCTATTAATTAAAACCAGATGTGAGCTAAAATTGTGGTGTTGTTGAGAAATCAGAGGTATTTCTTTGTTGTATTTCAGAATTACTTTCCGAGAACATGAAGTCAGGGATGTGGGGGTTATGCGGCGGATGTGTCAGCCGTGCAGTGTAAATATTGACAGTGACCTGAGAAATTTCCAATTTGTGGGAAAGTTAAACCTTAATGGTATCATTTTCTGTGGATAATTCTGGAGACATATAATTGCTGTACAAGGAAACAGGACCAGTATATGGATCGGAAGGTCTGGGAATTGGTCAGAAACAGGACAATATTGACAATTTACTGTAAGTTATATAGAGGGGGTTTGTACAGGTGTGACACCTATAGATATGAGCAGAAAGTGAAAATAGAAGAAATTGAATTACGAAGCTGGTTTTCATCGGATCAACATGCAATTTGGACTTCAATCAAGTGAAATACAGGGAAATTGGATAATATATATCAGAAATCTTGAAGGTATGTTTATTTTTGAATTTATTATATTTAAATTCAAACAGTTAAAATTTTCAAATTTGACTAATTTTTAGATTTACAATGTTTTTGTCTTACCCAGCATGCATTTCGCAACCCCCAGTGTAAAAGAATCATCAGACTAGTAGTATATCAGGAAATTTCACTATAAATGTTTAAACTATCTTGGATACAAAGGATCTCATTATTTATAAATAAAATACAAATGATTTTGGTATTTCAATGTCTCAAAAATCTAAAGAAAATGTTCTAGAATACGAATATCATTTTTAGCTCACCAGAGAAGACCGCGGCGTGGTCTAGTGGTAGAGCATCCGCCTCGCATGCAGAAGGTTGTGGGTTCAATCCCTGGCTGGGTCATACCAAAGACTTTAAAAATGGTACTAGAAGCTTCCTCGCTTGATGCTCAGCATTTAGAGGAGAGTTCTAGGTCTAGTCGGCCCGGAGTCAGTATAATGTGACTGGGTGGGGTATCATACCATGTGTCTGCGGCATGATACTCCAGTGTGACAGTGCTTAGAATACTGTCTCAAGTAGACACTGTCGCGATATGACTGAAAAATTGTTGAAAGCGACGCTAAACACCATACAACATATTTGAATGACTGCTGGAACATGGTCAGTTTCCCATACATGGGTTGGCTTTATCTCACATATATCACTGGTTTATTTCAGATGTAACATATAATTTGTGTCCCGGCCTTCCTTACCAAGCAACCTGGAGGCACCATGACAGTTACTCGTGATGACCCAAAAATATTGTGGCAGCAGTGGTAAAATACAGAAAAGGCGTGTTCATAAGCATTGCTTTTATTTTAAACAAAATTTAAACACATGACTTTCATATTACATAAATCAAGTTGTCTTGCTTTTGTAATTAAAGAAGAATATTTAAAAAAGGCAAACGGTAAATTGTTTAATTTACAAAACATTGTTATTTTTATTCTGTTATAAAATGGCTTTCAAATTTGGGAACATTGGTCTGTCAAAATCTGGATCTTTACTGTTACCTTAATACTAATACAAAGAAATCCATCAGTCTTCACAAAAATGGTCAAGATAAGGAAAATTTGTTTAGCATGCAACAGTCAGTTTTGTGCTTTCAAGGTCAATTTTGAAGGTCACAAGTTTGTTAATCACAAATCGTGTCTTGTCTTCTACTGTAAAATTACATAAACGGATTTCATTTAACTTTGCAGAAATGTTTAGAACAATGGGAAGGTTCACAAATTTATAAATTCAATGTCAAGGTCACCAGCCGGGCTCGATTAGCTCAGTCGGTTAGGCGTCAGACTATCAATCCATGGGTTGTGAGTTCAAATCCCCCGCCCGGCAACAGTTTCCTTGATGATTGATATACGACATTGTGTCTCATTATCATTCGTCTATCACCACTGATTCAAGTGGGAAAGTTATCAGTTACTTGTGGAGACAGGGTGTGCTCAATTACTGGTTAATCCCATGAAACAGTGGTTAGGCTAACTGATCGACTGTTAACCCTTGATGGCATAAAAATGACGCTAAATATTCAATCAATCAATCAATGGTACAGTACGTACATAATACATGTAGACTGGTACAGTATGTACATAATATATGTAGACTGGTACAGTATGTACATGACATGTAGACTGGTACAGTAAGTACATCATATATGTAGACTGGTACAGTATGAACATAATACATGTAGACTGGTACAGTAAGTACATGATACATGTAGACTGGTACAGTATGTACATGACATGTAGACTGGTACAGTATGTACATGACATGTAGACTGGTACAGTATGAACATAATACATGTAGACTGGTACAGTACGTACATTACTACATAATACGCGTAGACTGGTACAGTAAGTACATAACATATGTATACTGGTACAGTAAGTACATAACATATGTAGACTGGTACAGTTAGTACATGATACATGTAGACTGGTACAGTTAGTACATAATATATGTAGACTGGTACAGTTAGTACATGATATATGTAAGGTGGTAGACTGCTACAGTAAGTACATCATATATGTAGACTGGTACAGTACATACATAATATATGTAGACTGGTACAGTACATACATGATATATGTAGACTGGTACAGTAAGTACATAATACATGTAGACTGGTACAGTAAGTACATGCTACATGAAGACTGGTACAGTATGTACATGACATGAAGACTGGTACAGTAAGTACATGATATATGTAGACTGGTACAGTAAGTACATAATACATGTAGACTGGTACAGTCAGTACATGCTACATGAAGACTGGTACAGTAAGTACATGATACATGTAGACTGGTACAGTATGTACATGATACATGTAGACTGGTACAGTAAGTACATGATACATGTAGACTGGTACAGTAAGTACATAATACATGTAGACTGGTACAGTAAGTACATGATATATGTAGACTGGTACAGTACATACATGATATATGTAGACTGGTACAGTAAATACATGCTACATGTAGACTGGTACAGTAAGTACATGATACATGTAGACTGGTACAGTAAGTACATGATACATGTAGACTGGTACAGTATGTACATGAAACATGTAGACTGGTACAGTAAGTACATAATACATGTAGACTGGTACAGTAAGTACATGGTATATGTAGACTGGTACAGTTAGCCAAAATATATGTAGACTGGTACAGTAAGTACATAATAGATGTAGACTGGTACAGTAAGTACATAATCTATGTGGACTGGTACAGTATGTACATGATACATGTAGACTGATACAGTAAGTACATGATACATGAAGACTGGTACAGTAAGTACATGATACATGTAGACTGGTAAAGTATGTACATGATATATGTAGACTTGTAAAGTAATTACATGATACATGTAGACTGGTACAGTAAGTACATAATATATGTAGACTGGTACAGTTAATACATAATAAATGTAGACTGGTACAGTATGTACATAATATATGTAGACTGGTACTGCAGTATGTACATAATACATGTAGACTGGTACAGTACGTACATAATACATGTAGACTGGTACAATAAGTACATAATACATGTAGACTGGTACATTACGTACATAATATATGTTTTGTTATTGGTGGAGCGCCTGGTGTTTAGTGGTTGAGCATCTGACCAAGGATCCAAATATGGGTTTGATCCTTTGCCATGCCCATTAGTAGTGTGCTTAAGCAAGACACTTTATCAACATATGCTTAGTACTGATTCTGCTGAGAAAAACTTTGAGCGTGATTTGCGAGAACTTTTTTTACAATCAATGTAAAATATGTTTCATTTTTTTTTTTTTTTTGATAACTGTAGTTAATTCTTTCTGATTGTGTGACAATTACTGCTATCACATTCGGTTTATTTTTGCATTAAAACTTTATTTGATTAACCTGTTTAATTTATTAACATTCTTTTTAAGTGTTACAGTGAATTTAAACAGTGAACAATTATTTATTGTTCTTCTCTGATGCTGATTGGATTTCTTTCTACAGAGGACCATGCCTGTATTTACAGGTCTGACCTGATTTATTGTATATTGCAGATGCCCCACCCCAGCTGATGTTCACAGAACTGCCCGTTGTTGTATTTACAAGTCTGACCTGATTGATTGTATATTGCAGATGCCCCACCCTGCTGATGTTCACAGAACCGCCCGTTGTTGTATTTACAAGTCTGACCTGATTGATTGTATATTGCAGATGCCCCACCCCAGCTGATGTTCACAGAACCGCCCGTTGTTGTATTTACAAGTCTGACCTGATTGATTGTATATTGCAGATGCCCCACCCCAGCTGATGTTCACAGAACTGCCCGTTGTTGTATTTACAAGTCTGACCTGATTGATTGTATATTGCAGATGCCCCACCCTGCTGATGTTCACAGAACCGCCCGTTGTTGTATTTACAAGTCTGACCTGATTGATTGTATATTGCAGATGCCCCACCCTGCTGATGTTCACAGAACCGCCCGTTGTTGTATTTACAAGTCTGACCTGATTGATTGTATATTGCAGATGCCCCACCCCAGCTGATGTTCACAGAACCGCCCGTTGTTGTATTTACAAGTCTGACCTGATTGATTGCATATTGCAGATGCCCCACCCTGCTGATGTCCACAGAACCGCCCGTTGTTGTATTTACAAGTCTGATCTGATTGATTGCATATTGCAGATGCCCCACCCCAGCTGATGTTCACAGAACCGCCCGTTGTTGTATTTACAAGTCTGATCTGATTGATTGCATATTGCAGATGCCCCACCCAAACTGATGTTCACAGAACCGCCCGTTGTTGTATTTACAAGTCTGACCTGATTGATTGTATATTGCAGATGCCCCACCCCAGCTGATGTTCACAGAACCGCCCGTTGTTGTATTTACAAGTCTGACCTGATTGATTGTATATTGCAGATGCCCCACCCCAGCTGATGTTCACAGAACTGCCCGTTGTTGTATTTACAAGTCTGACCTGATTGATTGTATATTGCAGATGCCCCACCCCAGCTGATGTTCACAGAACCGCCCGTTGTTGATGACACAACTCACACATACAGGTCAGATATAAGCATCAGCCCTCTCCAGGTACAGAAGACCCAAGAAAAGGTGGCAGAGAAAATCATGTTGACCACCCAGGACATTATAAATAAATCATTCACATTCTCCAGAAACGCTATAGTGAGTGGAAGTATTATTTAACACAGTATTTGTAGAATTATTTCAGTTTGTAATATGGATTATGCAATTAAATGTATTTCAGTCATAACTGTGCAATCTGCAGGTGATAGGGTGACCATGGTCCTTGAATTCCAGGGTACTCCTTTAAAACTCATTGGGTTGTGCTTGAATTTTATCAAAAAAAAGTCTTTGTATTCTTCAAAACACTCCTTAAATTTTAAAAACATAAATATTCAGTCTTTATTTTTTAAAATAGATCAAACTTACGAGGTTGAAAAGGTAATTTTTAAATAGCTTTAATTCTAAGATGTATTCATGAAATACTGCTTGAAAATTAAAAAAAAAAATCTTAAATAATCCATAAAAAAAAAAGATCACTGTGGCTTATGCATATTTTAAGGAGGGTTGAAACAAATAAACTACGACTAATGGTAATTGTTGCCTTGGTTTAAACACTGCAAATCTGCAGGTATCGGAGTTTCAGAATTATTACACATATTTCTTAGTTGATGAGTTGTCTATTTCATTCTCTTTGTTAGTTTGTTGTCTTTTTAAGCTCTCTGAACTCGGCATATACAATGTAGTCGCCACTTTGTTCATCCCCTCGTGTGTTACAAATCCTTGTTCATGCTATTTTTCTACAATTGATAATTGAACATTTATGAATCTTGCTTGGATACGTCGCTACCAAGTGGAAATGTCCATATTGTTATTGTGTTTCTGTTATTATAAATGAATATTTGTCCCTCACTTTGTGAAAAGTGGAATACATTAATTTGGGTCTGCCTGACCGTCTGTCTGTTCGTCACACTTTGGTTTTTGTGCAATAACTTAAGAATGCCTGAATTAAATATTTTAATTATTAAATACATTGTTTATAACACATATTTTTTTATATGCACCTTTAGTTTGTGAAAAATCATATTTTTGTGGGTACCTGTGCAGTAACATAAGACTGTCTGAATCAAATCTCTGAAATTTTAATACAATGTTTATAATAACAAAACAGGCTAAGTTCAATTTAAGGGGTTGTGGCATTTGTCGTTCTACAGTTATGCCCCTTTATTTGTGAAAAATTATATTTTTGGGAGTTTCCGTGCAATAACTCAAGAATGCCTGAATCAAATCTTTTGAAAAAGTGGGGACATAAATTCACTGATTCTGCCCATTACAAAGTCCTTGTTCAAGTTGTCAGGTATATTACAATTCCAGTTGATTTGTATTTATATGGATTGATAGGTTCATATCCTCTCAAAAACATTATTTCCATAGATCATTTCTGCCACTCAATATACAAGAAAATAGCATTTTTAGACAAACATCTATACTGAATGCATCCACTGCTTCATGTGGTGTCTTTGATCAGGACACTTTATCCATATGCTTATTACTGGATATACCCAGGAAGACTTCAAGCATGATTTGTTTAAGTTGTTTGGTTTAAATAAGTTTAAACTGTGTGATGTTTCAAAGACATTTTCATGCAGACAACTGCTTACAAAAAGTAAATGTCTAAACCTGCTGCATGTTAATTTTGTAAATTTCCTGTCATTTTTTAACCTTTTGAAAAACTGTTTTGTTTATTGTTACAGGCAAATGCCATTGGGAAGAAGCTTGGAGAGTATTTTAAACCTTGGACTGGTTCTATACTGTCTTTATGTTGCTGGGGGTGCCTGACAATTATTTGGCGTGTTCTAGAGATCTTGTACTATGAGGAAAAGTAGGAAAAGCTGGTAGACATAGCCTTGAGATTCAATGCCCTCACAAAGTAAGATATTTTTCTATATGCTGAATATATATTCTATATAATACTTGTTTATGATGAAGTACAAAATTGCACACAGATATTCAAATTTATCACTTTTTATCAACAGTAAATACTTGAGTATTTCTCTCATACATTGTCCTTATTAAATTGCCCTTAATTATCAATTGTCTTCCATCTTCAGCCAGCAACATATGGGACAATGGTACAGTGGATAAAGTGTTGGCTGCTCACTCCAGAGGTTGCAGGTTTGATTCCAAGCTCGAACCAATGGCCTCAAAAACAACAATCAGTACTCAGTACTACCAAGTACTGGTTCTACATAGAAAGTGGACTCCAGTACTCAGTACTACCCAGTACTGGTTCTACACAGAAAGTGGACTCCAGTACTCAGTACTACCCAGTACTGGTTCTACACAGAAAGTGGACTCCAGTACTCAGTACTACCCAGTACTGGTTCTACACAGAAAGTGGACTCCAGTACTCAGTACTACCCAGTACTGGTTTTACACAGAAAGTGGACTCCAGTACTCAGTACTACCCAGTACTGGTTCTACACAGAAAGTGGACTCCAGTACGATTCATATTAGCTCTGAACTTTCTTTGCCATCTAAATTAAATTAGTATAACTAATCATGCTTCCTACCACCAATAGTAGCCATACCCGTACATATCCAGTTATAAGAGATCACAATAAGTGGTAATATACTAGTTACCCATTTATTAGTATTATTAATTGTATAATAATTTATTTTTGCTTGATTGCAAAGAAAGCTCAGAGCTTATATGAATTGCTCTCGAGTCTGCTTCCTGGGTATAATCAGTACTGAGTGTTGTTTTTGTGTTTGAGAGTCCATCAGGTGGAAACTTGGATTGAATCGCAACCTCTGGCGTGAGTGGCCAACACTATATCAACTGCACCACCAGCTTCACCAACTTCAAACTTAAAATTTTGAAACTATTGATTTAAACAAACATTCAGTAAACAATGTCTGTAGTTAGATTTGATGTATTTTGTTTCTACTCTCAGTGAGAGGTATGCAGAACAAAGATTCCACTTATGGTTCAAGTCCAATGTAGACTTACTGAGGGTATTAATCCCCTTGGTCATGGATTGTACTGACCAATCAGCAAAACAGTAAGTGAACATAGTTACCACTGGTGTTTAGAAAAATGGATGAATATAAGAAAATCAAATTAAAAATGTCAGGTTCATGGGTCTGATGCTGTACCGTTTGTTTTGTGTACAAGAGGATGAAACTTGTAGCCATTTGATCTAAGACGCCATCACTTACCTCTCACTGCTAAGGTCATAGGTCCGAGTCCCGCTACTGCCTAAAATTTTATGTGTGAAAGTTTACAGAAGGATGAAATGTGTTGAAAAAGGTGTTGAACCCATTTCCAAAAAAAAAAAAAATTATGAATTTTACAATTGATTATTGAAGCATGATGGCAGGGTCACAGGTTTGATGCTCTGCTACTTTTTTATTGTACAAGACAATAAAATTCTATTTAGTTTGTAGGTTATAGATAAATATGACCTTTTGAACAAGTCACAGATATTCATACACTGTATTTACCTACATATTGGGACACACTTACTTTTCAGGAAAATTATTTTTTTATATAATAAAAGTCGGGACACATTACAATTTTTCTAACAAATCTGATAATATTCCATGAATTTTTCATTTTTACATCGCTATTTTAAAATAATGATTTTCATATAAATTGCCATACCTGTAACTTTAAGTTATTTATTTTTTGTTATCAATTATGAACATTGATAAAACAGTATTATTTGCAATAACAAACTGAATGTAATTAAACTGAAAACTTGTAAAAAAGTAAAGATAACCAACAACACTTAAAACAGTATCCAAGTTATCCTATTTTGTCTCTAGAAAGTGTTTTTGATATGTTCACATTCTTTTCTCAGTATCAGATGGGGCTTTATGTAGACAGCCATTGCACATGGACTTTATTCCAAACACTGCGCTACCCCAGCCCAATATGCCCCGGGATATCAGCAGGGAAGAGTATATTGATCCTTCGGATGTACACACGGCACCCATACCCAGGTCACAGATTGGAAGTTATTACATCATGAGAAAACTATATGTACTGGTGGTCCTGCCTGTAGTGAATGATGGGTTAAAGTAGAGTTATTAATAATACATAAAAGGAATATTGTTAATTTATTACGCCCCTGTCGTTTAAATAAAAGTTATATGTGACATTAAGTGTCACCCCTGTCTGTTTGTCCGCCTGTCGAGTGATTCCCTATGAATCACTTCTAAAAGTGACTGTGTATTCAGAAAGGATAAAGCCAGATGAATTTCAGAGCCACATTATCAAACTGTTGTAAGCGATATATATATTTACAAGACTTAGTTTAAAATATTGTTTAAATGTATTTCATTAACGATTCTGTCGATATTATTATTGTTGTTGATAAAGTCATTGATGAAATACCTTAACTTGCTTATTCTAAAACAGTAAATATTTGCTTAAAATAGTTTGATAATGTGGCTTTGAAATTCACCTGATATTTCTTTATCCTTCAGTGTCAGTTACAGTTCTAGTTTGATATTTGTCAACATCCGTTAAATCTGACAATCAATCCAGAGGCTGTGAGCTCAGATCTAGCCATATGACTGATAATGCTATATACAACAGTGTCTCTCATTGCTGATTCAAGTTGGAAAGTTATTATTTGTTTGTGGAGATAGGTGTGCTTGAATACTGGTTAACTTTCCATGTTCCCAGGAAAGAATGTTTAGTTAAACTGACTGTCTGTTGGCTCTCGATGGCATAAAAATGATGCTAAATATTTAAAGAAACTGATTATTAAAACTATAGATGCCTTATAATAATGTGGATGTACCATTTTTCAGAGATGTTGCTGGCAAAGAATGAGAAACAGTTGGCTGCCCAGGCCATGTACGAGAGCAGCAACTTTCACTATCATGCCACCAACCTGCAGGCTGCTTAAAAGTGTTGGTCTGAGGCCTTGGACCTTCCCATGGATGCTGATGATGTCCTCCACATGTGGCGAGACATATTTAAGGATGTTGAAGATGTCAGTGGCAAGGTTCTCCAGTGATGCGGTATCTTGGGCTGTGTACTGGCCGGGACCCAGACTTCAAATATTGCCCAGTATGTATCTGCTTTCTGGGCATAAGGTTTTAAACTTTTGTTTTTCATTTTAATGAAGTGTAAATGTAATTTTTTCCAATGTATTATATGTTATATGTGGCAAATGACATACAGTTTTATTGGTTGAGGATGACTTCTGAAAGTATCGAAGAAGAACTACCATCCTTCCACAAGTAACTGGCAATCTTTTTCAAATAAAGTTTTTTTTTACCAAGCTGAGCTCAAACCCACAACCTCAATGGTGAGAGGTAAGTAAAACTTGAGACATTGCCATAGACCACCAGGTCACAGAGGACCCAGGATTTTAGATGCATAGCTCTGTTCAATTATTTCAGATTGTGTAAACCATTGAAGGCTAAAAAAGAACTGTTCTGATTGATAAGTTGAGTTTTTCCTTGCATTAACTTTTTTTTATGTCCCCGCCATTTTCAATGGAGGTTGGGGCATATAGTATCACCGCTGTCCATACGAAAATTGTTTCCGACTAAAATCTTTAGTTTAATGAACAGATTTACACCAAATTTGGTTTGTGACTTCACATTCAGGTAATACAGGTCAAGTTTGTATTTGTTCCAGTATGATGATTTTTTATGGAGTTATGCCCCTTTTTGGACTTAGATTATTGATAAATGTCAAGAAATTGGTTTTTGCTCGATATCTCTTGAAGGATTGGATGGATCTGATTCATATTTGGTAGAGAGATGAATGGTGATAAACTACAGCTCAAGTTTGATTTCCGTCAAAATCCCTGCATATTAGGTGTTCTGGTCTCTTATTGCCTGATAGTTTCTGACCTCTAAAGTATTTATTTATAAAGGATTTTGACGAAAATTTATATTTGCCTTTATATCAACAAGACCCAGGTCAAGTTTGACAATGGATGAAATTGGCACATATTAATTAGTTGATCTGGATTCTGATTGGATGACGGTTTCGGATCTCTAAAATCTTTATTGATGGACTGATTTTGATGAAACTTGATATTTTATTATATTTGATTAATTTCAACAAATTATAAAAAAGAAATTAAATAAACACGTCTTTAAATCCAACTTTTGTGTCGGCACTATTTTCAAGTTTCAGCACACTTCATTCTGTCATACAAAATTTGTTAAATTTGAACACACATTTAATTCTGTGTCTTGAATTTAACACACAGTATTCAGTGTGTCATCATTGAATGATTTTAAATGCACAATCCTTGTGTTGCAGTTTATATATTTTTTTTTTCAAAAATAAATCGTCTGAACCAAATGGTGTTTCAATCATATCTTTTCCTGAGTTATATTTTGCCTGCCAACACAAATGAACAAAGAGATAAAACATTTATCTGTACATAATTTTGAGAACAAATATAAACACATCTTTAAAATTGAATGTGGCTTTTTAAAAAAGTTCATACGAAAATATGTTCAACAACAAACATTAAAATCAACAGAAAAACTAAAAAATGAAACTGAATTATTGATAACACAGTGACTGATTTTCAGGTACATTTTGACCTCTGACCTTGGTTTGAGAACAGAATGCAGCTTTCTTTCTGGATATCTCTTCATGGTTAGTATAAACTTTATCATTTTACATCGATTGTGAAACAAGTTATTACAACTTATTAAAACACGTTTTGAAGTTTTTCTTTGGTAGAACCAGTACTATGTGGAAAAAGTATCTTGCTCAAGGATACAACACATAGTGGGGGGTGGGGGGGCAAAATCAACCCACGACCATCTGATTCTAGGTTCAATACTCTATCCCTGGACCATGCGCTTCACTAAAGGTTTGCAATGAGTCTATGATTTTATTTTTTATGTAAATGTTTCCTACTAAATCTGCTTTATTACAATTGTTCCAAATTTATATATACATGTGCACTACAAAAACATTAAGAAAATTAACAAACAAAATATTTAACAGTTTATGGACTTACATTGTAATAATTCTATGAATTTAAAGTAGTGAATGGTTTCCTATAATTTCTATCTAAGAGTATAAACATAGCAATGTATTTTTTTTCTGACGACTAGAAAATATTATAATACACATTTATTGATAAACTCATACATTTAAGTTCATCCTCAGTATTTTAATACATTTGATAAGATAACAAAACATATATTAAATCATAAAATAATGTATTGTGTGATATATACATGTATGTTCTGGTAACTGACATGTGAGTATATACAAATCCATGTTTTGTAACGAGAAACTGTAACAGTTTAAGTTAAATATTCTTCTTCTTCTCACACCAGAGGTCGCAGGTTTAATCCATCCCCCAATTTCAGCCAAATGGTCTGTCATAAACAAACCCATGTGGTTCCGGCTAAGAATAGAATCACTGCTAATCTCTGCAGAGGGGTAGGAATCCTCTGAATGAGTGTCATGTTCATTTTATCATTTTTTGTCATGTTCACTATTGTGGTTAAATTATCAACCCCTGTGTGGTTCCAGGGAGCCATGAGTGATGGCAAAGAATAGGATCACTGTGGCTTATGCATGTTGTAAGAAGTGACAAATTGAGTAATACGATAGAATTTGCTGAAACTCTGCAGTTCTGCAGGTATCAAGGTTCTAGGTTCATTCTGCATATTCATTTGTTGATGTATTTTTTTTTAATCTGTATGTTAATTTGTTGTTTTTGTACATGTAGAGTGAACATGGAATTTCCTTCCTTTTGGCATCGAATAACCCATAATGTGTTGGTACGCCTTAAAACCATATTCATTCATTCTATCATAAACAAAACCTAGTACTGGTTTGATCCGGTAAACCATTTAAAGATTGAACTAAAACCAAATTAATCAACTGGAACTTATGAGAACATATGCTCTACGGATTAATTGAAATGCCTCTCTGTAATCTGTGATTTTTACTAGAGTATAATACATAGCTGACCTTGTCACACCCATGCAACAACACAATATAACTTTGCCTTAGATCTGTTTTGATGTTACAGTAATACATCAGTTATACTCATTTTATCTCCATTGCAAATAAAGCTCAAAGTTTGAGTGAATAGCTCTCAAGCTCGCTTCCTGGCTAGAACCAAAACTGAGTGTTGTTTTGAGAGGTAGTGCATTGAGAATGTGATCAAATCTGCAACCTCTGGCGTGAGCAACCAACATTAAAAAAATATTCATTGGCAGAGTTGTCCAAGGTGTTGTTGTCAAAAAACCACTTACTTCTCACTGCCAAAGTTGTTGGGTCATTCCTCTCTCCCAAAAAGATATTGTGAGAAATAAATAGGTTACTTGCAGAAGGACTGTGGCTATACTGAGATTCATTCCTAGGTCTTCTAGGTTTGTTTTGAAATTGGCGTTAAACCCCAGTAAAAATACACTCTGGCTATCGGCAGGGTGTAAATCATAGTATAGACATGTATTATGGTTATGTAACAGGACAAGAAATATATGAGTCATTGTGTGACTCAACCTTTCACTTATAGGGCAAGTGCTCTACCGACTGAGCTTACCAGACTGTTGACATGTGCTTCTCTTCTAACAGGTTAGGTACACACTGTGACATTTAAATTATGCAGAAAAACATTAATAACAGAAGAAAAACCCATGTCAAGAATACCTGAAAACTTTTTTGTGACTATCATCCGTTTATGTAGCCTGATTAAATAAGACTGAATGGACAGCTTCTTATTATTTTGATATCCAATCTGCTGTGCATAACTCAGGAAACGCAAAATAAACAAAAATTGTTAAAAGGTTCCTTAGTGATGGACAATATGTCACATTAATTTTATAGTAAGTACTATTAATGTTTGATTTTGTTTTGCAAACTAAGGAATTAGAGATAAGTTCCTTGAATAAAGTTCATGTAAGGAGTGATTTATTTATGATAAACATTATACCTATTTAATATCTATTGGAAATATCTGCAACATTATCCTAAACATATAATACATGTATTATAAAGTTTATTAAGTATTTGTTTGTTTTCTGTACTTATGAAATTGAAGTTCGACCCCAAGAGAGGCAATGCCTTAGTTCATATTAATGCTTCAAAAATTCAATAGTGTTTGTTTTGTGGTATTATTAAATTTGTCGGTTCATGTTTAATTATCAAATCATTTTTTATAGATGAGGAACTTGTCTCCAGACAACGCTAGTCCAATCACTTCAGCCCCATGGCCATGCAATCCAGTCATTCTGTGATGCTGCAGCACGAACCGCTATAAAAAAGTCATCCTGTCGTATCTGCGCCAAATTCCACCCCATCAAGCTAGGTGCCTAATGCATGTTCTCCTATGCTGGCTCTCACATGAAAAGATTATCTTAAAGTAAGATTTTTTTACTATTCTATGAATTGTATTGTTAACTTGCCCTGGAGTTTTCGTCCCACCTGCATTGTAGTTCAGGTGCATATTGTACATCCCACCTGCATTGTAATTCTAATGCGAGTTGTATGTCCAACTTGCATTGTAGTTCAGGTGCAAGTCGTACAACCCACCTTCATTGTAGTTCTGATGCAAGTTGTACACCTCACCTGCATTGTAGTACTGATGTAAGTTGTTCCTCCCACCTGCATTTTAGTTCTGATGCAAGTTGTACATCCCACCTGCATTGTAGTTCTGATGCAAGTTGTACACCTCACCTGCATTGTAGTACTGATGTAAGTTGTTCCTCCCACCTGCATTTTAGTTCTGATGCAAGTTGTACATCCCACCTGCATTGTAGTTCAGGTGCAAGTTGAACATTCCACCTGCATTGTAGTTCTAATGCAAGTTGTATGTCCAACCTGCATTGTAGTTCAGGTGCAAGTCGTACAACCCACCTGCATTGTAGTTCTGATGCAAGTTGTACATCCCACCTGCATTGTAGTACTGATGCAAGTTGTACATCCCACGTGCATTGTAGTTCAGGTGCAAGTTGTACATCCCACCTGCATTGTAGTTCAGGTGCAAGTTGTTTATCCCACCTGCATTGTAGTTCTGGTGCAAGTTGTTCATCCCTTCTGCATTGTAGTTCAGGTGCAAGTTGTACATCCCACCTGCATTGTAGTTCAGGTGCAAGTTGTACATCCCACCTGCATTGTAGTTCAGGTGCAAGTTGTATATACCACCTGCATTGTAGTTCTGATGCAAGTTGTATGTCCAACCAGCATTGTAGTTCTGATTTAAGTTGTACATCCCACCTGCATTGTAATTCAGATGTAAGTTGTACATGAGTGTACATGGCTTGTAGTTATAGCAGCGTGGAACTTGGCATTATAACAGTATCTATGATTAGACAGCAACATATCTAATTACCTTTTTGGGCACAAATTTTGAACAGTGACTTCATTGGATTTTAGTTATTTGTTTTAATGTATGTTTATAGTAGTTAATTTTTTTTTATTCATTGATGGCTACAATAGCTATAGGTGATTCTTTATAGTGTTAATGCTTCTTGCCAAAATAACAGATGAGGTTGTTGTGTGATGTTCAGTACATTATAGCATGTCAGTGTGTATTTGTGATGCTATCTTAAGGCTGAGTACCAAGCAAGGAAGCTTCTTGTACTATTGTTCAAGTCTTTTGTATGACCCAAGTGGGGATCGAACAATAACCATCCACAACAAAAGCTTTACCACTGGACCACTGCTGTGGTCAATTTATCAATGTTTTATTTTTATTGGGCACAATTTAATAGCTTTTATTATTTACAGAACTAAATCAAGAATTCTGTAAAGAATGAAAAAAAATTATCGAGGGCAGTGCAGCAAGCCATGAAGGTTGCCTTTTCAGTAAAAGAGCTCACCAGATGTACAGTGAAAGTGCATCATACCAACAAGTTCTTGGTGAATCCGAGACCAGCTCTGTCTACAGACAAACATTGTGCTGTTGTTAGTTAGTATTATTAATCTGTTTGATTAACATGTCATATCAGTAAGAAAATAATTACAAAGAT
>JAPMAH010000023.1:1068547-1183547 GCA_029582155.1 Panopea generosa | reverse complement strand
CCTTCCACCTTCTAAAGACCACCTTCCCATACACTACCTACCTAAGCCTGCCAGCCCAGCCACCTATAACTACCTACCAACAGGTCTACCTACCTAATTACAGGTTTACCTACCTACTTACAGTTCTACCTACCTATAGGATTACCTACATCTTATCTACCTACAGGTTTACCTACCTACTTACAGTTCTACCTACCTATAGGTTTACCACCTACTTATCTACCTACAGGTTTACCGACCTACTTACAGGTCTACTTACCTACATACCGGTCTACCTACCAACACGTCTACTAACTTACAGGTCTACCTACCTACATACAGGTCTACATACTTACAGGTCTACATATCTATTTACAGGTTTACCTTCTAACAGGTCTACCTACCTACAGGTCTACCTACCTACATACAGGTCTACCTATCTACTTGCAGGTCTACCTACCTACATACAGGTCTACATACCTATAGGTTTACCTACCTACTTACAGGTCTACCTACCCACATACCGGATTACCTACCAACACGTCTACTAACTAACAGGTCTACCTACCTACATACAGGTCTACCTACCTACATACAGGTCTACCTATCTACTTACAGGTCTACCTACCTACATACAGGTCTACATGCCTACAGGTTTACCTACCTACTTACAGGCCTACCTACCTACATACCAGTCTACCTACCAACACGTCTACTAACCTACAGGTCTACCTACCTACATACAGGTATACATACTTACAGGTCTAAATATCTATTTACAGGTTTACCTTCTAACAGGTCTACCTACTTACAGGTCTACCTACCTACATACAGGTCTACCTATCTACTTGCAGGTCTACCTACCTACATACAGGTCTACATACCTATAGGTTTACCTACCTACTTACAGGTCTACCTACCTACATACCGGATTACCTACCAACACGTCTACTAACTAACAGGTCTACCTACCTACATACAGGTCTACCTACCTACATACAGGTCTACCTATCTACTTACAGGTCTACCTACCTACATACAGGTCTACATGCCTACAGGTTTACCTACCTACTTACAGGCCTGCCTACCTACATACCAGTCTACCTACCAACAAGTCTACTAACCTACAGGTCTACCTACCTACATACAGGTCTACCTACCTACATACAGGTATACATACTTACAGGTCTACATATCTATTTACAGGTTTACCTTCTAACAGGTTTACCTACTTACAGGTCTACCTATCTATTTGCAGGTCTACCTACCTACATACAGGTCTACATACCTACAGGTTTACCTACCTACTTACAGGTCTACTTACCTACATACCGGATTACCTACCAACACATCTACTAACTAACAGGTCTACCTACCTACATACAGGTCTACCTCCCTACATACTTACAGGTCTACCTATCTATTTACAGGTTTACCGTCAAACAGGTCTACCTACCTACATACAGGTCTACCTATCTACTTACAGGTCTACCTACCTACATACAGGTCTACATGCCTACATACCAGTCTACCTACCAACACGTCTACTAACCTACAGGTCTACCTACCTACATACAGGTCTACATACTTACAGGTCTACCTATCTATTTACAGGTTTACCTACTAACAGGTCTACATACATACAGGTATACTTACTTACAGGTCTACCTACCTGCATACAGGTCTACATACTTACAGGTCTACCTATCTACTTACAGGCCTACCTTCCTACAGGTATACCTACCTACCTATAGTACCTACACAGCAACATGTCCCTATAGTACCTGCCTACAGGTCTACCTACCTACCTACATACCTATAGTACCTACAGGTCTACCTACCTACCTACAAGTCTATCTACCTACCTACAAGTCTACCTACATACCTATAGTACCTACCTACCTACAGGTACTTTGATCAACATATGCATTTTAAAAACATCCTGTTGGTACTTCCAATACAAGGCATCTTATGCAATGTTTATGACAGCCCTAACTGTTTCAATGTCTGGGACCTTTGTGACCTTTCTCTTTGTATATATTTAACTGTGACGTCACATTAAAATATATGTATAAACAAAGGTCACAAGGGTTGCAGGCATAAAACATTAGAGCTGACATAAACATACAAGCAACATAAATAAATGAAAATAATACTAGCAATTATGACCAGGACTACACAAGCAAAAGCAAAGCAGCAACCACTCAGATTCAAGTACTTTTTCACGGTAGTTTTAACCTGAATCATACAAAAACAAAGGGCCATAACATTAATTATTCAATCAAGCCTGTTCAAGAACTTGGTAAAGACGGCCATTAATAACTACGGTTAAACAATAAAAAAGAAGGGTCAGAACACACCAAAATTTAAATCATTTACAAAAACACGAGTGATCAGATAACCAAATCACAAGCTAAATAAGTTTGCGATTTAAACATTACTTTTGCCAAGAATCTTAACTTAACCCAAAACATATAACATTTAAAAAGAAGTAATTTGAATTTCGACAGTGCAATCTTTTACTGGTATTTTCATAAATTATCAAGACACTGAAGTATTGCAAGTAATACACAATTCCCCCAATGATTTGATGCCACGGCAATCACAATTTTTGCCAGACTGAAAAAATAAAATGGCCTGCATAATCTCCTTATTGCACTCTAACCACAATTTAAGTTATACAAATGTGGCTTGGACACTTTTTGTCAATTTTTTTGCCTTTTTGTCTGAATGAAAAAAATAAAATGACCTGCATTATTTAGCTTATTGCCTTCTATCAATATCAAGTTTCACAAACCTTGCTTGGATACTTTTTTAGTAATCTATTCAGACGGATGGCCAGAAGGACATACGCCAGACAAAACGGACTGAGGGTAAACCCTCCAGTGAAACCAGTAGGATATGGAAAATATATTACAACTGCTGATGTATGACGTAGATTGAAGCTGCTGTGAAAATAATACTTAAATATGAGTGGTAATTGTTTGCATCTACTTTGCAATAGAAGTCCTTGTATATATATATATCAAGTACAAACAGGATGTTTTAAGCAATGTTGTTCAAAGCACCTATCCCCTTACCTCGCACCCTTCCACACTCTCCCAACCCCACTCACCCCATCCATCCACTCCCCCCTTGCCCTACCCCCACCCCACCCCCCCACTCCCTCCCCCACCCCAACCCCTTCCCCCTACCCCTTCCCTCCCCCCACCCCTTTCCACCCCCACCCACCCCACCCCAACCCCTTCCCTCCCCCCACCCCTTCCCACCCCCAAAACCTCCCCACCCCCTCCCCCCATAAATCTCCCCACCCCCCCAAAAAAAGGAAAAAAAAAAGAACAAACAAAAAAGGTGAAAAAAAAAGCCAAGAAATGGTGTCCTATAAGAACATGGGTAACTCCACTGACAATACGCCCTTGGTCAGGAGAAGGTGTATAACAAGTTTGATTAGAATCAGATGAAAACTGTAGGTGGAGTTGAAGCCTCAAGGTACGTCTGTATATGAAATATTATTTTAGGTCAGAAAAGGGGGCGTTACTCATTCAAAAATAATGTGGACATTAACCCTGATGATATGCCCTTGTTCGAGTGATGATGTATAGCACGTTTGATTAGGAATCGGAAGAAAACTGTAATAGTTGAGGTCACAAGGTACACATGGACGGACGGACGGACATACGTTCTGGTGGAAGTGATGTTGTGGGGTGCGGTTTTTATATGTTATAAAACATCTTTTTTTTCATAAAACAAAACAAAACCTATTTTCTTTATAACCTTAATGTCACAATTCTTGAGATCCAACCCTAATGACACTAAAAAGAATGAAAAAAGGTGAAAAAAAAGTAAAAGAAAAATGTGAAAAAAATAAAATTAACCCACAATGCCATTTGGACGGGTTTTCGCACTTGTGGGGTGAACATTGCACCCCACAAGTACCAAAAAAAAAAACACAATACCATTCTGTACTGGCAACGCAACCCACAACTGCTGCTCCAGACGTACGGACGGACAGACGGACAGATATTCTAACAAATGTATATTTGTCTTTTTCAACTGTCAAAATAAATCACTTTAATACTAATTTGTGTGTAGACTGACAGATGGACAGTTCAAACACTTTGACCTTTGGGGGCATGAAAAGGGAAACAGACAACAACATCCACACCTGTTACAATCTAAAGATGAAGACCATTATAATTTTCACAACTTGTTCCTTTTTTTTATATAAAAACTGTGATCACGCTACTAACCTTTACCCTTGATACAACTAATTTACCCAGTACTCAAGTGCACAATTACTGTTTATATTTCATAACAGGCCAAGTACTCCTGGGATCCTTGAAGGTTAACCAGTACTCAAGTGCACCATTGCTGTTTAAGTTTCATAACAGGTCCAAGTACTCCTGGGTTCTTTGAAGGTTAACCAGTACTCAAGTGTACCATTGCTGTTTATATTTCATAACAGGCCCAAGTACTCCTGGGATCTTGAAGGTTAACAAGTACTCAAGTGCACCATTGCTGTTTATATTTCATAACAGGCCCAAGTACTCCTGGGTTCTTTGAAGGTTAACCAGTACTCAAGTGCACCATTACTATTTATATTTCATAACAGGCTCAAGTACTTCTGGTATCATTGAAGGTTAACCAGTACTCAAGTGCACCATTACTGTTTATATTTCTTACAGGCCCTAATACTCCTGGGTTCTTTGAAGGTTAACCAGTACTCAAGTGCACCATTACTGTTTATATTTCATAACAGGCCAAAGTACTCCTGGGATCCTTGAAGGTTAACCAGTACTCAGTGCACCATTACTGTTTATATTTCATAACAGGCCCATGTACTCCTTTGATCCTTGAAGGTTAACCAGTACTCAAGTGCTCCATTACTGTTTATATTTCATAACAGGACAAAGTACTATTGGGATCCTTGAAGGTAAACCAGTACTCAAGTGCACCATTACTGTTTATATTTCATAACAGGCTAAAGTACTCCTGGTATCTTTGAAAGTTAACCAGTACTCAAGTACACAATTACTGTTTATATTTCACAACAGACCCAAGTACTCCAGGGATCTTTGAAAGTTAACCAGTACTCAAGTATGCATTACTGATTATATTCATAACAGGCCCAAGTACTCCTGGGATATTTGATTGATTGATTGAATATTTAGCGTCATATTTATGCCATCGAGGGCTAACAGACGATCAGTTAACCTAACCACTGTTCCTGGGATTAACCAGTACTCTAGCACACCCTGTCTCCTCAAGTAACTGATAACTTTCCCACTTGAATCAGTGGTGAGAGACGAATGATAATGAGACGCAATGTCGTATATCAATCATCACGAAGACTGTTGCCGGGCGGGGGATTCGAACTCACGACCCCTGGATTGATAGTCAGACGCGTAACTGACTGAGCTAATCGGGCCCGGCCTTGGGATATCTGAAGGTTAACCAATACTCAAGTGTACAATTACTGTTTATATTTCATAACAGGCCCAAGTACTCCTGGGATCCTTGAAGGTTAACCAGTACTCAAGTGCACCATTACTGTTTATATTCCATAACAGGCCCAAGTACTCCTGGGATCCTTGAAGGTTAACCAGTACTCAAGTGCACCATTACTGTTTATATTCCATAACAGGCCCAAGTACTCCTGGGATCCTTGAAGGTTAACCAGTACTCAAGTGCACCATTACTGTTTATATTTCATAACAGGCCAAAGTACTCCTGGGATCCTTGAAGGTTAACCAGTACTCAAGTGCACCATTACTGTGTATATTCCATAACAGGCCAAAGTACCTCCTTCTATCCTTGAAGGTTAACCAGTACTCAAGTGCAACCATTACTGTTTATATTTCATAATAGGCCCAAGTACTCCTGGGATCCTTGAAGGTTAACCATTACTCAAGTGCACCATTACTGTTTATATTCCATAACAGGCCCAAGTACTCATGGGATCCTTGAAGGTTAACCAGTACTCAAGTGCACCATTACTGTTTATATTTCATAACAGGCCCAAATACTCCTGGATCTTTGAAAGTTAACCAGTACTCAAGTGTCCCATTACTGTTTATATTTCATAACAGGCCCAAATATTCCTGGATCTTTGAAAGTTAACCAGTACTCAAGTGCACAATTACTGTTTATATTTCATAACAGGCTCGTACTCAAGTGCACAATTACTGTTTATATTTCATAACAGGCTCAAATAGTCCTCAGATCTTTGAAGGTTAACCAGTATTCAAGTGCACCATTACTGTTTATATTTCATAACAGGATCAAATATTCCTGGGATCTTTGAATATAAAACAGTACTCAAGTGCACCATTACTGGTTATATTTCATAACAGGCTCAAATAGTCCTCAGATCTTTGAAGGTTAACCAGTATTCAAGTGCACCATTACTGTTTATATTTCATAACAGGATCAAATATCCCTGGGATCTTTGAATATAAAACAGTACTCAAGTGCACCATTACTGGTTATATTTCATAACAGGCCCAAATACTCCTTGGATCTTTGAAGATTAACCAGTACTCAAGTGCACCATTATTGTTTATATTTCATGACAGGCTCAAATATTCCTGGGATCTTTGAATGTTAAACAGTACTCAAGTGCACCATTACTGTTTATATTTCATAATAGGCCCTAATACTCCTGGATCTTTGACAGTTAACCAGTACTCAAGTGCACAATTACTGTTTATATTTCATAACAGGCTCAAATACTCCTCAGATCTTTCAAGGTTAACCAGTACTCAAGTGCACCATTACTGTTTATATTTCACAACAGGCCCAATTACTCCTTGGATCTTTGAAGATTAACCAGCACTCAAGTACACCATTACTGTTTATATTTCATAACAGGCCCAAGTACTCCTTTGATCCTTGAAGGTTAACCAGTTCTCAACAGCACCATTACTGCTTATATTTCATAACAGGCTCAAATACTCCTGGGATCTTTGAATGTTAACCAGTACTCAAGTGCACCATAACTGTTTATATTTCATAACAGGCCCTAATACTCCTGGATCTTTGACAGTTAACCAGTACTCAAGTGCACAATTACTGTTTATATTTCACAACAGGCCCAAGTACTCCTTGGATCCTTGAAGGTTAACCAGTTCTCAACAGTACCATTACTGTTTATATTTCATAACAGGGCCAAGTACTCATCTGATCATTGAGGATTAACTAGTACTCAAGAGCACCGTTTCTATTTGTATTCCATAACAGGACCAAATACTGCTAGGATCTTTGAGGTTAACTAGTACTCAAGTGCACCATTATTGTTTATATTTCATAACAGGCCAAAGTACTCCTGGGATTAATGAAGGTTAACCAGTACTCAAGTATACCATTACTGTTTATATTTCACAACAGGCCAAAGTACTCCTGGGATCCTTGAAGGTTAACCAGTACTCAAGTGCACCATTGCTGTTTATATTTCACAACAGGACCAAGTACTCCTGGGATCAATGAAGGCTAACCAGTACTCAAGTACACCATTACTGTTTATATTTCATAAAATGCTCAAATACACTTGGATCCTTGAAGGTTAACCAGTACTCAAGTGCACCATTACTGTTTATATTTCACAACAGGCCCAAGTACTCCTTGGATTTTTGAAGATTAACCAGCACTCAAGTGCACCATTACTGTTTATATTTCATAACAGGCCCTAATACTCCTTGGATCTTTGAAGGTTAACCAGTACTCAAGTGCACCATTAATGTTTATATTTCACAACAGGCCCTAGTACTCCTTAGATCGTTGAAGGTTAACCAGTACTCAAGTGCACCATTACTGTTTATATTTCATAACAGGCCCTAGTACTCCTGGGATCTTTGAATGTTAACCAGTACTCAAGTACACCATTACTGTATATATTTCATTATAGGCCCAAATACTCCTGGATCTTTGACAGTTAACCAGTACTCAAGTACACCATTACTGTTTATATTTCACAACAGGCCCAAGTACTCCTTGGATCTTTGAAGATTAACCAGCACTCAAGTACACCATTACTGTTTATATTTCATAACAGGCCCAAGTACTCCTTGGATCCTTGAAGGTTAACCAGTTCTCAACAGCACCATTACTGTTTATATTTCATAACAGGACCAAACACTGCTAGGATCTTTGAGGTTAACCAGTACTCAAGTGCACCATTATTGTTTATATTTCATAACAGGCCAAAGTACTCCTGGGATCTTTGAAGGTTAACCAGTACTCAAGTGCAACATTAATGTTTATATTTCACAACAGGTCCAAGTACTCCTTGGATTTTGAAGATTTACCAGCATTCAAGTACACCATTACTTTTTATATTTCATAACAGGCCCAAGTACTCATGGGATCCTTGAAGGTTAACCAGTACTCAAGTGCACCATTACTGTTTATATTTCACTACAGGCCCTGGTACTCCTGGGATCTTTGAAGATTAACCAGCATTCAAGTACACCATTACTTTTTATATTTCATAACAGGCCCAAGTACTCGTTGGATCTTTGAAGATTAACCAGCACTCAAATACACAATTACTGTTTATTTTTCATAACAGGCCCAACTAATCCTTGGATCCTTGAAGGTTAACCAGTTCTCAAAAGCACCATTACTGTTTATATTTCATAACAGGCCCAATTACTCCTGAGATACCAGTACTCAATTGCACCATTACTGTTTATATTTCATAACAGGCCCAAGTACTCAAGAGCACCATTACTGTTTATATTCCATAACAGTCTCAAATACTCCAGGGATCCTTGAAGGTTAACCAGTACTCAAGTGCACCATTACTGTTTATATTCCATAACAGACTCAAGTACTAACGGGATCCTTGAAGGTTAACCAGTACTTAAGTGCACCATTACTGTTTTATTCCATAACAAGCCCAAGTATTCGTGGGATCCTTGAAGGTTAACCAGAGGCCCAAGTACTCCTTGTATCCTTGAAGGTTAACCAGTACTCAAGTACACCATTACTGTTAATATTTCATAACAGGCCCAAGTACTCCTTGGATCTTCGAAGGTTAACCAGCACTCAAATACACCATTATTGTTTATATTTAATAACAGGCCCCAATAGTACTCATGGGATCCTTAATGGTTGACCAGTACTCAATTGCACCATTACTGTTTATATTCCATAACAGATTAAAGTACTCATGGGATCCTTGAAGGTTAACCAGTATTCAAGTACACCATTACTATTTATATTACATAACAGGCCCAAGTACTCATGGGATCCTTGAAGGTTAATCAGTACTCAAGTTCACCATTACTATTTATATTACATAACAGGCCCAAATACTCTTTAAATCATTGAAGGTTAACCAGTACTCAAGTACACTATTACTGTTTATATTTCATAACAGGCTCAAGTACTCCTAGAATCCTTGAAGGTTGACCAGTACTCAAGTACACCATTACTGTTTATATTATATAACAAACCCAAGTAATCCTAGAATCATTAAAGGTTAACCAGTACTCAAGTGCACCATTACTGTTTATATTTCATAACAGACTCAAGTACTCATGGGATCCTTGAAGGTTGACCAGTACTCAAGTGCATCATTACTGTTTATGTTCCATAACATACTCAAGTACTCATGGGATCCTTGAAGGTTAACCAGTACTCAAGTGCACCATTACTGTTTATATTTCATAACAGACTCAAGTACTCATGAGATCTTTGAAAGTTAACCAGTACCCAAGTACACCATTACTGATTATATTTCATAACAGGTCCAAGTACTATTGGGATCCTTGAAGGTAAACCAGTACTCAAGTGCACCATTACTGTTTATATTTCATAACAGACTCAAGTACTCATGAGATCTTTGAAGGTTAACCAGTACCCAAGTACACCATTACTGTTTATATTTCATAACAGGTCCAAGTACTATTGGGATCCTTGAAGGTAAACCAGTACTCAAGTGCACCATTACTGTTTATATTTCATAACAGACTCAAGTACTCATGGGATCCTTGAAGGTTGACCAGTACTCAAGTGCACAAATAACTGTTTATATTTCATAACATACTCAAGTACTCATGGGATCCTTGAAGGTTAACCAGTACTCAAGTGCATCATTACTGTTTATATTTCATAACAGACTCAAGTACTCATGGGATCCTTGAAGGTTAACCAGTACTCAAGTGCATCATTACTGTTTATGTTCCATAACATACTCAAGTACTCATGAGATCTTTGAAAGTTAACCAGTACCCAAGTACACCATTACTGTTTATATTTCATAACAGGTCCAAGTACTATTGGGATCCTTGAAGGTAAACAAGTACTCAAGTGCACCATTACTGTTTATATTTCATAACAGACTCAAGTACTCCTGGGATCCTTGAAGATTAACCAGTAATCTAGTGCACCATTACTGTTTATATTTCATAACAGGCCCAAGTACTTATGGGATTCTTGAAGGTTAACCAGTACTCAAGTATGCATTACTGTTTACATTTAATAATAGACCCAAGTACTTATGGGATCCTTGAAGGTTAATAAGTACTCAACTACACCATTACTGTATAAGTACTCAAGTACACCATTACTGTTCATATTTCATAACAGGCCCAAGTACTCATGGGATTGTTGAAGATTTACCAGTACTCAGGTGTACCATTACTGTTTATTTTTTATAACAGATTCAAGTACTCCTGGGTTCTTTGAAGGTTACCCTGTACTCAAGTGCACCATTACTGTTTATTTTAAATAACAGACCCAAGCACTTCTTGGATCCTTGAAGGTTAACCAGTATTCAAGAACACCAATACAGTTTATATTTCATAACAGGCCCAAGTACTCCTGGGATCCTTGAAGGTTAACCAGTACTCAAGTACACCAATACAGTTTATATTTCATAACAGGCCCAAGTACTCCTTGGATCCATGAAGGTTAACCAGTACTCAAGTACGCCATTACTGTTTATATTTCATAACAGGCCCAAGTACTCCTGGGATCCTTGAAGGTTAACCAGTACTCAAGTACACCAATCTCTTAAAGTAATTTTTCCATTTGAATCAGTGATTTGATGAATGACAATGAAATACAATGTTGTATATCAAACATTACAGAGATGCAGTGGATGGCCGGGGATTGTGCTTACGACTGAGCTAACCAGGTGTGACAGAGAGGGAATAATGTTGTGTGGCATTTAAATGCCAACATTACACTCTCTATTTGTTATATGAAAGTCCATTTGCTGATTTAAAAATAAAATCATAGTGGTGGAGAGTTTGTTCGAACACTATAGTTATCATTACACTATAGTTTAAACTTATTTATTTTACTTTGATTGTGAAACAAGTTCTTACAACTTAGACAAATCATGCTTGAAGACTTCCTGGGCAGAACCAGTATTAATTATATGTGGAAAAGTGTCTTGCCCAAGGACACTATACATAGCAGTGTCAGAGGACCAAACCCACAACCCTCCAATCATGGGATCAGTGCTCTACCACTGGACCATGTGCTCCACATTATTACATAATCATGAATTAAAAGACAATCTAACCACTTATTCGTTGGATACAGTATTTGAGCAAACCTATCTCTGCAAGTAACTGATAATTTTCCCACTTAAACCTGCGGTGAGGCAAATGACAATGAGATGCATCGTCATGTACCAATCATAACAGAAGCCAGGCTGGCATATCAGATGCTCTCAAGTGAGTCAACTTAGGTAGGAAGGATCCAATGAAAACTGCCAGTATTTGGTTTCACACAAGTTCAAATAATAATGAATAGAATGAATAGGGTTTTACGGCGTACCAACACATTATAGGTTATTCAACACATGAAGGAAGATTCCAGGTTAAGTCTACATGTACAAAAACAACAAATTAACATACAAATTTAAACAAAAATACACCAACAAATGAATATGCAGAATGAACCTAGAACCTTGATACCTGCAAAACTGCAGAGTTTCAGCAAATTCTATCGTATTACTCAAATTGTCGCTTCTTACGACATGCATGAGCCACAGTGGTCCTATTCTTGCCATCACACATATGGCTCCCTGAAACCACACATGGGTTGATAATTTAACCACAATAGTGAACATGACAAAAAATGATAAAATGAACATGACACCCATTCAGAGGATTCCTACCCCTCTGCAGAGATCGGCAGTGATTCTATTCTAAGCCGGAACCACACGGGCTTCAAATAATAAAACTTTTGACATAATTATCCATTTTGACCAATAAACCAATTTGTCTCGAGATGGTAAAATATATTTTGTTTTGTGAAGATCACACAGCAATATGGGAATAAAATATCAGTCATGTCCATTCACCAAACCATTTTTTTTGAATGGGGTTTAATGCCACTTTCAACACATTTCAGGTTATATATGGCATATCCAGTTTTACTGGTGGAGGAAGACCTCAGACTGAGTCAAATGAGTAGAACTGCCGTCCTTTGTAAGTATATGACAAACATTCTCACATTAAGTTCTGGAGCGTGTGGGACTCGAACCTGTGAACTAAGCAGTGAGAGGTAAGTGATCTTAAGATTGCACATTAGACCACTCGGCCAGGGAGGACCCTACCACATCAAACCAATCTTCACACCTGAACAAATAATCATATGAAAATATTAACCACCATGTCTTTGTCTTTGGAACCTCATATTTAAGAAAGTTTAACCATTTTATATAGAAATGGTGGTGTCACTCTGGTTTAGAAGATTTGAGAAGTATTTTTAAAATCATTTAGTATTCTTTTCTGTCATTTCAATAACAGGAGGCCCATGAGGGCCTGACTGAATCACTCAACATATGGACAGGTGAACATTTCAGAGGAAATGTTTCGTAACAACCATGCAATGCTAGATTTAAAATATCTAATGTCTTTGACTTGGAACTTTCAGAGAAAATATTTTTTAAAGCTTATAAAGCTTACAAGCCCTGTGGTGGGGGCATTTGTGGTCAAATCACGCTGATTCAAGAATTTGTCTGATCTTGTGGTTTGAAATACTGCTGTGCATGTACATGATTTATGCCATTTGTCCAGAATAGAAATGAAATCAATGGTCTGCACACATACTTGGGTATTTCAATTTCATTCCTACAACAAAACTTTATTTAAAAAAAAAATGAATTCTGCACATTTATACATGTGTAAATAGATGAAAAATATCTTTAAAGTTATCTTTGTCAAAATTTTAAGTGTTTAAAATACATGTAAAAAACAGATTTTACTTGACAAACACTTAATAACATGTTACTACATCAACTACAAAATCATCCTACAGTCATGTAGATAATCTCATATGTTTATATACACTCAAGTCCCAATATAATGTGGATCTCGGGGTCCACAATGTGAAACCGTGATATACATGAACTGCGTTGTAGAGACAATTTACCTTAAAAAAATCTAACTCTGGAACTAAATGGTATTGTTTGCATTGTAATGTAATTTGATGCATATTTGTGTACAGCAGATTGAGATACACTTAGATATGTATAAAAATCATCAAAAAGAAAAACATATTCATGTTTGGTAAAACTAAAATTGACAGTTCTGCCGCGAAACCCAGATGTAAAAAAACAGTGTCTACGTAAAAACTAGCTTATGATAAAGTTTGGAAATGGCTTCTGTGTTTGGACATGTCAGCATTTAGTGAATCACTCTGATTATTACAAACTGTTAATAATTAATGCTGGCACGAATCAATCAAATAAACTGTCCTTTAAACCATCATTATGTAAGGTTTTAAACTTTGATAAAGAACAATATGGCAAATGATATATGACAACAAAATAAAAACTGACGTGAACAAAAAATACACAAACACATAAACACAAGCCAAAATATATTTGAGAAGCCAATGTTAATCTTGTGTAGCGATCAGAGGTTTATACTATCAATCACAGCTGTTTTACACCTTTGAGCAAGACACTTCATCTACATACCTGGGAGGACACAGAAGAGAGATTTGCATAGCATATTGACTAAAAAATTGAAAAGAAATGATAAACTGTAACAACTTGAAACAACCAAGGACATAGATATTTGTATAAACTGTAACAATTTGTAAGAAGTTTGATTATAAGATAAAGATATATTAGTATAACATAATTTGGGAATACCACCTCAGATCCTATCTATAATGTACAAAATAACATCCACTTCTCAACAGATAGATTAATACATAAAAATAACAAGAGTCAATTTAAAACTAACCAAAATAAACTTAAAAAAACAGCTATGTATACAAACAAAAACAACTATTACCAAAATGCACTTACATATAAAAATAAAAGATACATGTAATTAAGAAGACAGTGTTATTTTTTTAACAATAGTCATACAAAGACATGTACTTCTCAAAATGTAACTCAACAAAAGTACAGGCATTAATACATAGAATACAAGACAAAAACATTACCAAAAATGCACATAACAAAAAAGACACACATACAGTTAACAACACTGAGCACTGAAAATATTAACCACCATGTCTGTCTTTGGAACCTCATATTTAAGAAAGTTTAACCATTTTATATAGAAATGGTGGTGTCACTCTGGTTTAGAAGATTTGAGAAGTATTTTTAAAATCATTTAGTATTCTTTTCTGTCATTTCAATAACAGGAGGCCCATGAGGGCCTGACTGAATCACTCAACATATGGACAGGTGAACATTTCAGAGGAAATGTTTCGTAACAACCATGCAATGCTAGATTTAAAATATCTAATGTCTTTGACTTGGAACTTTCAGAGAAAATATTTTTTAAAGCTTATAAAGCTTACAAGCCCTGTGGTGGGGGCATTTGTGGTCAAATCACGCTGATTCAAGAATTTGTCTGATCTTGTGGTTTGAAATACTGCTGTGCATGTACATGATTTATGCCATTTGTCCAGAATAGAAATGAAATCAATGGTCTGCACACATACTTGGGTATTTCAATTTCATTCCTACAACAAAACTTTATTTAAAAAAAAAATGAATTCTGCACATTTATACATGTGTAAATAGATGAAAAATATCTTTAAAGTTATCTTTGTCAAAATTTTAAGTGTTTAAAATACATGTAAAAAACAGATTTTACTTGACAAACACTTAACAACATGTTACTACATCAACTACAAAATCATCCTACAGTCATGTAGATAATCTCATATGTTTATATACACTCAAGTCCCAATATAATGTGGATCTCGGGGTCCACAATGTGAAACCGTGATATACATGAACTGCGTTGTAGAGACAATTTACCTTAAAAAAATCTAACTCTGGAACTAAATGGTATTGTTTGCATTGTAATGTAATTTGATGCATATTTGTGTACAGCAGATTGAGATACACTTAGATATGTATAAAAATCATCAAAAAGAAAAACATATTCATGTTTGGTAAAACTAAAATTGACAGTTCTGCCGCGAAACCCAGATGTAAAAAAACAGTGTCTACGTAAAAACTAGCTTATGATAAAGTTTGGAAATGGCTTCTGTGTTTGGACATGTCAGCATTTAGTGAATCACTCTGATTATTACAAACTGTTAATAATTAATGCTGGCACGAATCAATCAAATAAACTGTCCTTTAAACCATCATTATGTAAGGTTATAAACTTTGATAAAGAACAATATGGCAAATGATATATGACAACAAAATAAAAACTGACGTGAACAAAAAATACACAAACACATAAACACAAGCCAAAATATATTTGAGAAGCCAATGTTAATCTTGTGTAGCGATCAGAGGTTTATACTATCAATCACAGCTGTTTTACACCTTTGAGCAAGACACTTCATCTACATACCTGGGAGGACACAGAAGAGAGATTTGCATAGCATATTGACTAAAAAATTGAAAAGAAATGATAAACTGTAACAACTTGAAACAACCAAGGACATAGATATTTGTATAAACTGTAACAATTTGTAAGAAGTTTGATTATAAGATAAAGATATATTAGTATAACATAATTTGGGAATACCACCTCAGATCCTATCTATAATGTACAAAATAACATCCACTTCTCAACAGATAGATTAATACATAAAAATAACAAGAGTCAATTTAAAACTAACCAAAATAAACTTAAAAAAACAGCTATGTATACAAACAAAAACAACTATTACCAAAATGCACTTACATATAAAAATAAAAGATACATGTAATTAAGAAGACAGTGTTATTTTTTTAACAATAGTCATACAAAGACATGTACTTCTCAAAATGTAACTCAACAAAAGTACAGGCATTAATACATAGAATACAAGACAAAAACATTACCAAAAATGCACATAACAAAAAAGACACACATACAGTTAACAACACTGAGCACACATAATAAACTTACAGGTAGGGTCACTCCATTGACCAGCCTCACAAAAACAACCTTGTGACAATTGGAGGCTATTCTTATCATAAGAAGTATTTCTATATTTGGTTAGTCACGACATTATATTTCTGAAAAAGATTAAATATCTTTTTGGTTAAAACAACATATAGGTGGTAGTTCACAGAAGTAATTAATTGAATATATTAAACAGGCAGCTATAATGAAAATAATGCTATCAAATGTTATTGAGTCAAAATAAAAATGTAAACACATACTGGCCCATCCACCCTCCCAGAAAACCTGGTTGAAAAAAGTGAAATAAGTTTTTATGCAACACTGGTAGATTACGAGACTGACAGGTGTTCCTGACTTCCCTCCAAACCCCATTTCTTATCAAATTATGAAGATTGTTTACTCATTACCTACAAGTTCAAATTATTCTTAAACTATTTATCCCTTGTCTTGACAGAAAGTTTCACATATTTTTTGGACCAAGCTGGGTTTGTACCTGCAACCTCTGAGGAGAGTTATCACATCAATTGTTTGGACCAAGCTGGGCTTGTACCCACACCTCTGAGGAGAGTTATCACATCAATTGTTTGGACCAAGCTGGGCTTGTACCCACAACCTCTGAGGAGAGTTATCACATCAATTGTTTGGACCAAGCTGGGCTTGTACCCACAACCTCTGAGGAGAGTTATCACATCAATTGTTTGGACCAAGCTGGGCTCGAAACCAAAACTTAAACCAGCACATTTAATGCTCAATGTGGTGGTGTAAATAAACATTACCACACACATATATTAATATATAACTTACGCATCAGGGAATATAAAGTATACAGTTATATTACCACTTTATTATATGCATCAGTTTTTAGAAACTACATCATTTGATTTATTTACCTTTTCTATTTTGAACAAACTGCCTTTGTTATCCCTATCAACAATTGTAAACTGTGTCGGTGACAAAAAAATTGTGTACAGGTACATATTTCAAGATTGATGTAAACACTTACACACAGGCAATGTCAAACATTTAAAATAATCGACATACTAGTATATAGCTGATTTATGCCGGGCCCGATTAGCTCAGTAGGTTACGCATCTGACTCTCAAACCAGGGGTCGTGAATTCGATTCCCCGCCCAGCAACAGTCTCCGTGATGATTGATATACAACATTGAGTCTCATAAAAAATTCTTAAAAGAACCTTTTAAAGTCAATATATCAACGCTAACTTTTATAATATAATGTCTTTTTAAAAAATATTTAAATTCATTTAATAACAGTGTACATCATTACATATACTAAATTTAAATGTCAATAGTACAATGTGAAACAAAAATACTTTTGCTATTTTGGCAACACCAATTTCAAATGAAATTCGTGAAATCACACAATCTTTTGTTTTATTTACAGCTAAAAATTCTATCATGAAATATAAAAATAATAAATTAATACAAATCTACTCCAAGCTAAGAAATATACAAAACATACATAATCTTTGAGAGCAAGTCACGAAATCAAAAAGGACAATAAATAAATAAACAACTGTCAGAGTAAAATACTTCTTCTGAACATCTTGTACATTTATGTGCAAAAGTTCAATAATTATCACAGCTGGTGAGTTTATTAACAGGTATGTGGTGAATTTATTTATAACATCATAATTATAACCTTGATCTGCTCTCATAGATTATGTAATGCTTGTGATATAAAATACTATGTTATAAAAATCTATCGTACCATAGTTTTGTTTATTTTTTTTCTTCTTTTTTTTCTTATTCATCTTTTATTTTATTTCTTTTTTCCATCGGTCTTTCTTTTTTTCTTTTTTTTTTTATTTCTCTTTTTTCTTTTTTTTTTATTTCTCTTTTGTTTATATTTTTTTCTCACATTTTTTTTCTATTAATGGTACGTGTCTTAAAATATTGAATACTACAATAACAATAATACTACAATTAAAATAATACTACAATAAAAATAATACTACAATTACAATAATACTACAATTATTTCAATTAAAATGTACATACCTAACAAGGAGTTTAGCGAAATTCAGACAACACCATTAACGGTTACAAGTGCTGTTTAGATTGTTTATTCCTATTTGGTCAAAATTCAACCCCGATGTTGTGTAAGGTCTCTCTACACACTTGTACTGTATAACAACTACATAGAATATTGTCTGATTACTCTACTTCGACCTTTTTGTCCATGTTTATATCTATTAAGCTGCTAGTAGTTCTTCTTCAATATCCTATTCCACACTAGATTTAACTGTCACATCCAGTCTGCAGGCAGAATGGCAATCCATGATGTCACATACATTGGAGAATTCCAGAATAACTGGCATAGAACTTGGAATAGTGTTGTATCTGCTCTGCATATGAGTTACTTCCGATAATTGTCTTGAGTGTTGTTTCTGGTCAATATAAGTATTATTCCAGACTGTTCCGTTAAATCTGAAACGAGAAACCACAATCTGTATAGACTATTTGATGAACAAAAAAAGCCAATCAAAATAACAGTATTTTTACAGGTTTATCACCAACAAGATACACAGTGCTGCAGATCTATTAAGTATGGACTATCTGACATATACAAAAAGACGATCATGGTCCTTAACGGTCACCTGATTATCCTTTGGTATAAAGCTATATAAGAAACTATTTCTAACTTTTTTAACAATAAAACATAAGTATTAACCTTCATGTCAGCAACAACAAATCATACCAAAATCCATTCAAATGAGTCTTTTCAGTCTATCTATCTAGCTTCTTTGAAAGATAAAAAAAAACATCTTACAGATCTATAGATTCTATTTGAAAATAATTTTATCAGATTCCTTCTATTTAAACTTTGAAATATACAACCATAAACCTTAACAAATCATAACATTATCACTGACTAGAATTAACACTGACAAACCTCAAATCAAATTTTTATGCACGTTATTAGTATTGCTGACCAAGATTTGTGGATGATGCCTTTGTAAATGCGAAGTTAAATTTGTCTAGCCACCTGCACATTTCAGTTCTCTGGCAAATCTACATGCATCCACATTTGCTAATATTTCTTTGTTAATTTTCTTCTGAGCCAGACCCAAATGTGTCCAATCCAAAGCTTTACTCTTCAAGTTTTTTATATTATCCTGTTCTTGCCTATCTCCAACATGTTTGTTGGTGTTGAAACAGCAGTATGTGTAAAAAATTTTGTGACACATTCTTACGCACATGGGTGCTGGTTACCAAATTTGTCTCAAGTCAAATCAGTAAAATATTTTGAACAGGAGACCAGCGGGCACTATGCTATAGCCTTGTTTTGAACTCGGAAACTCCATAAAATTATCTAAAATAACTGACATCATTCAGCTTAAATATTTCCATTGCCAGATTATTAACAGTTTACGGAATTCACCAAGTGTATTTGGATGTCAGTAATCTACCAAAATAGTGATTCTGTATTGCAGTATGTCAGTATACCGGTAATACTGTGCACCACTACCTAAATGTGAAATAGATGAATTATTATTTTACAAGTATAAAATGCATTTCCAAGGTTATGTGGTATTGAAAAAATAATTTTCTATTTAAAAATCCCTTTTTCGAAAATAAAACATCCCAAGGATTATTAGATTAAATATTTAGTATTGTTATTGTAGGTTAGCACATGATCATTAAACCCAACAGCTCTCTCCTGGAATCATGGAAGGTTAACCAGTACTTGAACACTTACATCTCTGCAAGTAACTGATAATTTTCCCACTTGAATCAGTGATGAGAGACAAATGACAGTGAGATGCAATGATGTATATCAATCATCACTGAAACTGTGGCCAGACTGGGATCAAGGGCTAACAAACAATCTGTTATACTAACTACTCTTTCCTGGGATCCTGAAAGGTAAACAGTACTCGAGCACACCCAATCTGATAACTTTACCACTTGAATCAGCAGTGAGAGATGAATCACAATGAAACACATTGCATTGGCGTATATCAATCATCACAGAGACTGTGGTCAAACAATTCACAAACACCCGGATTGATAAGCGTTCAGAGTTTTATGTTAAGTAAACAAGTTATTTCAAAACAGTTCAATTCATGTCAGAGTGGATTCTGTAAGCATAACTAAAAGGTTCTTTGTTGTTTTGTTTTAAATTGTCTTACACAGAAAAGTAGATTTCATCTACATACAAGTACAAATTAAATTACACTTGTACTAAGTTTCTATCAGATTGTGTTCACTTGGAAACTGTTCCCCATCTCTCTATTCAAATTTGCCTATATAATACCTGTAAAGTTTGCTTCTAAAACTGCCCTGTAGAAATACTTCAAAGTTCCATTATTTACTCCCTGGCCCCTCGGCATTCATGTTTCAGTTGACACTGTGTATCTGCAACACATTCAGGAAATAAGATTAAATTCCATTGCAAGTATATAAACTACAAAATGATAGATACAAGGCCTATACAAGATTATATTTAGGAAAATTTTATATTTTCCATGTGTACATCACTGCTACAATAGCCATTTAACAAATCTCTTAAAATAATTGCCAGTGAAACTATATTAACCCACTGTTGACTCAGACAAAGAAACTGCTTAAAGGGAAATATTGACATTTAATGCTCAATGTGGTGGTGTAAATAAACATTACCACACACATATATTAATATATAACTTACGCATCAGGGAATATAAAGTATACAATTATATTACCACTTTATTATATGCATCAGTTTTTAGAAACTACATCATTTGATTTATTTACCTTTTCTATTTTGAACAAACTGCCTTTGTTATCCCCATCAACAATTGTAAACTGTGTCGGTGGCAAAAAAATTGTGTACAGGTACATATTTCAAGATTGATGTAAACACTTACACACAGGCAATGTCAAACATTTAAAATAATCGACATACTAGTATATAGCTGATTTATGCCGGGCCCGATTAGCTCAGTAGGTTACGCATCAGGGGTCGTGAATTCGATTCCCCACCCAGCAACAGTCTCTGTGATGATTGATATACGACATTGTGTCTCATAATCATTCGTCTCTCACCACTGATTCAAGTGGGAAAGTTATCAGTTACTTGCGTAGATGAGGTGTGCTCGAGTACTGGTTAATCCCAGGAAACAGTGGTTAGGTTAACTGATCGTATGTTAGCCCTCAATGGCATAAAAGTGACGCTAAATATTCAATCAATCAAACTATAACTGATTTATTATGTGAAAGTACCTAACGAATCTGGGACATAATGCAAACAACTGAATGGAAACAAAATTAGATCACCAAGGTGCAACGGTTCAACTGTTTTCAATTGTGTGCTGACTAAATAATAAATAGTATTACAATTCCGACTGGAACACCATATACAACTCGAAAAACTTATCTTGTCCCAATGAAATTCGTTGTATATAGGAAGGGGATGGGGGAGGGGTCAGAAAGTTTGTAGACATTTGCCATAACATTTTTATTTATCATTGTATTTAAATAATTATCAGGGAGCCTTTGCCGCTATATACATGTATTTGCAGTAATTTTGCAAAATTTTGATATTTTTCCATTATTATGGTTACTATGGAAACACTGATTTACATAGTCAGGGCAGTTACTGTCTTTTTTTGTCCTACCTCTACTATTCAAACAAACGGGTTCTATTTTTAAATAAACAAGAAATGTCACTGTTAAGTGTCACATGTCCCCCAACATGTCATGATGTTATGTTGATCATTTGTAGCAAGTATCATTAAAATTCATCTATGCATGACAAAGTTACAAGCCAGAAATGAAATCTCACATAAACTCAAAGTGTTGTCAAACAAGCTCAAATGGTGACCTTGACCTTTGAGGTACAGGTGTGGGTCTTACTCACGACACGTCGTCATGTTCTGTTGATCATTTGTTGCAAGTTTCAACAAAATCCATCTATGCATGACAAAGTTACAGGCCGGAAACGAAATACCGGACGGAAGGTCGGTCGGACAGACGGACGCTGCGATTACTATATGCCACCCGAAAAAATTTTGGGGGGGCATAAAAATATCAATGTGTTTTGTATTGTATGCTTGTTTCCATCTTTTAAGAAAATCGCGCCAATTATACACATCCCAAAATTTCGTCTTTATTATGATGTTACGGTATGTCATTTTGTTTGAAGCAAAATGACATTGGGGCACCTGAGCAAGCAATTAAAAACAGATGATGCATGATTCGCGGGTGTCCCTCAAATCCTCCAATAGAAAGAGCATAAAAATGTTACCTCCCTTTGCCATATAATGTTGGCAATTTCAAAAATCTGATTATGTTTTGCAGATAAGTCGTGATCGATCATGTTATGCCAACGTTAGATTCTGGTAATTTTAGAAATATTTTGTAGATTAACATTAATTGGAACTGTGTATTTGTAAATTTTCTTCTGTGAAAACGTGAACGTTGATATTTAAATCGAGTTTAAGGTAAAGAAAAAAACAGGGTGGGGTTCTATAGTAATAAACTTGTTGCTTTTTTCTTTGGCAGTCATATCATGATTTAAATATAGTACTGAAAACAACAATTCAGATAAAGTATGTGTTATTTTTTTATATTTGAAATATAGTTCACTAGTTGCACTTTTTTAGATATTTTAAGGCTATCATAGACTGCCTTTATTTATCATACTGTCATGTTCTCTTGGATGGATTGAATAGCTTTGGAGGCTTGACATTGCCATTATTGTATGTAATGACAGATAGCAATCATTTTAAAAGAAAAGAAAGATATTTAAAATAATGTTTTAAACTAATTTGTGCTCTCACACTGCCACAGAGTCAACAGAACAGAAATGATAGTCAATAAATAAAAAGAATAAATACAACATAATTTGTTGGTCATACTGATAGCTAGACTAGTCATTTCTCCCTGAATTTCTCTCACTTCTCCCAATCTTATTCAAACTATAATACTTGTAATTTACACTTGCATAATGTTAAGGGGAACTTACCCTACATAAAAATTAATACATTTAATTATATGTATACATGTGTATGTGAGATATTACATAATTAATAATATACCGCAAAATTCATATGTATTGGTAAAAAAAATCTCGGCAAGTGAACGTTTGATCTGGGCAAGTTATTTTTCAACCAGGGAAAGTTGATTTTTTTCAACCGACTTGCCCTGGGCTAGTCACCAATTTTTTTTACTTGGAGAACTGTGGAGACACTGTAATACATAGAAAATTAATCCTTATTTATGTCACAAACACACAGAATAATTATTTGGGGGTTGGTAGTGCAGCTGATGACCACTCCTACTAGAATCTGTAGGTTCAATCCCCAGCTCCACCTGATGGCCTCTAAAAAAACATCCAGTACTGGTTCTACCCAGGAAGTGGACTCAAGGATGGTTAATATAAGTGCTGTGCTTACTTTGCAATCAAACTAAAATAAATTAGTATAATCAGTTTTTAATGATCGCTTTTAAAACATCATACCACATAATATACATCACATCTCTGTACGAGGGTAGAATAGCATATGGAAGGGCTGTAGGATGAAATTTCTGTACCCTGAATGACTTTTAATCTATGTCTGGTATTAAAAAAAAATTGACATACCTGAACATTCTCTACTTTTCTTCAACACAGTTTCATCAGGACAAGCTATACAGCAGGTCTCTTCTTGTCCATTCTATATAAGCATCTCCAAGCTGACAGAAATATGTCTGTACACCAAAGCCTAAAATAGAAATAAAAATAACACATTGTGAAGACAATTACAATAGCAATCACATCATGGAAATGATGAATGCATTTTCTTACATTTTCTTATTGCGTCTACAATTTTTTTCTATATAACTCTATGTGAAACAGTGACCACTGTGGCAACCCCAAATTTGACCCAGGGACCTGACCTCAACAAAGTTTTCAGGAAACCTCCATGCAATGCTAAATGAAAAATATCTTAGTTCTAGGTTTTGAATTTTCAGAGAAAATGTTTTTTAAAGTTTCGCTTAAAATGTGCTTATAAGCCCCATGGCAGGAGCTTTTGTGGTTGAATCATGCTGGTTCAAGAACTTGTCCATGATTTTGTGATTACATAACTGCTGTGCAAGTTTGGTTAAGATTCAATGAAAAATGAAGGCGCTATCCGATAATCGCGTCTACAAGAAAAAGGTTATTGGAAGGACGATGAAAGGACAGACGACAACAGACAATTTACCATGACATAAGCCCTGCTGGGCCAGTAGAGCCAAAGTCCTGTGCTGGGTCTCAATACATCCTGGACCCTCCATTTGAACAAACAGGAAACACCTATTCATAGTGATCAGTTTTACCAAATAAATACAAATTGGGCTGGACAGATTTTGGGAAGAAAATAAATTTCTTTATGTTTAAACTGATAAGACCCCATGGTGGGTCAGATTTTCACCCTAAGGATTGAATAAAACCTAGAAGAATATCAGTACGTCAAAACTTTGTTGTAGTTCCAATGAAGACGATTTCAAAAAGAAAAACAGACTTAAACAAGAAAATATTGGTGGAATTGATGGATGCTCCCCAAGTGAGTGTTTAACTCTGTACCGGCTACTTGGTTGAAAAATACCAAACTGTATAGCAGGAACAATATGTGGCTCTGCACTTTACAAAACAAATTCTCAAATCATTGAACTGGAACAAAATGACAATATGCGCAGATCCTAACTTGTTTTACATAGTTAAAACCAGGTTGTAGCGAAATAGCATCATGATGACAATATGCACATCTCCACTTAGTAATGATGCATCCTAGCAAGTTTCATAAAATTCCAACAAGAGGTTGTACATACAGAAACAGCACGGACAAGAATTTGGTCACAGAAATAATCAAAGGGCCATAATTCCATGAAAAATCATCGAACCGGAACACAAAGACAATTTGCGCATCTGCACTTGGTAATGATGCATCTTAGCAAGTTTCATAAAATTCCAACATGGGGTTGTAGAGAAATAGCGCTGGCAAGAATTTGGTCACAGACAGAATCAAAGGGCCATAACTCTGTGAAAAATCACTCAACTGGTACACAAAGACAATATGCGCATCTGCACTTTGTAATGATGCATCCTAGCAAGTTTTATAATATCCCAAACTGAGGTTTTAGAGAAATAGCCCAGACAAGAATTTGGTCACAGACAGAATCAAAGGGCCATAACTCCGTGAAAAATAGTGTACACAAAGACAATATGCACATCTGCACTTGGTAATGATGCATCCTAGCAAGTTTTATAAAACTCCAACATTAGGTTGTAGAGAAATAGCCTGGACAAGAATTTGGTTACAAACAGAATCAAAGGGCCATAACTCCCTGAAAAATCATCGAACCAGAACACAAAGACAAATTTCCCATCTGCACTTGGTAATGATGGATCCTAGCAAGTTTCATAAAATTCCAATCAGAGGTTGTAGAGAAATAGTCCGGACAAGAACTTGGGGTCGGACCAACGAAGCGGCGACTATTTTGGGGAGCATAAAAAAATAAGTTTCATGTATAAATGCTTCATATCAAATGTGGTGAAAACCTGTCAAGTTGTTCCAGAGAAGAATTTGTTTAAAGAAATGTTTTATATGTTATTGTCTATTGTAATGTGGTGCCTGTACCTTTTGTCTGCCATGTGGTGCCTGAACCCTAACAAGTATATACATCTCCCTCCAGCAGTAACACCACTGCCAAATCATGTCTCTGTGTATAAATACTTCTCTAGACCAAGACCTGCAATAAAATGAAATAGAAATAAGAAGTTCTTTACTACATATACTCAATAATAATGTGGATATCTATGAAATGATGTGATGCTCCCTAGTAACTCTTAAACTGACAGAATGACCTTTTCTACAACCATTCTCTAAAATGTTGTAAATGTTTACACACGACACAGAGCTCCAGAAATTTTTTTAAGCCGATGAGTAATTACTCATGAAAATCAGAGTAGATGAATATTCTAGAGTTTTTCAGAATAGTAATGAGTAATGCGCATATGATATACAATTAAACCTGTGTTAAGTTGCAGCACACAGTGGGGATGTACTATAATGTCCCCTTAGAACATGTGGTTGTTGAATACAGACCAAGTTTGGCTGTAAATATAAAACTAACATGTTTGGCTGCTTAACACAAGGGGCTGCGTAACAGAGGTAGTTGCAAACTCCTGTTAAATTGCTACCATATTTTGTGTTTAGCAGTTCAAATGGACATTGAACTTTCCATTTTGCCTTTTATCTTATATCAGTCATTTTACTGCTCAATCTTTGGATTTCTTACAGTCCATTGCTGAACAGTTCAATGACAGTTTAGATGTTAAAAAATAAATGGTATACCAATGCTGCAGAAAAATAGGAACAATACATTGTACTGTAGCATAATTATATTGACTGATTAGTACACAAAATTAGCAAGTGTTCTGCTGCTTATTCGCTCTTGGCATGTATGTCATAACTGACCAAAATGCAATCAAGTAAGTACAAAAATATAGTTTGAGCAAACACACTGCACAAAATGAAAGTCATTTAATGCAGTATGCGACATTAATTTTTTATGAACATGGCCACAGGGTTACCATTATAACTGGTAAAATTTATCACTGAAGCCAGTTTAATTGAAACCATTCAGCTATTTATTTACGCGGATAAGTTAAAAAAATTAGTCCAATGAAGATTGATTTTCAGAGAATGTTAACTTATTTTTGCATATAGAAATTGATTTTAGTGTAAAACTCGTTGCTTATATGTGTAATTGATAGGCAGATATGCATCTTATCTGGAGCTCTGATGACAAGGTATCACCAAACCTGACTCATACCTTCAAAACATCGCTTTTACAGCGATGTACCAAAGTGTTCATAAAAATGTAGGATTAACAACCTACAATTTTAAAGAGAAGAGCAATAACTCTGCATGAAGTTAAGCCAGCAGCACAGTGAGACATGGAGTGGTTTTCATCAAATATTCTTAAGAATATTTTTACAACTTGAACTCAAAAATGGATATACTAGAAACAAACACTTTGACACCATTTTAAACTTTTTTTAAGGCCAAAATTTGCAAGCATGCTGGAACACCTAACATATATAAGATGACGTACATGTAAAGCATTATGGTTATCATTTGATTTTTAAATATTCAAACTTTGTTTAAGCATGGCTGTAGTGTAGTGGATAGATTGTTGGCCAATCACATCCGAAGAAGCAGGTTTAATCCCCAGCTCAATGCAATGCCTCTCAAAAAACAACACTCAGTAATGGCCCTTCCCAGTAAGGGAAGTTTAAAGCGGTTATTACAAGTTTTGAGCTTTCTTCACAATGACACTCAGACATAGTAAGCTTGGCAAAGATCTGTTAACATGACAAACAAAACCGCAGAAATTGTGAAGGCATGAAATGTGTCAAGTCTCAAAAGATACTACTTACCAAAGATATCTGTGAATGGAAGAGAAGTTCATGTTAACTGTTTGGGCAAACATGACATAACCAGTCCACCATTCCCAGAAACAGCAATGTGACCAGTGCTCTGAAAAGAGTTGAAGTCCAGAAGGGATTAAAATAAAGCATACATATAAAATCCACAAACAAAAACTAGTCACATATAATATACATTATTTCTATAACATAATATGAATGTGTTTATGAAGTTTAGTCACCATAACATGAGTAGTTTGTTCTAAAAGAGATAAGAAGCTGAATTTTAACAGGCGTAAAAAAGACAAGCTTATAAAATGCATTGAATATCAGACAATCATTTTATTACTTGCATATATATTAAAGCAGGTACAGATGTGGTCACATGACACATTGGATATTGATACTGTTTAAGTCAATGATTTTATTTTTTTTTATAAAAAAAACAAACTACCTGTTTCACAGAGGAAATCTGCATCTTTGCCTACTACACATAAAGTTGTTGGTACTTCTTAACATCTTGCCCCATATTTTATTTTCATGAAGTTGTTAGTTCTTCCTCCAAATTTCTATTTTCCATACGGTTTCTGTAGTTTGCTGCATAACAACAAATTCTGCATCTTTACCTACTGCACATTAAGTTGTTAGTTCTTCCTCCAAATTTCTTTTTTCCATACGGTTTCTGTGGTTTGCCACATAATAACAAATTCTGCATTTGTACCTACTGCACATAAAGTTATTGGTACTTTTTAACAACTCGCCATATATTTTATTTTCCATACGGTTTCTCTGGTTTGCTGCATAACGACAAAATCTGTATCTTGCTTACTGCACATCAAGTTGTTGGTTATACTCGCTCCATATTTTATTTTCCATACAGTTTCTGTGGTTTGCTGCATAACAACAAATTCTACATCTTTACCTACTGCACATGAAGTTGTTGGTACTTCTTAACTTCAGACTTAACTCCCACCATTGTCCAATATCGTCTGTAATATGAAAAAATTAAAATCAGCATGAAATTTTGTGAAATAGTCCAATTTCTCTTCTTCTTTTTTTTAAAAGTCTTAGTTTGTACACAATTAAAAGGTAAATATTATACAACATTCATGTCCAGTAAATATGACCAGTGTTATACACAATTTTGTCTTTTTTAAATTTTGAAACTGATAATTAGTCATTTTTGGGCATCAACTTCCACATCTTCGCTAATTTTTGCTCCCTGGAAAATAAATCATTTTAGAAAATATAAAACCTAGACCAAGGTCACTTTGGTATTCAAATTTTAAACTTTGTAATTTTTATGTTGTTTATCTTGCCAATATTTATTTTTTATTCACAAAATCTTTTTTTAACTAAAAACAGACCAAATAATCATAAAATGCATGTGCTTTGAACCCTCATATCAATCTATAGTACAGTAGCTATTTGTACCTGTTTGTGTATGTTTTGTTGCAATCTTCACATATGGATGAAAGATACACATATTGTTATGCACAAGGCGTATTTCCATGGTAAATTCAAAATTTCCGCCAAGATGAATAAAAATGGCTGACCGGAACCCGGAAATTATATTCGGAATATTTCGGGTCTGACTAATTCCCCTGGGACATAGTAACGGAATGAAGTTGGTCAGGGTACCAGACAACCCGGGACACCGCAGGACTCCCTTTTACATTTATATATATATAGATATAATATAAATATCATTTAGATCGGTTTAGATATATTTTCTATATAATTTAATAAATATATCATATTAAATTGTTTTCCATCGCTATAATCATTGATCCTGGTTTGTAAAAAAACCCCGGGACACTATAATCTTGAGCGTTCAGTTATAACTGTACCTTTGCCAACGATAGAAATTTTAGAAATCTATTGATCGATGTAATTGTATAAATTTTAAAAAAATAAAAGTAAAAAAAGTATTTATGGTAAGTGAGATATTTGAGTTATGGCAAAGATAAAACTATATCCGGGCCACACCACGGGGAGGCGCTCTTGTCATGGCCCTTTTGTTTTTCTTCCGTTTTTCTTAACATTTATTTTTTAACATTTACACCACAAACAATTTAAAATTATAACATACATGAAGCACATACATAGTAGACATACAAGAGACAAGAAGGCACGCCGGGCCACGTGGGCAGGACTTGCGTCCTATCCCGACGGCACTTCTGTGTTTGTGATATTTGGCAACTCTAATTACGTTAGTTTGCCCTTTCATTTGTTGGTAGCTTACGTTGGCATGTTTTTTGCTATTCCCTTAGCTTTGTTGATGACAGTGAACTGGCCATCACTTGACGTTAGGTGTCGTGATTTCATTTTCCATTTGTTGTCTTTAAGAAAATTGTTGAACAGGACGCGTTTCTCCTCATCTGACTTGCACCTCCAGATTGAGTTATGCACATTATATATTTTTTTTCTGGTGCAAGGATACAATTTCCATTACCATGAAGGGAAGCCCCCTGTAATCCAGAAAGTGCAAATCCACAACGCTGTGAAGTTTGCATATCAGTTCTATACTCCTTTGCGGTTTCCAGTTAGTTGTGATTTTCGTGATGTTGTTTATGGACTCGGCGCTGTTGTTGGTTCAGTTTCTGTTTGATTTGTTATTTCTTGTTGGTTTGAATACATATTTTTCAAGTCGAGGTTTTAAATTAACGGAGAAGTATTTTTCGAGATTTGGATGACGGTCTTGGAGCTGAGACTGAAGTTCACTAGTTTTGCTTTCAAAGTCAATAGTTGTGTCCGAGTCTATAATCCCACCTGGTCCAAAAATATTGCTCATTACTTCTGTTCTGTGGCTTTAATCCATGCCTACTTTGGTATGTATGTAAACATTTATTTTGTCTTTCGGATGTTTTGTGCACAACAGACAAGTGGCGTTAGAAAACACATGGTTAATGCCTTCGTTAGTGCCTTTTCATCGTCAGTGCCAAACTCCATTTCGTCTGATATTCTTATTTCGACATTGTCGATTTCGCTGTTCGCGGTGGTTGCGACATGTTACAGAAAGCCTGGACATGTACGTTGTGTAAGTCGCATCCTTATACTAAATGAAGAGGTTACCTGAAATAGTCGTAATAATCCGTGATGGTAGTTGTACGGTCCATCACCTATTTCCGTCACAAAACACTGATTACACGTGTAAGAAACTTCAGAGTTTTCAAGATTCCCATTATCTTCAGAAGACAAATTCTCGCAATCTGCGTGAAACATTGTTTGCATGATTCACAGAAAATGCAGTCAGTCTAAGAATTTTTTCTGCATAAACCACATGACCAAAATATAGTCCTCCGAGAAAACTTGATTTTGCGTTTAGCAGGTATTTTGAAACAAAAACTCTCAATCGGTGAATCACTACATAATTTTTTGAAAGATGTTGTTTGCTTGCATTATGTGGAACATATAAATTGTTGCGACTGTGAATGTTTTTCACAACAACATGTTTACGTTACTCAAATCTAGCAAATGAACTTTACTTTTATTGTTTCCTACATATGTTCCAAAGAACCGACTTCTGTAATCACCAAGACCCGACTTCTTTAATTATATTGCCGCCATTATCAACCTTTATTTTTTAATAGCCCGCACCTTAAATAGCAATTGTTGAAATCTTATTGAATTGTTCACACTTGGCAGAAAATAGATTAACGACACTTAATTATTGGCAAATTTATAGTATCTTATAACTAACACTTAACACGGTAATGCGTGAATGTTTCTCATTACATACAAATTCAATGCATAAATGAACGAATAAATAAATGATGAAGGAATGGAGGTAATGAACGAATGTTTTTCATAACATACAAATTCAATGAATAAATGAACGAATGAATAAATGAAGGAGAAACGGTAATGAACGAATGTTTCTCATTACATACAAATTCAATGCATAACTGAGGAAGGAATCGAGGCAATGGACGAATGTTTCTCATTACATAAAAATTCAATTAATAAATGAACGAGTGAATAAATGAAGGAGAAACGGTAATGAGTGAATGTTTCTCATTACATACAAAATTCAATGCATAAATGAACGAATGAATAAATGAGGAATGAATGGAGGTAAAGAACGAATATTTCTCATTACATACAAATTTAATGAATAATTGAACGAATGAATACATGAAGGAGAAACGGTAATGAGTGAATGTTTATCATTACATACAAATTCAGTGCATAAATGACCAAATGAATAAATGAAGGAGAAACGGTTATAAACGAATGTTTCTCATTACATACAAATTCAAAGCATAAATGAACGAATAATTAAAGGGGAAGGAATGGAGGTAGTGAACGAATGTTTCTCATAACATACAAATTCAATGAATAAATGAACGAATGATTAAATGAGGAAGGAATGTATGTAATGAATGAATGAATGTTTCTCAATGCTTACTTTAAACGAAAATTTATAAATGAATAAATCAATGAGAAAATGCTAAAATGGATAAATGAACGAATGAATGCTTAAATGAATAAATATATAAATGACGGAGAAACGGTAAAAGGTGAATGTTGTACAGATAAATTAATGATGATGAGGAAGATGATCATCACATTACATTAATCTGATTTGATATCGATATCTTAATTGCTGAGCTTGAAGTTTACACATTCGTCATATCTAAACAGTCACATGTGTATACATACTGATGATACACCATTTGAGTGTCAAGTGTGTAATCAGAAGTTTACACATTCGTCATCTCTAAACAGTGACATGCGGATACATACTGGTGATAAGCCATTTGAGGGTCAAATGTGTAATAAGAAGTTTACACGTTCGTCAACTCTAAACAGTCACATGCGTATCGTACTGGTGATACACCATTTGAGTGTATGTTGTGTAATAAGAAGTTTACACGTTCGTGAAATCTAAACAGTCACATGCGTATACATACTGGTGATACACCATTTGGGTGTCTGTTGTGTAATCAGAAGTTTACACATTCATCATCTCTAAACAGTCACATGCAGATACATACTGGTGATAAGCCATTTAAGTGTCTGTTGTGTAATAAGAAGTTTACACGTTTGTAAACTTTAAACAGTCACGCGGATACATACTGATGATACACCATCTGAGGGTCAAGTGTGTAATAAGAAGTTCACTCATTTGTCAAGTTTTACAAGCACATACGGACGCATACGGGTGATAAGCCATTTGAGTGTCAGGTATTTCATAAGAAGTTAACACGTTCGTCATCTCTAATCAGACATATGCGGATACATACTGGGAAAAACCATTTGAGTGTCAAAGTGTCAAGTGTTTCATTATAAGTTTACACGTCCGTCATCTCTAAACAGACATATGCGGATACATACTGGTGATAAACCATTTGAGTGTCAGGTGTGTAATAAGACGTTTACAGTCATTTCTAAACAGGCACATGCGGATACATACAGGTGATAAGCCATTTGAGGGTCAAGTGTGTAATAAGAAGTTCACTCATTTGTCAAATTTAACAGTCACATGCAGATACATACAGGTGATAAACCATTTGAATGTCAGTTGTGTAATAAGAAGTTTACACGTTCGTCATCTCGAAACAGACATATGCGGATACATATTGGTGATAAATCATTTGAGTGTCAGGTGTGTAATAAAAAGTTTACATGTTCGTCATCTATAAACAGTCATATGCGGATACATACTGGTGATAAACCATTTTAGTATCAGGTGTGTAATAAAAAGTTTACACGTTCGTCATCTCTAAACAGCAACATGCGGTTTCATACTGGTGATAAACCATTTGAGTGTCAGGTGTGTAATAAAAAGTTTACATGTTCGTCATCTCTAAACAGTCACATGCGGTTACATACAGGTGATAAACCATTTGATTGTCAAGTGTGTAATAAGAAGTTTACACGTTCGTCATCTCTAAACAGTCACATGCAGATACATACTGGTGAGAAACCATTGGAGTTTCAGGTGTGTAATATGAAGTTTAAACATTCGTCATATCTAAGCAGTCACATGCAGATTCATACGGATGATAAACCATTCGAGTGTCAGGTTTGTAATAAGAAGTTTACACGTTTATCATTTCTAAACAGACATATGCGAATATATACTGGTGATAAACCGTTTGAATGTCAGATTTGTAACAAGGTGTTTACACGTTCGTCATATCTAAACAGTTACATGAGGATATACACAGAGGATAAACCATTTGAGTGTCAGGTGTGTAATAAGAAGTTTATACGTTCGTCGTCTCTAAAGAGTCACATGCGGATACATACGGATGATAAACCATTTGAGTGTCAGGTTTGTAATAAGAAGTTTACACGTTCGTCATTTCTAAACAGACATATGCGAATATATACTGGTGATAAACCGTTTGAATGTCAGATTTGTAACAAGGTGTTTACACGTTCGTCATATCTTAACAGTTACATGAGGATATACACAGAGGATAAACCATTTGAGTGTCAGGTGTGTAATAAGAAGTTTATACGTTCGTCGTCTCTAAACAGTCACATGAGGATACATACGGATAATAAACCATTTGAGTGTCAGGTTTGTAATAAGAAGTTTACACGTTCGTCATTTTTAAACAGACACATGTGGATACATACTGGGATTAACCATGTGAGTGTCAAGTGTGTAATAAGAAGTTTACACATTCGTAATCTCTAAACAGTCACATGTGGATATATACGGGTGATAAACCATTTGAGTGTCAGGTGCAATAAGAAGTTTACCTCTTCGTCACATCTAAACAGCACACCTGTTAAAAATAAGAATGTATCACATAGTTTACGGTTCATAAACCCATGACATAACTTTTAATATCACTTCCGATAAATTGCTCGGTGTTTTCCGTATAGCTCGGCTCTCATATGTATATTGCCGAAGTACTTTCCGACTTGCTTGAAAATATAAATGACGTCGATTGCTATTGTTAAATGACGTTATTTTGAGGCGTTATGTCATATGATGACTCATGGTAACACATATACATGATTTGTTTCTCGTTCCTTATAGAGATGATCTGTTAAATAAATGGTAAATGTATTTTTTCCTGAATTATGTGTTAAAACGAATCTTACATTCGTGCTCATTTATTATTGAATTGGGAAAAATGAAGTAATGCTCGGCAGAACTTCGCATATTATGTTTTTCAAACTCGTTTAATAAATCCAATAATAAATAAGCACTCATGTAAGATCAGGCCCACAGCTAGACCTACCTAAAAACAGGGAGGCCGATTCCAGGAGGGTCTAATGGCATGCTCGCTCAGAAAAGAATTTGGATCCGTTTCTAAAATATATTTGGAATTGAAAAAAAATCAGATAAGCCTAGTAATATTGCAGTACACATTCAAGTATCACGTATCCATGCACGCACATGCCTTTCATGATTTAAAAATAACATATCACGGAAGTTAAGAATCATGAGAACATTGCATGAATATGTTGTTGATAACAAATATACGCGATTCATAACTGAAGAATATGCTAAATGTAAATACAAGAAAAACATTATATGTATTAAAAATTATGTATGTTTTGTTATCTAAACTAAATGCTATGTATACAATATGTTCTATTTTTGTATTTTATTATAAAAATAAATTTCATATTAGCAATATGATAAGATGTGTTTATTTTTAATATGAGTACACTCATGTAAATCCATGTATGCGTCAGTGTGAAATATAAGCTTTAATGATTGATGCATTTGTTTTATATAAACTTAACTACTACAATCATGTTTTGATTATCCGTCCAATATTACAAATAGTGTAACAAATTCCAAGGCCGCGTTCAGTTCGGTTAAACGTTAACTAACATATTTTTCTAGACACTGGCTCGATCTCAAATTAGCACACAACGCGCAACCCATTTAGGGAACCAGGTATTAAACGTGTTTGCTGTTTAACGGTGCTGAACGCAGCCCAGTTACTAAAATATGCTGGGAATTTGAAAAATAAATCAGATAGGCTTGGTGACATTGCAATATACATTCAAGTATATAGCACCACCCAACAAAAAATAAAATTAGATATAACATCGAGATGTAGTAAGGCCAAAATAAAGATATTAACGAAATTAACATACATCTAATTCTAATCCATTTTTAAGACATTTGTTTTAGACTTTCCTGAAAACGTAAACATAAAGAGTAGATATCCAGTTATACTATATTGGATTGGAATGGGAGTGGGGACAATACCATTTTATATAGAGTAGGTTTTGGGCAACCAATGTGTTTCTCCTTTCCAGCCTAGTTGCAAATCCATTTATTATATCAACCACTCACTGTTTTTTTTTAAAAAATCGCGTATAACAAAGGTTTTTTTTATTGATGTTTCTTTTTATTTAAATTTTCAACATATTACGTGCTTCACAAATTGTATTTACAGCATGTTTGATATAGTTTGCAACAGTTATAAAAATATTTTGTTCGGTTTCATCTGAACAGCCCTAAAGTAACACCCGTTTGTTTTCGGTTATCTTCGATAACAAAAAGTCGCGAAGCTGATCGTATGCACGGAATATTCCGAACCGTCTGCGACAACAGCGTCCACATAGATTCAGATTCATTTCTTGTGGTTCTCAGTGTTGTACTAGGGAATGCTATAGTAATACAGTAATATAAGTTATTTAGTTTTAAAATTTAACAAAAATATTTAACATAGTGCCTAAAATTTGTTTCGTACCTAGCCCGAAAATAGGGAGGCATTGGCCTCCCTGGGCCTCAGAGTAGCTACGGGCCTGGATTGCTTCCAACAAATTTCCACCCGTTGCCGGATGTTTACAAATTTCGATAACCACATTCTGAGATGGAAAACGTTGACGAGTATATATAACATAATAAATTATATACATGTTTATTGCCTTATACTAGGCGGGCTGCAAAACTCTCATAAATTTCAGAGAAGACACATAACACACACATTATCATATATGTGTCCAAACTCTTGTAGACAAATTATTTAAAAAGCCATATCCTACATAAAAAATCAGCAAAGAAAATAAAAAAACAACGAATAGACATCATTTTATGAGCATATGCAATTCATCCTTTTTTCCGTAGACAATTAAGACTAATTTACTTACTGTTGGCGTTTTTACTTTACGGTTGAGACGAAATAGTGTGCTACCTGCTGGTAACATCAACCGTAGATGCAACAACTCTCTCTCTCTCTCTCTCTCTCTCTCTCTCTCTCTCTCTCTCTCTTGTACGTTAGTGATGGCAAGGGGGGTAATGTGGGGTGTTGGGGGTAATATACTTGTTATATGACTGCAGGACACTCGTTACAGAGATCGGTAGGTGCTACAATGTCAACTTTGTAATATAGTACGTGTAAATTACTGTTCAACTTCTAGATTTTCGGGACATGAAGTATAATACAGAGCGTACGCAAGGATGTGTCGTTCGTTCGTACTTTGAGCGGCTATTTCTCCAAAACTACTGGATGGATTTATTCTAAAACTTCACAGAAATGCTGCACGTAATATTAAGTTGGTCGTAGAGAATATTGAGTTCCGTCAAAAATAAAAAAAAAATGTCGATCGAAAGAGCTTTTGAATAAAGGGAAATAATACCATTCCCCTATTGAGATAAGTCAACTGTTTTAATTCCTTTCGTGGAGAAATGTTTCTGCTTGCTATGAGGATATACCATGGTTCAGTTTCATAGGTAATTTGCTTTAATATAAAAAGGAAGCCTGCTATTGATTTTGAGGTCAAAATTGTAATTTCAAGGTCACTTGAAATAGAAGTAAATATGTTTTTTACGCAAAACCTTTGGTTCCCTTTATCATGATGAAACGTGGTTTGTAAATTGTTTATATTTAAACGAGGCAGGGACCGCCTGTTGGGCTAAATGGCCTCAAACTCAAGTTTGTTTTAAGGGCCTCAGGGAAGCTTGAATTTAGTGCAACTGAATTTGTTGAATAACGTCATTTTTATTAGTAGTTATATCATTATTTGATATTATTATTTTATGTGTATTAATTGTTTAACAATTTTTTTTTCTAGAGATAATAAATACAAATGATCGCAGTTGAAGTATATCTGAAAAAGCACTTACTTTTAACACTACCATAAATTCATTGTTTGATTCCTTATTCTGCAGACGGACTCTTATAACGGACATGTTTATTTCGTGAAATTCGCGGAATGTGTCCATAGGCTAAACCATCTACTGATGTATTGAACGATGGAATAACAACGAGGTTGATTTAGTTTGATATCATAGTATTTAAAGGGTTTAAAAAAGATTGGTTTACCTTGCAATAAAATTGTATTTTAGCTTCATGCAGTTTAGAAACTTTTTGGCAAACTGAAATTGCTGCACCTGAAGACACACTCAAGCAAAACATTGTCCTTTGATACAGGCAGCACCCAAAATCCGAGTGTTTCTTCTTATATAACATTGCCATGGCAAGAAACACTATGTAAGTTACAGAACAAACATAATTTATGTATGACACGTGTAGAGGAAATTGTAAAATGTGTAAGTATCAAACATCCACAACTATAAATATAGCAAAACAGTAATTACAAGTATCGAACGTTTCATATCCAGGCGAGATTTGTAGACACGTGACTATACCATTCCACCATTAGGGGATCTTTGATCTTTGGGGATCCAGTCCTAGCTGGATTTAAAACACCTTCACAAGTTCGCGTTGAGTGGTTATAATATCCAGACGTGCACGTTACTGTAGCAACTGGCCGTGACTTATAGCAGACGATATAATATTCTGTTCCAGGAAAGTTATTGTTGTCATCTTGTTTTCCAACACAGCTGGGATAGTTGACAGCACAATTAGTTTGGATGGTTCCGTTACTGTACTGGTTCTGAGCGTATTCACCTGGAAAACCAAAACATTCAGACATTAAAAATAAAACACAAAATAAGTAACACTAATTGACTAATATGCAATTATCGTATAGGCGGGTCGTGAGTTCGATCCACCGCCAAACCCAGTTATGGTGTCCTTGATTAAAACATTTTACCGTCGCATACTTAGTTATGGTTTCACCCAGAAAGACTTCGAGTGTGATTTGCAATAAGTGGTAAGAAATTGTTTCACAATCGATGTAAAATCAATATAAAACATTTTAAGCTTAAACTAAACTTACCTTTCATATATCTTTGTTATATACATTTATTTAAATACTACATATGTGAAAGTAAATAATTAATAATACTAAGAAAAAAAACGCGGCATAGTGTGTCAGTAATACATGCTTCAATTTATATTCATCTCTAGTATCATTTAACCCAACTCACATGGTGCTTTAGCCTCGTACCGCCTCTCACATGGCACCTCCGTAAGCCGCTTATAGCTGGTGGCACCATAGCTAACAATCTAAAATGAAGTATTGGAAAATAATATTTAAGACTTATTGCTTTAAAATTCACACACTCACTTAATGGACAAAATTATTATTCAACCCTTTTTTTAATTGGGCTTAACGCCATTTTCAACATATGACCATTAGTCTGTAGTATACTAGTACTTGGTAAAAAAAATCAGAGTAGAACCACCGTCCTTTTGCAAATAACTGGCAAATTTAACCATATAAAGTTCTGGAACCGAGCTTGGCTCGAACCCACGACCTGGGTGATGAAAGGTCAGTGGTTATTAGATGACAGCGCCACTCGGCCACGGAGGACCCGAAAACAATTTTTATTTAATGCAATGACCAAGTACACTTGTAAATTGGATAATGTCAGTACTATAACAAAACCATCTTGATGAAAACTGGCATTTTTAATGTGCAGATAGCTGCATATTTATGGAGTGATGATTCTATACAAACGTCAGCATTAAACTTGACAAACCGAAGTTCAAGTTACCTTGGATATTTGCACTCGTGTAGATGAGGAATACCCAGTCCAAACTGGATTGTTGGGCTGCTACAATTGTAATATCGGGCACAGTGATTGGGGTCGGGGATCAACACGGACGGGTTTTCCAGACAGAAACCCGTCAGAACAGCGGTAAAAAATAACAATACGTCCGTGAATCTGTCTGCTCCATTACATCAATAATTGATATCAAACAGTAATGCTACCAAAGACAAATAATTATTATCAGAAAATAATTAATCAACCTAAAACTTATCTGCACAATAAAAGTAACATAACTACAAAGTAGTGGAAAACTTAACAGTAAAATAAGTAACCTAAATGCTAAGAAGTGGAAAACTTAACAGCATAAAATTAACCCAAATGCAAAGTAGTGAAAACTACAGAGCAAAAAAAAATAACCTAAATGCAGAGTAGCGGAAAACTACACAGCAAAAAGATAACCTTAATGCAAAGTAGCGGAAAACAACACAGCAAAAAAAATAACTTAACTGCAAAGTAGTGGAAAACTACACAGCAAAAAATAACCTTAATGCAAAGTAGCGGGAAACTACACTGTCAAAAAGGAACCTTAATGCAAAGTAGCGGAAAACAACACAGCGAAAAAGTAACCTAAATGCAAAGAAGTGGAAAACTACACAGCAAAAAAGTAACCAAACTGCAAAGTAATGGGAAACTACACAGCAAAAAAGTAACCAAACTGCAAAGCAACAGAAATCTATACTGCGAAAAAGGACATAAGTTCAAAGTAATGGAAAACTATTCAGCGATAAGTAACACAACTACACTGTAAATTATAAAAAAAATGACTGTAAAACATATTTATAAACATTTTAATGCATAACAAAAGTAACCTTATACTGCAAAGTATAAACTGAAATTTGAGAAACTTTTGTTTCACGTTTGTTTCGCGCTAAATAGTCAGGCTGCATTTTATCGATGACTTATATGGAAAATATAATTTATTGGTTTGATTTTATATTTGACAAATAATTAAGTAAACAAAGTGAGTCACGACACGAATAAACACAATTTTAATAAATAGTTCCTTACTTGGATCGCGTTCCGAACATTCCCGCGATGCAGGATCGAACAAGGAAACTTGGTACACATCTACTGCATCCGTTCTATTCTTAAAATAGTTAGCTGTACTGTGAATTTGGCCTTGTCGGGTAGGGATTTTTTCCGTTGCTAAGAGCAATACCGTTGGGCAGTCGCTCCTCACACGGAGTAGAGTTGACTGCGTTCTGAAGACACTGTGTCTGTAAGTATTCACTTGAAACAAAAGCAGAGAAATACATTATGGTTCTTTTCCCAATATACATTTACTGCTAGAAAAAAAACAACAATCGGACTACCTCGTCAAGTCCATGGTTACCGGTGGATGATGGAATATGATCGAGCATGTACGATTGCCAAGATAATGCCTCATTAGACATTGAACGAGTTGATCACGAAGGTTGCTCAATATGCAAGTAGAACTGTTCTTTGCATACTACCATATTAAGTAATTGCATTTTACTACAAACGTGGGTTAACCGTTATTAAACCTTATGCCCAGCGGTGGTTTTATGAGTTACATCTCTTGGAATTTGTTCTCTGTAATATTCGAAATTATTCATTCTAAATTCTAAATTCATCAAAAAGGTAACATTTGTATGTCACAGCTATGGCGTATTCGTGAACAATATTAAAACATCAATATACTCAAACGAAGTGTTAAGTTTTGCATAATATGGCCACCTTTAATGCATTAAATTTCAAATAAAGATTCGTGCAGTAATTATGGAGTGCACTGGTAAACCGGAAGATAAGTTTGCAATCGGTAGATAATTTTAAGCATACAGAGTTGAATACACCTTTCAATTCAAGTTACATACACTCCATACATACGCCGATTTCCCATTTTACAAAATTATTGTTCATATTTATAGGTTGATTGGGCATAAATGATACCGACGTTTACAAGCCTTGACTATCCATCTCTTTTTCTTCTTCAAACTTACATGGTGCCTGAGGTTCAAACCTCGGACCACAAACGACTTCCGAGAAGTTTTTACACATTAGTAATACTTCGTTAAATAACAGTGGATTACGACATTCCCGGAGATAGCTTCCGCCAACTGCTTTACGGCAGTCGTAATATTGCACGCAGTTCGTCTGATGAGCTAAAACACTCGACGGATTTGCTACAAAATAGCGTGTTGCCATCTGTGCAATAAACATGAACACTTCAATTAATTATAAAACAATAAAGGAATAAAATAACAAAAGGCTGAAATATCAAATATATTCTAAAGTATTTCTAAGACACAATTCGTATTATTCTAACAATAAAAACACGGACAACTAGATTTACATAACTAGATGTGACAGAAAGTACTTTCGTCGATAATAACTCCACAAATTCTCTTATTTGGGAAGAATATTCCGTTAGGGCACTTCTCGCTGTTATTCAAGATAGGCAAGTTATGTAGTCCTCTGACATTCACTACCTTAGTAGGCGTTATTGCCATCCGGAAGTCCGGTGAATTTTGCGAACTTTTGCTGACAGGGCGCACATCCGGCTGTTCTCGGATCACAGATATTTTGGAGATATTGACCTTTTAATTTAAAATAAATAAATCCAATTATACATCAGCTATTTCATGTTTATCGACAAATACGTTTTACTTTTTTATGTTAAGATCGACCGACTACCACCGACAGATCGGTGATCATAGGTGAATATTTAAATATATATCCTAATGTCAGTGAATATATACTAGAGTATAGACATGGTATATTGGGGAAATGTTTTTATCCCATTTTAAAATTTTGACAAATCCTGATATACTTCCTCACTAACGCCACCTTAAATTTCTGAAAACTCAGCGTCAAAGTCAGATCATGGCCGGTATACACCCCAATCCCGTGAAACGGTAAAATAGGTATAACAAATCCTAACAATGTATATACCCTTGTTTAATTATGATTTGCACCCCTCTCCTGATGTGTTTTGAAAATGTCGAAATTCCATTCTTCTTTTAATAAATTGTACCAGTTGCGTATTACACTGATGATATACACTGAGCCAATTTCTAATGGGTGACGTACAAAACATCTCCCGGACATAACCCCTCACTCTCATTTTTGTATAGGAGGACAAAACACCTCCCACGAATTTTACTAGGCGGACAAAACCCCTCACGTAGATTTTACAAGGAGGACAATATATCTCCCACTTTCTCCACTAAGTCACTTGGTTTGTCTAATGTCATTTCTTGCATATATTTCAGGTTTGCTTCTGCCATCTAACCTAGTCAACGTCAGCGGTTTGACAGAATGCTTTGACAGTAACGTTTCCGGACAATACAGAACAGTAGCTGGTGATGGTGGTGGTGGTACCATACGCATTCGTCGAACAGCGCCAATGTTTTCGCCCCCAACATGGAATTCCATGATGCCTCCATGACGGATCAGCACCGCACTAACAACATGTGTGAGTCTTGGAATAACGGGTTCAAGCATCTGGCTGGACACAACAAGCCGTCACTGTGGACTGTTATTGATTGCTTGAAGACAGGTGATGTGCTTGTGGAAACCGAACTGTACAGTTATCAACAGGGTCAGCCGGTGTAACGTTGTAAACTGACCCCCATAGAATAATGACTCCTTTTCTATAAAATACTGACACCCATCATAAAATAATAACCCCTCATCCCGATTCCCCCCCCCCCCCCCCCCCCCCCCACACACACACACACACCTAACGAAACAGTCCTTTGCTAAACAAAAAAAGGAATATAAAAGATCTGAATCGTACAAAATGAAGGAGAGGTGTCCTTGTATATGAATACCAAATATCAGGGCAATACGATATCTTTACTTTTCGACCATTACTATCAAAGAAGACTGGCACGCCACCATAATTCACTCTATTCTTCGAAATGTGGTGGCATAACAACGCAACTTAAAAAAACAGCTATCCCGGTTGAGGCCGAATGACGCATCCTCTTTTAAATACTTACCGCTTTTGTGAGCCTCGGTGGCGCAATGGTAGCGCGCTTGCTTAATAAAGCGGATAGGTTTCACCAAAGGTATATTGTTTCGCCGTATCAAACCTTTGCCAATAGAAACAGATGACCTAATGGAAGAGGATACATAAAGGAATCCTTTTGCAACATGGAACCCCTGCAACTTTCAAGGTACACGGTAGAACATACTTAGAACATAGATCACAAAACTCCTGCTTTAAAGGTGCATGACTTTTTGTTTAGAACATGTTTTAGATCTAAATCTTTTTGTTACCTATAAAAGTTTCATGCTTCAAGTATTTTAACAGGTTTAAGTTTTATTTTTCCAAGATTTTTCCAAGATTCGGTGAGATAGTTCCTTTTACAGCCTCGTAACATTGTGACATCGCATTATATGCAAGGTATAACGTATACTTATGTTACGAATACATGTATATATTATTAATTTACCTTCTGTACAATGTAGTGTAAGCATTCTGGAACTTATAACAATGGTGATTTTGTCCGAAATTTTAGAGGAAACATCATTTTGTTGTTGCATCCTACATGTAGCACTAATTTCGTAATAGTATAGGCTCGCGGGCTCATTGCGAAAAAGACCGCGGCGTGGTGTAGTGGTAGAGCGTCCGCCTCGCATGCGGAAGGTCGTGGGTTCGATCCCCGGCCGGGTCATACCAAAGACTTTAAAAATGGTACTAGAAACTTCCTCGCTTGACGCTCAGCATTTACAGTTCTAGGTCTGGTCGGCCCGCGATGTCAGTATAATGTGAATGGGTGGAGTATCATTGCCAGGTATAAAATAAAAGCTTAGGTGGAATGCCCCATAAAGTATTTACAAAGTTGTTTAATTCACTTGTTTGGTCTGTTATATCGTATGGAGCTACAATATGGGGTGTTAAATCTTATTCGTGCATAAATTCAATACAAAATAGGGCGATGCGATTTTTTCTGGGAACTGGCAAATATACACCTACTGCAGCCATTCCAGGCGATATGGGTTGGGTCCCTCCAATAGTCAAACAATGGAAATGTATAGCCAGACATTGGGTACGCAACATCTATACAATTGATACAAGATTAATTAAAAGAATATTTATTTGGGCACGAAATAAAGCTAATAACTTTTGTAAAAATTGGGTTTTCACAGTTATATATCAATTTGATAGTTTACAGCTTCATATTCATACATACTCAAACATTAACAAAATTAAATTTGTTGATACTGTATTTGAAAAGATGATGTCTATATATATTACGGAGTGGAAAGCAAGTGTAAATCAAACAACTAGTATACGTGGTAATGGACGTAACAACTTAAGAACTTATAGGCTTTTTAAAAATGATTATGAAGTAGAAAATTACTGTAAAATTGTGCTACCAATGAAGCATAGATCAGCGTTTGCAAAATTCAGATGTGGTGTTGCGCCATTAAAACTAGAAACTGGTCGATATGAGGGTATTAATGAGAATGACCGGTTATGTCCTTTCTGTAATGATGCTATAGAAGATGAGTGTCATGTTATTTTAAAATGTGCCTCTTATAAAGATATTAGGACAGATCTGATGCTTAAAGCAGTAAGCATAGATGCAAACTTTAATAATTTTGATGACTGTAATAAAATGAAGTTTCTCTTTTCCAATAAAGATATGATAAGAATATGTGCCAAAACCTGTTTTACAATACTACAAAAACGTAGAAATATTTTATATAAATAATGTATTATATCTTAAATGTAAAACAAATTAATTTTATATTATGTTGAGAAATCGGTGCTAATCAGGTCATTCCAGATCTGATCTGGGGTGATAACTGATCTTTTAAAATATTTTTTAAAAAAGCTTTTGACTATATAGCGATGCATTTGCATTTATTTTTCCTTTCACGATTTAACAAAAGTTATTTTAATAATCTTTTAGGTCTAGAGCCAAGATTAGCGCCGGTGTCTCAATTCTTAGTGTATAATGCTATATAGTATACATCTTTTTTCTAAATTAATGCATGGATAATCTGTGATAGTTGTATATATTTTATGTCAATTAATTTTATAGCGACAGTCTCTTGTAATTCTAATATTGAATGGCTATGTACGTTGTATGTGTTACTGTATGTTTTATTTATATGTTTGTACATAGATGAGACTTAAACAGAGATATATATATACCATATGTTTGCGGCATGATACTACAGTGTGACAGCGCTCAGAATACTGTCTCAAGTAGACTGTCGCGCTATGACTGAAAAATTGTTGAAAGCGACGCTAAACACCGTACAACAACATCATTACGAAAAAAATGTAATTGACGGTAAAATAGTTCATTTTCTGGAGTGCAAGAATGTAAAAAGGCAATTTATAGTGGAAAAGCACAATGTTTTATGCCACCCCTGAAAGTGATGTCAAATACCCTTAACCTTCATTATGTCACCTATATGTCACTCATATATACCTCCAAAAATAGGCGAAACGGGTGTGGGGTAGCCAAGTGGTTTTATTACCTGTGGCGCTCCTCGTCGTTAGAAAATATTCAAATTTCAGTATATTGTTGAAGAGACATCCTTCTTTGGATTTTGGGTATTTTTGTCACCTTTTAGGCGTTTTTAAGTAGAAAAAGTCAACAATTGTACCAAAATAAGGCATACAATATGCAAATCGGTTTTGGGGAAGTACCATTGAACTGTGACGCCAATGAAAATAAGATGTTGTTCGAATTTCAGTATAATATTGAAATATAGTCATTCCCCTGGAGGTTTGGGTGATTTTTGTCACTTTTCAAGAGCTTTTAAGTAACACGTCTTGAGCAATAATTATACCCCTTTATAACAGTCAAAGCCATTGCACAATATGTTAACTAGATTTCTGTTACGATACCCATCACGACTTATATATAAAGTTGTAATGTGTTTTTAAGGAAACCAGGGAAGCCAGGACCACTTCTTAGAAAATAACAAGGGCTGCAGTCGAATGACATTTGAAAAAGGGCCATAACTCCAGAACGGGTTGAGCAAATCCCATTTTTTTTCAATAATGACTGAGGAGTTGCGGTCAAAGAAATGTTGCACAGAAGCACACACGGACGCACGCACTGACGGGTGCCATAAGCATGTTCTCCTCCGATGCCTATCGGCGGGGGATAATTATGTCGTAAGTGTACCTTAGATGGGTAAGTGTTAGAGTTTGTGTTAGGGGGTCGTTATTCTACATGGGGTCACACTTCTATGTGAGGGGCATTTTTCTACGTGTGGGGGAGTCATAATATTATGGCTCTGTGCCAGCAGTTAATCGGTAAGTATATGACTGGCAAAGTCCCTTTGCTCTATGGGACAATGCATAAGACTGCATTTAATTTAACAATTTACTCCATAGAAACACAATTTCGCATACCAAACACAGAAGGCTTTTGAAAACAGTGTAGGAAGAGTTACGAGTAATCTGAACTCTTCCTACACTGTTTTCCACTCTGTCAGTGCTTACAATTTAAAAGAATCCAAGAACATGCTTATGGAGAAAATGGTTAAATAAAATGCTTTGTGTGTAACAAAAATGATTTCCCGGTGCTTTTGTGAATATTGTATATATTTGAAAACAATGTGCTATTATTAATTATTTCAGTGCTTTTGTGAATATTGTATATGTTTGAAAATAGTTTGCTATTATTAATTTAAAATTTGTGCTATCCTATGTATTAGATATTACACTAAGCCTTTGCTCCATAGAAATACAATTCCCAACACCAAATACAGCAGGCTTTTGAAAACAGTGTAGGAAAAGTTCAGAGTACGAGCAATCTGAACTCTTCCTACAATGTTTTCCACTCTTTCAGTAATTTTCATACACATTGAATAGCTCTATTATATATTTTTACAATTCAATTAATTCTTAATTTAAGATCACACTACAGGTATACACAGGTGAATTGCCTTTGAACACATTTTGATTGATTTGGAAACAATCAATATTACTTTCCTATAAGTGTTACTTAAAAGACCAATAGACATATTGATTGTTTACAAAACAACCAAAATATATACAATGAAAATGTACAGGTGTATACTGATAGTAAAAAGCATCAAACTGCACATTCATTGTATTATTCTTTTGCATATACGGATCTTTAATACAATATTAAAACTTTACTTTGTCTTACTGTTTGTTTTAATTATATTAGGTATCATATCCACCTTATAAATTTCGTGGGAGGGGTTTTGTCCTCCTTGTAAAATTTGCGAGAGGGGTTTTATCCGCCTTGATAAATTCGTGGGAGTTGTTTTGTCCTCCCTGTAAAATTTGCGAGAGAGGTTTTATCCGCCTTGATGAATTCGTGGGAGTTGTTTTGTCCTCCTTGTAAAATTTGCGGGAGGGGTTTTATCCGCCTTGATTAATTCGTGGGAGGTGTTTTGTCCTCCTTGTAAAATTTGCGAGAGGGGTTTTATCCGCCTTGATAAATTCGTGGGAGTTGTTTTGTCCTCCTTGTGAAATTTGCTGGAGGGGTTTTATCCGCCTTGATAAATTCGTGGGAGGTGTTTTGTCCTCCTTGTAAAATCTGCTTGAGGTGTTTTGTCTGCCTTGTAAAATTCGTGGAAGGTGTTTTTGTCCATCTTGTTAAATCTGCTTGAGGTGTTTTGTCCGCCTTGTAAAATTCGTGGAAGGTGTTTTGTCCTCTTATACAAAAACACTCATTTCTAAATGGTCACTCACATCTTGTAAGATTTTTCTCAAAAATGGAAATAGTAAACATAACAACTAGAAGTAGACCGTGTACATATATTCATTGCTATTATATATGATCAATTCATAACAATAACATTATAAATAAAAACTTCCATCACTTTAAAATGTATCACTCTCATTTCGAAAAGTAACACCTTTTTTACAACGACTTTAATAGGATAAATATGAAATCATGCTGTCAAGCTGTTCCGATCTGTTATAGCGTAATAAGGAAGCATATGAAACATTGAAAGGGTGTGTTACTGCGACTCATTAGATATACTGTTATCCAATAATTAGATATGATTCGTCATTAATTTTCTAAAATTTATCTTAAATGCGTTTTCTATGGAATTTGAATGGTAATTTCAATTTATTGTGACTTTGGTTTTGGTTCTACAAACTTTAAACCAATATAACCTCATGGTTGTGTATGATTTCCACCAAATTGTCATGATGCCTTCCTCGTGAAATGCAGTTACTGTATTGAAAACAATAACATTTATATACTTGTCACAATTTCCAGGCCATATATTCTAAGAAATGCGGGCGACCAATTAGAAAATTAGTTAAGTGTATAAGTAACTACTTACACGGCTCAACTGGTTCCATTCTGTCACCACACATCACGTCTGTAAAGTTTTGGCAGACGAGACCTAATCGGATATGGGCACTCTCTGAGAAACGTCCCCTCTGCGGGCTACAGCCAAAGTACTGAGCAAAGTTGAGAGAATTGGCCAAGATGGCGCCGGGATCTTCTGTACCGACACTGAAATGACGTTATAAACGGATAAGTAATGGTATTTTGGCTCAGTAAACCTTTGTCTGAGTACTAGCATAGGGCGTGATCTAATGGTAGATAATTAGATTTAGGATAGGCGGGTCGTCAATTGGATCGACCACCACAACCATTAGTGTTCTCCTTTATGTATGAAATGCAGTTAATTAATAATAGAAAAAATACAAAAATATTACTTCTAAATCAAAGTGCATCAATAATACATGTTTGAGTAAGTAAATGTTTCTCTGTTTTAATTTTACCGGTTCTATAAATAATGTCTCCGTAATCTCTGCTTCTTTTCTCTTTCCTATATTTTTTACTTTATTTTATATCTTATATTATTCGTATACATATTATAATTAACCCAAACTCTGTGTTATTTAATTGAAATTATTAAACCATAGCAAATTATTATATTATTAAATTCTGGAATGACCGTAACTATTGTGGATATTACTTGTGGCCTGATCAAATTGTATTGAATGTGTAAGTATAGTCTCTCATAATTGTTATATAGAATGGCATAATATGTTGTAACATATCATTTGTTTAATAAATTGCATTGTATAGTTGTACATATGTTGATACCGTAAAAATCTATTGAGTTTATGTGAAATATGTTAAATGTAAAATACTACATAACATTAACGTTTGCTTAAAGTTGTTTTACCAGAATCATGTTTTATGCCACAAAATCTCCTGATGGGGTCAAAAAACCTAGTTCTGCTATCCCCGACAGTTTTACATTTCTAGAGCGAGATAAACTTTGACAAACTTTGGGCTCATGTCCTCCCCGAGTAGCTATTGTTACCGTCAGGACGACCCACACATGATACGAATTGCTGGTTACATAACATGTGTTACAAGTGTGTTAGTTGCAGTAACAGTTGATGTGTCCCGATTTGGTTGCTATGTGTAACAACTGTGTTAGCTGCTGTAACAGTTGATGGTTCCCGATTTGGTTGCTATGTGTAACAACTGTATTAGCTGCTGTAACAGTTGGTGGCTCCCAATTTGGTTACTATGTGTAACAACTGTGTTATCTGCTGTAACAGTTGATGGTTCCCTATTTGGTTGGTATGTGTAACAACTGTGTTAGCTGCTGTTACAGTTGATGGTTCCCGATTTGGTTGGTATGTGTAACAACTGTGTTAGCTGCTGTAACAGTTCATGTGTCCCGATTTAGTTTGTTTGTGTAACAACTGTGTTAGCTGCTGTAACAGTTGATGATTCCCGATTTGGTTGGTATGTGTAACAACTGTGTTAGCTGCAGTAACAGTTGATGGTTCCCGATTTGGTGATTGTTTTGTGTAACAACTGTGTTAGCTACTGCAACAGTCAATGGTTCCCGATTTGGTTGTTATGTGTAACAACTGTGTTAGCTGCTGAAACAGTCAATGGTTCCCAATTTGGTTGCTATGTGTAACAACTGTGTTAGCTGTTGTAACAGTCGATGTGTCCCGATTTGGTTGCTATGTGTAACAACTGTGTTAGCTGCTGTAACAGTTGATGGTTTCCGATTTGGTTGCTATGTGTAACAACTGTGTTAGCTGCTGTAACAGCTGATGGTTTCCGATTTGGTTGTTTTGTGTAACAAATGTGCTAGCTGCAGTAACAGTTGATGGTTCCCGATTTGGTTGTTTTGTGTAACAAATTTGCTAGCTGCTGTAACAGTTGATGGTTCCCGATTTGGTTGTTTTGTGTACATCACATTTTATTTTGTTGGTTGCATACATTTCGCTTTAGTAACGCTATTTAATGTTATCAAATAAGTTTAAAATAATTTGTTACGTTTTGTAAATCTTCAACCACTTTTTGTTGACTCATTGTTTCTAAAGTCTATACATTAGAAGTGTAGAGTTAACTCATTTAAATGAGGAGTTAAAACTAAATCCTCAATGTTGACAGATTACCTATAACATACTGGTCGAAATATCATCAGTGCGCTTATATTTCTTTATCAAATACCCCCATCTGTTGTCTTATACACAGGTTTGCCTTAAGCAAACTGATCTATACGATACTTTCAGTATATACAAATTGGTATATGTATACCCATTATTTATGTAGGCTATAAGTTTAGCTACAATATTTACTTCGACGACTACTCTTCAAGTTAATTTCGTCATATATTCCCAACTTCATCTATTTATTATTGTTTCGCCGTTAAAAGAGTTTAACTGTAATTAAGCTTCATTCAATTAAGGCAATCATTTCATATTGTTCATATTGTTAGTAGACTGTGCAAACGTACATAAACCAGAGGTTTCTATGCTCCCCCTTTTTTTTAGTGTTTTCATTGATTTATATTGTTTTTTTTACATAGTAACACTTTTCGTATGCTGTTAATATCAGAACTATTCATTCGTTATAAATATTAACACATTTTTTTCTGTCATCCTTATTTACATAGTTTTTCATCATATTTCACGAGTTCTCATTGTAGTTAAAAACGGTTAAACACTGATTAAAAACGTAATATTGTCAGATATTTGTTTCTTGAGCGCGTGCGATGGTATCTATGCAAGGGAGAATCCTGAGCAAGAGTTACAGATACGTAACTAGTATTCCGTACTCAATGTTTTTCAGTGCGTATAGTAATATCGTACTATATAAGTTCGATACGGTTTACTGCAGACATCAATGCATTTAAAAAAAGAAAACCCAATAACGATACATGATATTAGTGAAGCCGTCACTATTCTACTCTTGTTAATGAACCCCTTATCTAACGGTCTTAATCCGCACACTACCGCTGCAGTATGCATTTGTATACTTCCGAACATTGGCGGAGGTACAGTCGGAAAGCAACCGAGTCATTACAGAATCAAAAGTTAAAAGCTCGGTCCGCTCGACTAAGAAATATATATTTCGACCGAAGTTATTTATTTTCTCGCTTTTTTAATAACATGTGCATTTCGGAAGTTTAATGAAGCTTTAAAAGCATTACGGGTAGGGGAGTTGATTGTATGGCCAGGGAGTTTATTCCATGTATCCACCACCCTGTGACTAAAGGATCCCTCCGCAAATTTGTTCTTGGTCTATTCTTAAATAGTTTAGATGAGTGCCCTCTAGTTATGATGATGATGATAAGTTCTGAGTTTAATTACTTTATCTAAATAAAGAAAAAACAAGAAATGTCACTGTTAAGTGTCACATGCCCCCCAACATGTCATGATGTTATGTTGATCATTTGTAGCAAGTATCATTAAAATTCATCTATGCAAGACAAAGTTACAGGTCAGAAACGAAATCTCACATAAACTCAAAGTGTTGTCAAACAAACTGAAATTGTGACCTTGACCTTTGAGGTCGGGTGTGGGTCTTACTCGCGACACGTCGTCATGTTCTGTTGATCATTTGTTGCAAGCATCAACAAAATCCATGTATGCATGACAAAGTTACACGCCGGAAACGAAATACCGGAAGGACGGACGGAAGGACGGACGGACGGACGCTGCAATAACTATATGCCACCCCGAACATAAAAATAGAAAAATGCAATAGATCTACATGGATTTATTAATAGTTATTTTAATTGGGAATATTTTTTTCAAACACTATATTATATAAATTTCTTACCATATAGATTCTATTTTTTCAAAATTCCTTTACGTGAGAATCGAGATTCGGTCAGCAACGTGTACGAATAGTTGCGCGAGCACGAACATTACGAGATTGTCGAGGGGACGAATCGAATCTATGAGAACAGGGTGTAGCCAAAGTTTGATTATACAGGAGGCACACTCCCAACCTAGCTAGGGGTGTCCGGAGACATGCCCCTACGTTATAACATTTAGCTCCTGGCATTTCCTGCGCTTTTCTGATATTTCAGAGACATTTTTAGCCATTTAAATCTATATTACAAATACTGCATTTTATACAATTACCTATTTTAACACTTGATCTATTATCTTGAATACACAAATTGGTAGCTTTTTAGACCCGACATAATAGTACATATCAACTCTTAGAAATACATTGAAAGAAATATTTTATGCGAAGGAAATGTCATAGTTTTGCAAGAGTAATTCATATTTTGGGCATAATTTTATTCCTCTTACAAAAAACATGTGAACATTTTACAGGGGATAAATGTCTACGTTTGCTTCAGTGTGGCTACGACCCTGGGGATGCGTCGTTGAAAAATATTTAGCTCCCACAATGCACTTTTTGTGGTTTTCTGATGTCTGAGAGACACATGTTACACCTTTCAAATTGATAACACTAATTGTATTCAGTTGCTAATGGTTTACACAAATATTTTGAACAAATTCTACAGTAGGCAAGTGCCTCCGTTTGCCCCAGCGTAGCCGTTTGCCCCAGCGTGGCTACGAGCGTGGCTACGGCCCTGTGTGAGCACATGTGTTATGTAGCATAACGTCATAATGTCCTACATAAATATTTCCCATGATGCCCCAAATATCGTCTGGATCTTCGTGTGTGTTTTGCTTTATGCAAAAATAAAGCAACACAATGTTTTACGGTGGCAGTATCTCCTGACATTCAGATAACGAACTACGGCTGTTGCAGGTAAGTTCTATACAACTGTCCGTGTAAAATATCACCTACAACGGACCCGACAATGCCTTTTTCGGGCAAGACAGGAGTGAGGACGAATTACGGTGTTTCGTCAATCGACCGGTTCGTCTACAACAATGTTTTGTTGATGATAATTGCAATATAGTTAATGATGAAGATTGATTATGATGAAGTGATAGATGATGGCATTGATGATGAAGATTGGTTATGATGAAGTGGTAGATGATGGCATTGATGATGATGATTGATTATGATAGATGATGGCATTGATGATGATTGATTATGCTGAAGTGATAGATGATGTCATTGATGATGATGATTGATTATGATGAAGTGATAGATGATGGCATTGATGATTATGATGAAGTGATAGATGATGGCATTGATGATGAATATTTATTATGATGAAGTGATGGTGGCATTGATGATGATGATTGATTATGATAAAGTGATAGATGATGGCATTGGTAATGATGATTGATTATGATGAAGTGGTAGATGATGACATTGATGATGATTGATTATGATGAAGTGATGATGGCATTGGTGATGATGATTGATTATGATGAAGTGGTAGATGATGGCATTGATGATGATGATTGATTATGATGAAGTGATAGATGATGACATTGATGATGATGATTGATTATGATAGATGATGGCATTGATGATGATGATGATTATGATGAAGTGATAGATGATTGCATTGATGATGATGATGATGATGATGATGATGATTGATTATGATGAAGTGATAGATGATGGCATTGATGATGATTGATTATGATGAAGTGATGATGGCATTGATGATGATGATTGATTATGATGAAGTGATAGATGATGGCATTGATGATGATGATTGATTATGATGAAGTGATGAAGGCATTGATGATGATGATTGATTATGATGAAGTGATAGATGATGGCATTGATGATGATGATAATTTTTACAGAAAGTCCTTCTCACATCGATACGTAAGTTAGCAAAGTTCTACCTGTCAATAGGTAGGGGATTTATGTATTGCTTGCAATATTCCACTGTCTTGTTTTATATAAAATTTATATGTTAACCATGTTATATAATTGACTTAAAAGATTCATTGTACTGTTCTGAATACAAATAATAAAAATGTTTCAGTCATATCAGGATGTTGTCTACTTTGGGCAGAATCTGTCACTCTTGGTGACCATATTATGCAGCAAACAAATTAGTGTATTCAAAACTCATCATTTCGTTAGGCATAATGTAGTGACATTGTGATGTAATGGAAATCATTTTGATGAATAAAAACAAATTGAAAAAAAATATTAAGGCCGTTTTTTTTTTTGCCTTAATTTATTTTAGCTTGGTTGAAAAGAAAGCTCAAAGCTTATAAATATGAGTTAACTTCCGGGTAGAACCAGTACCGAGTGTTGTTTTTTGTTTTTTGGGAGGCATATTGGCTTCTATTTCACCAACATTTTACTTAAATACACTTAAAAACATGACTGGTTATTTATATATTACAATATAATCTATATCAATGAAACCATATGCAGTTTTACTGGAATCAATCTAACATCATGATCACCTAGCTGCTTTTCTTAGATTTAAGCTTTTAAGTATTTAAGCAGTGGTCAATCTAGGATTGCAGCAAAGGGGACTTGCAATCCCGGCCACTTCACATGAATACAGGGAGCCATTCACAAAAAAAGAGGCCATCAAGAAAAACATAACAAATGAGATGTTCGTCTGAAAAGCTTAGACATTCTGTACTTGGTACTAGCAGCAGTAAAGGGGTCTGATTTGGTTGTTGACTGGTTTTGTTAAAGTACTGTACTAGTAAACAGACCTTGAAACGATCATTTGTTATCAAGATTGTTTGTAGCGTTTGTTTTTCACAAACCTACTTCGTCAACCTTAGAACACAGCAGTTACGATTTCATTGCCTAGTTATTTTATTTAACAATAGAAGATAAAGATGCTGATATTCTTTTCATTTCTCCCCAGTAAAAGGCGCATTATAACATAGCACAAGTGAAGTTTTGTATGTCAACACTTTTGTATAAGTTATAAAACCAGTTACACAAATGCTTGCATGTAAATATAGACTGGTATACATGTAAATATACCTCAGCTGGCATTATTGAAGTAATTTTTATTTTATCTGCAACATTACTTCCGCTGTATACAAATATTCGCTTTGAGAAAATTTCATTTACATTCCAATCGGAATAAAAGCTGATGATTATTGCAATTGATTACGGACAAATTATGAAATAACCGGAACATCAGTGGCATTTGTATTGCGTTGACATGGCCTCGGTAGTTGTAAAAAATGCGCCACCTATGTTTTAAAGACACCAGTGGCACAGTATTAATTGGACACTGATTTAAGAATATGTTGGTGAAACAGGAGCCTGGTCGAACTTGAGATCGAACACCCAACCTCTGGGATGAGCAGCCAGTACTATCCGCTACAGTATCGTCCTCCCATTCGCTCTCTTGTACAGAGCATAACTGGTTATTTTCAGAAGATAATTGTTAACTTTGAAGTTTGTTCAGTGCCCAAAGCATAATTCTCAATTGTTATTTGTATAATTTTTTATTAAATATTTACCACGGCGTGGTCTAGTGGTAGAGCGTCCGCTTCGCATGCGGAAGGTCGTGGGTTCAATCCCCGGCCGGGTCATACCAAAGACTTTAAAAATGGTACTAGAAGCTTCCTCGCTTGACGCTCAGCATTTAGTTCTAGGTCTGGTTGGCCCGGTGTCAGTATAATGTGACTGGGTGGGGTATCATACCATGTGTCTGCGGCATGATACTCCAGTGTGACAGCGCTTAGAATACTGTCTCAAGTAGGCACCGTCGTGATATGACTGAAAAATTGTTGAAAGCGACGCTAAACACCATACAACAACAACAACTATTAAATATTTACAATGATTTTTTTTCTCAGTATCATTATCCAAGTTGTTTATTTGTAGGTTCTGACCTTAAGGTGCATAACAGTGTTTATCAGAAGTTGTTCGCAATCCACAGTACATGCAGTGTTCCTTCATTCATGAGACCCTACACTTATGTCGTGCATTCAAAGTTTGCTGCTTGTCAAGTGTATATTACTTGTAAGTGTTTTTCTTTATGTCATTTCTGAAAAAGTGTTGTGCTATTTGCATTCATGAGAATGCTTGTAAGTTGTAATTTGGACAGTGCGGCAGTGTGCAGTGCACAATGTTGTTTTTATGCCCCCCCTCCCAAAAAATTTTTGGGGGGCATATAGTAATCGCAGCGTCCGTCCGTCCGTCCGGGCGGACAAATGGGTATTTAAGTGTCTAGGGTTAAGGGTTAGTAATTTTTATGGACTGTTGAAAAGCTGTTGAAAAAACATTAAGTGGCTGTTCTAGACACTTAAAAAACAGCTCTTAGGTGGCTTTTTTTCTCTTACGTGGCTAAAATTTAGCCACACAAGTAATACGATTGACGCAAAGAAGCCACTTAAATACCCATTTGTGAGAACTTCTGTCCTTCCGTCCGGTATTTTGTTTCCGGCCTGTAACTTTGTCATGCATAGATGGATTTTGTTGATACTTGCTACAAATGATCAACATAGTATAACGACGTGTCGCAAGTAAGACCAACACCCGTACCTCAAAGGTCAAAGTCACAATTTGAGTTTGACAACACTTTGAGTTTGTGTGAGATTTCGTTTCCGGCCTGTAACTTTCTCATGCATAGATGGATTTTGTTGATACTTGCTACAAATGATCAACATAACATGAAGACGTCTCGTGAGTAAGACCCACACCCATACCTCAAAAGTCAAGGTCACAATTTGAGTTTGTTTGACAACACTTTGAGTTTGTGTGAGATTTCGTTTCTGGCCTGTAACTTTGTCATGCATTGAGGGATTTTGTTGATACTTGCTACAAGTGATCATATATTTCTATTTTCACAGACCATTTGGGGGGCATGTGACACTTAACAGTGATTTTTTATAATTTTTTAATATTTACAAAGATTTGGGGGGGGTTTCAATATCATAATCCAAGTTGTTTATTTGTAGGTTCTGATCTCAAGGTGATGGCAGTGTATATCAGATGTTGTTGGCAATCCACAGAACATGTAGTGTTTCTTCAATGTGGTGTCATGCATATATGCTGCTTGTCAAGTTTACATTACTTAATTGTTAGTGTTTTTCTGAAAGTGTTTTGAGTTCATGAGAATGCTTGTAAATTGTATACTTCATAACTTCTTTATACATGTATATTGTGTGCTAAACAGAGGCTTATGGTCTGACAGGTTTGTTTGCTTATAATCATGTTTTCTGTGTTATATATTAATATGTTTGGCTGCTGGCCATTTTAAAAGGACAGACAGATGGGTTACTTCCCTTGAAACATGAAGCATATTGTGCATTAGAGGAAACACAGCTGTAAACATTACAATGAAAAACAGATAAAAAACAGGTGACCTCTGCAGAGACTAGAACTCACACCTCTGGTGTGCTAAGCAAACACTCTACTGATATTAACATGAAAGCTGTTGTGAGACAGAAGTAATATGCATATATACCTGTGGTATCTCTTTGAACCAGTCGCCAACTGAGTCATACTACACTTTTCAGGTAAACCTGATATTTCATTTAGGTAACAGATGTGTTAGTCATGGTACAGTAGGAATTGAAAACGTTTTGGACTGAACTGCATTTATATTTTTTATCATGTTGATGTTTTAATAATTAACATAGTAGCAGCATTCTTATGTGATTTTCAATTTTACATTAAACCAATATTCAATCGGCTGATCACTTCTGTAAAGGTAAAGTAGTTGGACAACAGGTTAACACACCTGCTGTTTGCCAGTATTTAATATCTATTTTTGTTTTTTGTGTTGTTTATTGTCTTACATTCTCAAAATTTGAAGAGAAGTGACAGGTGAAATCAGGTGAGCAACTTAGGCACAAAATGGGTCTCTTGTTATGGATTATATGCTGCAGGGAATGAAAACTAAGTGATTGATTGATTTAATATTTAGCATCATTCAAAGGCTGGCTAATGGATGATCAGTTAACCTAACCACTATTTCCTGGGATCTTGAAAGGTTAACCAAAACTTGAGCACACTCAACCTCTGCAAGTAACTGATAACTTTCTCACTTGTGGTGAGAAAAGAATGATAATGAGACACAATGTCAGTCATCACAGAGAATGTGGCCAGGTGGGGATTCACGACCCCTGGATTGGTAGTCAAACGCGTTACCAACTGAGCTAATTGAGCCTTGAAAAGTAAGTGAGCTGCATGCATAATTATGACCATGACCTGTTCAGTATAGCAACATTATTGGCTAATATGAAAACTATATATTTTACAATGTGTTTTAAAAGCAGACACAACTTTATGCATCAGCATGTTTAAAGTTTTGAAATGGCATGGATATAAAGTTATATTCCGTTTCAACATAAATATTCAAAAACTGGAGCTGTAGAGAATGTGTTTCTATCCTTTGCTGAGATAATTTACTATTTTTATGCCCCAGCATTTCAAAAAGTTGTGAAGGGGCATTTGCATGTTGCCCCAGTCTATCCCTTGGTTCGTCTTTCATTATATGAGGTCAAGCAAGTTTCCGATACTAGCACATAGTAGGGACATATGTGTCCTTTTGATATGTTTCTAGTTTTAATCAGATTTTGCCATGAGGCCTAAATAAAAATAGTGTTTGTTTCCCCTTGCGTGACTGACCCAAGAAAAAAGCATGGACTGAAAAAAAATTTATTGGGAAAAATTTCTGAGTTTTAATTTTTTTTTTTTTACTGCTCCGGGCATGTCTTAAAAATCGGACAAGCAAGTTTTCACAATACACAGGTCTGCAAATAACTCTGTTCTATACAACACACATGAAACTGTTGCTTATAGACCGTAACTAATCAGTAGAAACAATTGACCCACTCAGTATGTATGTATGTATAAGTATTTATTTACCCTCGCACTTTGAACTAAGTCATTTTGGCGAGCCAGATAGGATGATTATTTAAAAAACAAGATGATTACCCAAAAAATAAGATGATTATTTAAAAGACAAGATGATTATTTAAAACTAATGATGGTGATAAAGATGACGATGATAAAACGATGATTACCCACCTTGGATTTTAAATATTTCTTATTTTATAAATATAGATATTTTTATTTTTATTTAACCAGTTGTTTAGTTGAATATTTTTATTTGCTAATATTGATGCAGACTTTATATGACTTTCTTTAATAGCTAAATGTTAAAGATTAATTACCAAGAATTTAATCACTCTACTCTACCTTGTGCAGCCAAATTTTGAGTCAAAATAGTAGTGTTAAGAGTATGAGTGTTATTATGGTTCTTTACTATATGTAAAACCTATATGTTAGGCCAGACACTTTTGCTTATAGTGCAAATAAATTTGCTTGAGATATCATAAGTGTCCGACTCAACTTGAACCCTCAACAGGAATGATTTCTGTTGATTTTGTATCTGTGCACACTAATTGTGCTCAGTTGCTATGGTAATATTTTTATTTGTATGACAGTATCGTTAGCAACCGTATATACCACATACAGACAGTAATTGTCAATATAAGAATATCAACAAACTTACTAGAGTATGCCGTAAAACCGGCAACAATATTATTTTTGTTGCTGGTATGGTACGTGACTTAAAAGAATATGGCTACACAGGTATTTATATTTAAGTGAATGAAGTTTTATGACCCACGCAGTGTTTACTGCATGTCGGACATTGTGACTTTGGAAAACCTCTCATGCATATTCAGTTGTCTATTTTTATTTCTCTTATGTGATTGGTGGGTAGCTTTGAACATAAATTAATCTATTTTTAATAACCGCTATGATTGGTCGCATATGTTCGACCAAGGTACACACATATTATCGCGCACCCCAATCGTGAAACATTTTCTGTATCCTCCACATAATACACCTCGTGTATAGCTCTGGAATACACCAACAATATTCGCCTGTGTTACAAGTCTGTGTTCATTCTCATGAATCTTAGTAACAAATTATGTATCCGTCATTAATTGGAATATATGGCGTTATTATATCGATTTTTTTTATTTATACACTTGACATGTGTCGTGTTAATAGGGAAATTCCTTCCTCCCAGACAGTAAATAAAAGTTTCCACAAAGGTGGCATAAGGCCCTGCCATTTTATTTTATCATGTGACTGAAAGTAGTTCCAAAATGGCGCCTTATTATGTGTAGCATAAAGGCTGAGGTGATCAGATTACGCGCACTTGAGAAAGGAATTAAAAATAGATGATGATGTAGTTTGCGGATGTTCTCAAATCCTCCGATATGAAGAGCATAAAAATATTGTCTCCCTTTGCCAAAATGGTGGCAATTTCTAAAATCTGATTATGTTTTTGCAGGTAATTAGCGATTGATATCGTGATGTATAATGTCTTGTTAAGTTCTGGTATTTTTATAAATATTTTGTAGATTACAATAATTGAAACTGTATGATGTAAAAAAATTTTCGTTAAAATATGAACGTTGATATTTAAATCAAGTATACGGTAAAGAAAAATGTGGTAGGGGTATTATAGTAATACACTTACTGCTATTGGGTTGTGTGGTTTCAGCATATAGTTTTCTTTGTCAGTCATATCATGATTTAAATATATAGTATTGAAAACAACAATGAAGATAAATTGTCTTTTAAATATTTGAAATTTAGTTGACTAGTTGCACTTTTCTAGATCATAGACTGCCAAGTTTTCTTGGATAAATTGAATAGCTTTGTAGGCTTGACATTGCCATTGTTTTATGTTTTGACACTTAGCAATCATTAGAAAAGAGAAGAAAGATATTTAAAATAATGTTTTGAATTAACACCTGCTCCCACATTGCCACAGAGTCTACAGAACAGAAATGATTGTCAATAAAGAACAAAGATTAAATACAACATTATAAGTCGGTCATACTTATAGAGACATAGTCAGTTCTCCCTGAAATTCTGTCACTTCTCCCAGTCTTATTCAAACTCTAAAACTTGTGATTTACACATGAATAATGTTATGGGGAGCTAACCTTACATAAAAATTAATACATTTAAGTCTATTTATGTTTAATTATTTTATATTATACCGCAAAGTGTATTGGTAATAAAAATCTGAGCAAGTGAATCTTTGATCAGGGCAAGTTAGTACTTACTACTGCTAGTTTATTTTGATATTGAAACAATGTTCAGAAACTGTATACATAGAATGACTTATACTAGAAAATTTGACTGCAGTTACTAAAACTGTTGGCATTTAAAAATTATGCCAATGTACTATATTAAATAATGCCAACAGATTAATACTTATTATTCTATATACAGTTTCATAGTTTCGTTTTGTCAATCAAAATAATAAACACAGTTTAGTTTATTATATATAAGTAAGTAAGTAAATAAGTAAGTAAGTAAATATTTTATTAAAGTGACATGTGCATAATTTGTAACAAACAATACAATAGAACACAAAACAAATATAAAGAGCACCCAGCCCATTGGACCTATAAGTCACCTTAATTTAAATTATAATATCCAGTTCATTCATTTATTTTTACAGTTTTTCTTAGTTTTCAATCTTACACTTTTAGGAGCAATAAAGTTAGTATTGAGCACAATTAATACATGTCATATAAATTATATTTTGTTATTGGAATAGCAATATCAGTTAATAAAATGTTGAGTTTCTCTGTTATCTTATACATGTATGTTTTTTTATGGATTTAAAAAAAAAAAAAAGAAAAAAAAGCCTACCTACCTACATACCCAGTTCTAAAATATAGGGTTGGACAAAGGGAAACAGATATTTTTAAATGTGGCCTGATTGACAGACCTTCGGAACAAACATATATCTAGATACATTTGCTATGTGATCTAATCCTGAATTTTGACTATGATTATTTTCAGGTGTGTTTCTGCTTGAAGTAAAGTAAAGTAAAGATTGTGATGATTTGGTTCTGACAAGTGGCTGTGTCTGGGGAGTCTGAAGCACAGGTTAGTGGCTACTACTGCCTCCAAAGCACAATGAGGCAATGTCTAGTGCACTAGCATCATAACTGTAGATTTGTATTTTGAAGAATTATTTTTGTAATTTTCTATATTATGCAATCCCAGTTTGCATGTATGTACATTAGTTAAAACTTTCTTTCTATATTTTTCCTTCAAAATCAATTGACCTGACGCAGGCTACAATTGAACATGTTGATAATCAAATCAGCGATCAATATTTTTTCCAGGACTGCCATTTACCTTAGGCAAGCAATAGGTCTTTAAGGGAAATTACATTATGTTACATTGTATTTATTTGGACAAACAATGCCAAGTGGCCATTTGGTGGAGTGATATCACTCTCACATCAGGTCAATTACACAACTTGTACAAGAAAGTATCTGTCCTGGTTTAATTCATATAAGTAATATAATATTATGTAGTTTGTATTAAATATTAAATGTTTAAAATCTTCATGATACAGTTGTGACTTGTTGGGGTCTAAAACTAGACAAGCTTTATAAGTGAATACAGCATTTTAATTTTGTTTGTTCCTGAATAAGGTCGTAACTCTCAAGTCTGTTTCTATGGTAAAAGAAGTAACACGGTCTGGGAACTTTGTCACAACGTTGAGTGATTTGCATTGACAGTTTGTCACTGATTCACATCGATCTGATGCGGGTAAAACACAACATATTTTAATGTCGATATTCAATTATTTACTGGACAAAGCTACAAATTTAAAACTTTTTTACACGATTGAGTTTTACCTTATATTAATTAGTTTTTTAGAAGCTCCAGTCAATCATGTGTGCATTAGTAGAGGTTTTAAAACTCACGAATTAACAAATCCTTGCTGAATATGTATGTAAAACGAGGTAGAAGTGAAATTGTCAATAAAAACATTAATCAGTTCAGAATACCATTGATAACTGTTGTATAAGTAATTTTGTTTAAAAAGAGTTATAATTAATTGACTTTTTACATATACAAAGTGAGATATATCATTTGAAAAAAAGCATCCTGTGTCACAGGTTTGTGCCAATGTTGATTTAAATGTCATGGTTTCTCCCCTACAGGGTCACAGCTTCTAGTCTACACTATTGGCAAGACTAGACATATCTTTTGTTGAAGATTCCTCACTGTATTGTGATCTTGATGAACGCCTATCATTGATAACATGTCCTATTTTCTCAGCCAATAAAATCAGATTTTTCAAAATAGAACAATCCATTTTACATAGAATGTCAAGACCGTTGGTAGATGTTGACCTCTTTCCTAAGCCGATGTAATCTTTCTAGGAAGAGAAATAGATCAACTAAGCTGGTTAAATGTTGTACATAGAATTTTCTACCAGCCAAATAATTTCTAACCTATACATGGGTTTTTGGACAAAAATTGAAATAAGACATCTTCCTAAACCGTATCAAAAAGCAAGATCAGTATATATTCATGTAAACAGTGTAAGGTAACCACCACCAGTAGTGGGAATTATAGTAGGCATGTGACGTGTGCACACAACAGCAGAACATATTCGGGTCACTCGTGCAACCGCATGTATAGCACACTGTTTGATTTAAAAGAAGACAATTGTTCACAACATCTACATATACTTGGATGATATGTGAAAAGTCAATTACTTTATGGCAGACTTTAAAGGGAATTTATCAGGATTTTTCTGAATTTTAAAAATTCCCAATATATAATGCCAATAATTATGCACTGGCCACGTATTGCAAAACATGTATTTATTCAAACATGCCAAAATATTATATTGAAAAGGGGTTCCCAAACTCAGCTTACGCACCTAGGTTAATAGACTTAAATAGATTTCCCACTTAAAATTGCAACATTTATTTTGACGTATTAAATGAGTCTTCTGATTTCATTTTGATTTCAGTTTGATCCGTTATACAGGTCAACATGTAGTAAACATTGTTTCCTTTTGGAAAGAGTCTGATTAATGACACAAAGGTCGAGCAGTATATAAGTGCCTTTAGTTTTAGAATGAGGATTTCATTCCAAGTTTACCAATCTGATATAAATAGCAGTTTTGTCACATTTAGGTGGATTTTACATAATCAGTCATTCGGATTCTGTTTATTAATGATAAGATTTTTTAACCATTTTTAAATTTTTTTTTTATATTTTGAAACATTTGTAGCATTTTTTCTTAATATGTTCCCTTTAAATATGCACAGGTATTGTAACTTGGACCGCAGAAAAATATAAACACAAATCTTGTATTTGTGTGTTTGATGTTCATTTCAAATGTTATATACATGTGTATATAAGATTTTATTATGAGTCTATTTTTTTACTTCAAATGAACATATTATGCCATAAAACACATAAATACAAGATTTACTTTGTGTGTGGGTGTGTCCAATGTATGATACTTTGACCTGTGTAAATAGGCACATCTCCAGAACCCCAAATATACTTGCGGGTAATCACATTACACTAACTTATCTTTATGTTTTCCCTACTAGTCCAGGAGAATACTAGAGAAAATCGACTGAACCGTGCAATAGGGTAGATACAATGTTTTATTGCTGTTTCCTGTTATTTGGGGTGTATTGAATAAGAATCCGCTATATGCCACCTTGGCATCATTGAGGAAAATATTTTATCGGCCATTGTATTACCCCTACGTAAAATTATTATTTGTAATTTTTTAATAATTTTTTTAAGGGAGGTAATATATTTTTATAATCACACGTTTTATTTGTCGTCTCAAACGTAATTATTTGAACCCACACAAATAGTCTAGCTAAAACCAATTTGACATTAAGGCGGCTTTTGAGATTACAAAATAAATGCCATTCATCACAAAGCAACACCATGGCAGTGTACTCCCAGCAAACAAGTTGTGACACTTTCAGTCTCCCATAGTTGATACTCTTCAGAAAGGAGATGTTTCTTTACAACAACTACAACAAATAAACTCACAAAACACTACAAAGTTGGGGAAGATGATCTAAAGAAGTTATATATATATTATGAAGATAAACAGTCTCATACAATCTATACACCATGAACAGTCCTTTCATAATAGGTCAAATTTGTATTTTTGGACATTCATTTATTGAGTGCATTGTATTGTATTGTATGGTGTTTAGCGTCACTTTCAACAATTTTTCAGTCATATCGCGACGGTGTCAACTTGAGACAGTATTCTAAGCGCAGTCTTTTTCCGTGCGCAACTTCCGGTTATGTCGGACGTGTTTATTTTCAGTGTGAAACGCTCAACTTAATTTTAGTAATTTAATGTGTGATAATGGACCTACAGTGTATTAAAGTATAGGAAAATCAAGCTAAGTTATTTCTTTACATTTCTGTGTAAATTACGTGACTTATAAATGTTTTCTTTCGTAGATATAAACAGGACAATTTCCATTTCTTTGTTTCATTGTGTATAAAAATGTAAATTGTTGAAGTCAAAACATATCAAACATTGCAAAGTGGAAGGGTCACGTTCAGTTTATGTGTAAATGCCCTTGGGGTATAACGGTCAGAACCACTTATACAATTGAGAAGCTAGTAAATTACAATAGCCAGCAATTATATTGCCGTGGACCATTGTTATCCAAATAAGACGGTAGCTATACCGACCAGAGACTAAGTGTTCAGCCAAATATCGGCAACAGTATTTTAACAGTGTAGTATTGTCAATATATAATTTAGGTGTGTCGTAAACACTGACCCATATTAGTCAAAATGAATGTGTGCAAAGACAATACAATGGTTGAATTCGAACCAATTAGTATAAATGACAACACTGAACTGAAAGTTCTAATATCTCCACATATAGACACTCATGGCAATAAGTGTAATGCTGTCAATGATCTGAAGGAGTATCAAACATTAGAAGCTCTATTTCGAGAATTGCCTGGTGTTTTATTTATTGATCGAGTACTTAAGGATTACTCATCAAGTGAAACTGATCTCGAGCGCATCCGCGCCATGCTGTTTGATATTATACGGGAGGACGATGACTTTCCGTTCAGTCTGCAATCTGAACTTAAAAGACGCGTATCTACACGAAAGGGAGAGGCAGTTCCGGTGAAACTAGCCAATGATATTCATGTACTGTTACGAGTCATTGAAGGCGGTGACGACGTCTCCCTTGCCAAGGAAATGTTAAGTTCCAGTCGTGGTAGAACCCACTCAAGAACTCTGTGTCCGAGTAATAGTTTGACTCCCAGCGGTGCTGTTCGTGGTACTGATTTTTCATCTAGAATGCGATCTCTGTCGGCATCCGCACCGCACAAATCCAATGGCAATAAGTGTATCCGTGTGCCTGATATATCATGTTGTATTAACACTCCCAGTTCATCAAGCGTCAGTGGTGGTACTAATACGTCCGTACTGCGAAACCATGAATGTACGTGTAAAGCCGACACAAGTGTCTTAAATAACACTGTGTCTCAATTACAAGCTGATATGCTTCTGATGAAACAACGACAGGCAGCATTGGAAGTGTCCAGGTCTGCTCAGATGTGTGAACTTAAGAACTCATTGATGTGCATCCATAGTGATATTTCAAATCTTAAGTCAAACACAGATAAACACATTGTAGAATTGAAAAGTAGTGTTGATAAGTCTAATTGTTTGTCAGGTCAAGATATTTTTAATCTGAAATGTAAAATGGTTGAAATGGGCAACAGTATAACCTTTGTGCAGGAAAAAGTGCTGTATTTTAGCAACTTATGCAGTCAAAATCTCTGTGATAAATCGGTTGTTAACAATTCTAGCTCTCTTCCAGATGCTTCTTTAAGCAATATACGGGAGAGTCCTATCAATAGTGTGACGAGAGATTCTCTGGACATTGGTGGTCAAGATGTGCTTGAAGTAACTTCATGCGATTTGATTGACAATGTATATACATCAGGTCACAAGTCCGTATCAAATGATGACGGTAGTAATCAAGATTTGTGTGTAAAAACAGCACCCAATTTGTCTGTTCCGTGTAGTCAAACGTTCCCTTTAGTAGACATGGAAGAAGATCTGATAAACTTTAATGTCGGGTCAATTGCTGACTTTCCTAATTTGCTTTCAAGGGACGCTTTTGATGCTGCTCCCAATCCTGAGCATTCTCTGTCTCCTGTTGCGCCTAACATATGTATATTGCCTCAGTATAAAGCTGTACCACTACCACTGACTAATGAAAATGAACAGGGCCAGGGGATGGAGAATGAGTATGAGTTTGGTAATGTGCCAATTCCTAGAGGTGACACTCCTGATAAAAATGTAAATAGTAAGACTAGTGCACCTAGCCCACATCCTATTCCGACAATTCATACCAGTTACAGAAATGTTGTAAAAATGGGTAAAAGTAAAGGTTGTAACAACATGAATCATGTTAAAATTAAACAGAGTAGTAAAGTCACATTTGATGACATATATAAGACATTAGGAAAACCGTCTGACATATCGGTCCGAATCACGGATCGTCAGCACGAGGCAAGCAGTAATGATGATGTTAATTATGAAGAGAGCTACGATTCAGAGTTGTTTGAGTGTGTGAGGAAACGTACAAAGAGGTATTATTTAGGTGGTTTTCTCCCAACAGTTACTGAGAACATGATTGCCGCTTATGTTAATAGGCGAGGTCCAAAGGTCACCAAAGTATCAATATTTCGTAACCATAAGTACAACTCTGTTACCGTTAGGTTAAATATTGAAGATAACGAAAATGCAGTCTTGGTTGAAGAGCCGTACTTCTGGCATAGAAATATTATATGTAGACCGTGGGTTACCCATTACGGCCATAAAGCTAGAGGACAGTATAAAGGCGGAATATCCGATCACTATAAAAATAGTAGTAAACATTTAAATCAGTTATATGACCAAGGAGGGGTCTTACAGAAGCGCTCACGGGGGTTTAATGAATACAACCCGTTTGAGCATCTTGATGCGTCAGTTGATTAATATATTTATTGTAACTTTGACACTTAATCATGTTTACTTTAAACCAAATTAATCTATTGACTTGGAATGCTACAGGAATTATGTCAAGTGCGTCATATTTAGTAGATACCATTAATAACAAGGCTATAGATGTCTGTGGTATTTCAGAACACTGGCTTTATGAAAAGAATTTACATTTCTTAAACTGTTTAGATACTAAATATAAGAGCCATTCGGTTTCAGACTATAGTCTACAATTAGATAGTTACCGTAAAGTTGGCAAAGGTGGTGTGGCAATTTTATGGCACAGCAAATTAGATAGTATGGTTTCACCCATCGATGTTAACGATGATAGGATAATTGGCATTGAACTTTTACTTGATTCGTACAATTGTTATTTTATCTTTCAGGTGTATTTGCCATGTAAAAACTATCCAGTGTCTAAATACAAACATTATATTGACAAGTTAGAGAATATAATTAGTATGTATAGTAGTAGAGGCACTGTCATTATAATGGGCGACATGAACTCTGAAGTATATCATCTTCAAAGTATTTCAAACGGTAGATTGTTTTATCTATCAAATTTTTTAACAGAATTTAATATGTGTTCAATAAATAATATGGATATTTGTTCAGGAGCATCTGCATCACATGTTAATTATAACGGTCAATCAGAATCTTTGATTGATCATATTATTCTTCCAGTGGAGAAAGTCGATTTAGTGATAGAGTGTTCCATACTAGATGATGATTCATTAAATGTGTCTAACCATAGACCAATTATATGCACGTTAAAATTACCAATTGTACGAATTGATTTTAAAAGTTCTTGTAGTATAAATTGGCGTAATGTTCGTAGCGAGAGGCTAGATATGTATCAACAAAGTTTTAATGTTGATGATTATGTTAATAATTTAGTCCACTATGAAATTGCCTCTACGGATAATATTGATACCTTTTACAATGCTATTGTTTCATCAATAAGACAAATAACTGATAAATGTATTCCCAAGTCTAAATTTAAACATTTTTTAAAACCGTATTGGAATAAAGAGCTTACAGATGCTCACAAATGCATGAAATATAAACGCAGAGTTTGGTTATCTGATGGTAAGCCGAGAGGCGATATTTTTAAATCTTATAAGGATTATAAATCCGCTAAATGTGCATTTAGAAAACTTCATCGTTTAAAGGTTGAACATTATTTAAATGATCTAAATGCAGAAATTGACCAAGCTGCTGAAATTGATTGTGCATACTTTTGGAAGTTAGTAAATCAAAGAAAACGTCCTTCGAATTCATCTCCAGGTTGCGAAATAAAATTTAATGGAGTTACCTATCGTGATTCTAAAGATAAAGCGGAACAATGGGGGTCTTATTTCAAAGATATATATACTCCAAGTAACTGTCCATTATATTCTGAAACTAATTCTGAATACAAGATTCGTGAATATGAAAAAATTAAGTCGTCATTAATAAACATTTCTTATAATGATGTACCAGATGTAAGCACTGTTGAGGTTATATCTGCATGTAAACGTGCTAAGCGTAATAAAGCTTGCGGATATGATAATATATATTATGAAAATATCATCTACGGTGGAAGTATACTGTATGCTTTAGTTGCAAAACTATTTACCCATATGATTAAATATGGATATACTCCTAATTCAATGAAAAAAGGAATAATCATTACATTGTATAAAGGTGGCAATAAGACTAAAGATGATCCTAACAGTTATCGTGCTATAACACTTTCTTCTGTTTTATTAAAATTATATGAATCTGTAATACTTAATCGAATTGAAAATGATGGTATATATAAAAATATTAATCTGCTGCAGGGCGGGTTTCAGAGGGGCATAGGTTGCATTATGACCTCATTTAGCCTTAGAGAATGTTATAATTTTACTGCTGAAAATGGCAGTTCTTTAAATATTGCTTTTCTCGATGTGCGCCGTGCGTTCGATACTGTTTGGCACATTTCACTAATAATCATGTTATCTAGGATTGGCCTTAATAAGTATATAATAAAAATAATTATAGATTTATATCAGGGCATGACAAGTTGTGTTCGAAACCAATGTCATTATTCAAATTGGTTCGATGTCCTTCAAGGAACAAGACAAGGGGGTGTACTTAGCCCATTTCTGTATATTGTCTTTATAAATGAACTCATGAATACTTTAAATTCTTCAAAGTTAGGCCTCTATGCTTATGGGTTAAATTGTTCATGTCCTACCTCAGCGGATGATATGGTTCTTTTATCATTATCAAACAACGGCTTAAAGCATATGATAGAGGTATGTTACCAGTATGGTATTAACAATCACTATTTTTATAACTCTTCAAAATGTTCAATTATTGTTACAAATGAATCTGCATATAGGTATAAATCCAGGAATCGTTCATGGTTTCTTGGTTGTGATGTTATTGAAGAAGAAGTTCAGTATAAACATCTTGGTATTTTATTTGATAAATTTAATAATTTAAGCTATACTATAAACGAAGCATGTTCAAAGTTTAGATCTACATTTTTAAGCATAATAAACTGCGGTATTTACTCTGGTGGAATACATCCGGCATCCTCTAAAACAATATATAAGACAGTTGTACTGCCAAAAGCGTTGTATGGTTGTGAGCTTTGGGGACCTATCAACAAAAGCAATATGTTAAAACTAGAGCGTTCTCATAGATTTTGTATAAAGTTTATGCAATATATCTCTAAATATTCCAGAACTGATATAGCACTTAGTTTGTTAGGTTGTTTTTCAGTAGAAGCAGAAATAGACAAAAGAAAATTAACATTTCTTGGGCAGTTATGTAGATTGCACCCAAAATTTCATGCAAAACAATTGTTTACATATAGACTGCTTGATTATCAAAACAATCCGTTAAAAGTAAAAGGTTTTATTAGTGATATATATTCGGTATGTAGAAAGTATGAATTATCATTTTATTTTGAAAAGTATACAAAATCAGGTCAATTTCCATCTAAGCTAATGTGGAAAAGAATAATAAATAAATGTATTGTTGAGTTTGAAAATAAAAGAATATTTACTAACTGTCATATTGATGAAACTTTATATGGTTTTAATATATTGCATAATAATTTAAACTTGTGTGACATTTGGAAATTATCCCTAGAAGATAGAAAATGTTCATCACAATGTACAATAGCAATAAAGTTGATATGCAAATTATTCAGTAAACCATATGAGCAAACATGCCCTAAGTGCTATATTGTAAATGTTAATAATGTTGAACATGTTCTACTATACTGTATAAAGAGTAACAGTGAAAGAAATATGTTATACTGCAAGTTATTTGAAAAGTTTGGTGTTGTTCTATATCGCTGTTTGATATGCATGCCACCTCGTCTGCAGTTGATCCACATGTTTAGTGGAATGTCACGTTTTCTAAATAAAGAAGATAGTTTTTATTGTTTGAAAATTTGCTTAGATACATTTTGTAGCATTTGGTTAAAATACAATATAGTTAGAACTTAAAAGGTTCAGTTTTAATTTGTATAATAAAATATGTCATTATAACAAATCTAAATTGGTTTATAATAATGCACGTATGTTGTACTAGTATAGTTTCCTTCTAGTTAAATCTTATATTTCGTTTCGATAAGGTTTCTTATTTTGGATAACATGCATGTTTAAAAAGCTATATTGAACTGTTGTATAACACGTGTTGTTATATTGTGTACATTTATGTATATAAATTTTTTTTTATTTTTTTTTTTTAGTATTGTTTTGTCATTGTAAATTTGTAATATGTATACGTTTGTTCATTGTTTTGTACATGTATATGTATGCTCTCCTTGTATGGAGGAATAAAAGATTAAATCAAACAATTTTTCAGTCATATCGCGACGGTGTCTACTTGAGACAGTATTCTAAGCGCAGTCACACTGGAGTATCATGCCGCAGACATATGGTATGATACCCTTCCCAGTCACATTATACTGACACCGGGCCAACCATATCTAGAACTCTCCTCTAAATGCTGAGCGTCAAGCGAGGAAGCTTCTAGTACCATTTATAAAGTCTTTGGTATGTCCCAGCCGGGTATTGAACCCACGACCTTCCGCATTATTGAGTGCAGACGACGTATGATTCGGACGGTGAAATTTATAAGGAGATATGTTATTTGGCAACAGGTGAGCTAATGTAAAATATTCTTCATGTCAGTGTCTTCAGTGTAGATGTCAACAGCCATATATTTATTTTATTTACCAAATAATTAAAAAAATCGAATAACGTGAAATGGAAGGAGTTCCGCTCAAAATTCCTATGTATGGAAGCCAATATCAGTCATAATTTTGAAGAATTCATATCATTGACAGTTATCGATACTGTTTTGTTTTTACTTTCACAATCATATAGTCGTAGCATTATTTGTTTCTTTTTTCATTGCATAATATATTCATTTTAATCTGGAATGACACACACATGCCTTTTCAAGTGTGATGTCTTCAGTAAACCTTTATATGAAGCAGGCCCAGAAACAATAAGCAGCATTATATTAGCAAGTAAACAAAGACATGATGACCTATACAGAAAACTGGAGCAGAGTTTAGCAAAAGTCTCAAATTTAGAGATTAAATACCATAAGTCATGTGCTTCTACATACACATCGACTCTGCATACATCCAGATATAAGAAGAACATGGACAGAGGGAATCAACTTCAAGTAGTCAGAAGTCACAAAGAATGAAAAGATCTGATGGTAATCTTAGGTGGCATATGTTGTTCAATGGTTGCATTGATACTCTTATGAAAGGGTATTGTATTGAGGATATGCTGAAAGCAGCCTTTAGGGGAACAGCCAATATACTTAATGACCAGTTTTGAGAACAAACCTATTTCAGTTATGGAAAAACAAAAGGTGACCTTGTAGGTATCACCCTTTCTCATGATCAAGTATCACGATGGATGTTATCGTAAAATTTGTGTAACAGTATTTCACTGTCAATGGATTAAATGTTCTGTTGTGAAGAAAATTCAAAGCATGAGCCATACTCACGGCAGCACGAAGAGAAAGGAACTAAGAGATAAGCTCTTGATACAGAAGATAGAAAAAATTACAACAGAAACTTGAGAAAAACAGACACCCAATGAAAACATCAGGAGATAAACTAATGAACATCGTTAATGGCCATATTACAAATAAAAAGGCAATGTCCAAAAGGCCGTGGTAATTGATGAGTGTAAAAATGAAATGGCTGAAAAATTCAAGAACAAACTTCACATAGGTTTTTATGATACACTCTAGAAAAATTTGTAAACAATGAAAAAGAAGTCAGAGTAGGAGAAAAAAGTGTATATGATACTAAAAAGTTGTATGCTAGCATGTTGGTGACAAGTGCACATAGAAACATTGATCTCCAAGTGATACTCAGCTTTGAGTTAGCTTCACTACCATTTAACTTGTTTGATGCATATGGAGATCTAAGAAAAGGAAATAAAACTTTACTTTTGAATAAGTTAGCATTAATGACACCTCAGACGGACCAAAATAGCAGCCATTGATGTCCTAACCACAAACTTATTTTAAATCAGTTACGAGAGACCACAGTGTTTATGTTGTTTGGATGGTACTTTGAAGGATCCATCAAGTCCCATGAACGCGTCGTATATGTGGAACTGTCACCTGTGATATGGAAATGTCATTGCCTTCAAGAAATATCTTCATGAACAGGGGACAAAAATATTTCAAGATTGCACTAGTCCTGCAGGACGAGTGACTTGCAGTTTTCACTCGTCCTGCAAACACATGCACTCGTCCTTAAAAAGATGTACAATAAAGACATTTATTTGAAAATATGTTTATCTAGCAGGAGTCCTTAACTTATAAAATACCTTATACCACTGCTTAAATGGATTGTTCCTACAACTGTCAGCTGTTTATCCCAGACTGATTAAAAAAGATAAGATGGCCCAGTCACAAGCGAAGATTCTGGGTCCGATAGTTCGGGATAAGCTCTGCACGAGCTGCAAAACAGATCACCATTTTCCATTCTAGCCCAGGAATATTCCTCAAGCCACGCATCTTGAACGGTTCTCAATCTTTTTGTTCTATCATAAAGTGTCTGCTTTATTTTTCTCTTGTTCGATTCTCTTTTGTTTTCGATCTTTTCATTGTCACCGCCCCCTTGAAAAAAATTGCGGATGTCTGACATTTTGCAACGAAATCGAAACTTCGCGGCGGAAGCTGCATACGCAACGCTTTTGACTGGGTTACAAACTTATTTTACCATTAAAATTCGCGAGTAATAATCGATAATCACAGTGATGCCGTCTATCACATAGCAACGCGCACCTGTTATATGAATCTGTATTGACTTCCGGTTATTTCGAGTTCTACTTTCAGATTCGCGATGTTTTGAGAAAATGTATTTAAATCGATGTAAACACTTCCTGACGTTCATAAAATACTCGTTTTGACATTAGATTTAGCACTCGTCCGGTAGGACGAGCAGTTTGGGAAAATTTACTCGTCCTTTCAATATTTCACTCGTACTTACGAGCGGACGAGTGGAATTTTTGTCCCCTGATGAAAAATGTTGGAAACAAGAAGCAGTTGTTATGATTACTCTGTACAGCACACTATGGTGCCGCCCCCCACCCCAGCTGCAGTTCAAACAAACCTCCTGGATGTGATAGCTTGTAGTCATGCTTCAGGCCCGCTCGTGACAGAAATCAATGTAGTTAAAAAAGTGAAAAGCATGTATATGATTTTGTAAATGTTGCGCTGACATGTGCAAGAATGAGTATACAGTAAGGTTAAATGAGTGATGAAAACACTGAACGTGATAGTGACAATTATTTCAGTGGTATATAAATGGAAAATGTTATATCAGTTGAGCTGAAAATGGGTTGGACACTTTCAAAAAATATTTTAACGTGTTAACCTACTAATGTGAAAATTATCAAGTGCTCTAAAATGAAAAAAAAAAATTGAAAATTTTTTTAGAAAAAAGCTAAGAATCAGAGACGACATCAAAACATTTAAATCCTTAAATACGATGTTGTTGTTTCATTTTTTTATTATTGTGTTTGGAGGAATCATCATTTAATGACATTGAGTTTTGTTTTTATTTAAATCACTGTTTTTATCTAATCAGTCATTGCTGAAATTTGTGTGATTTTTCCTATCCAGTTTATACGTTCTCTACAACTTAAACATGAATTTTAATATCCTCATTACAAATATATATGATAACAACATAATAAGAACAAGATGTTTTATTTATTCTTTAGAAAAAAGAAAACCATACATTGCATTATGCTCTGCATACTAATCATATTTCCATCTTGCTTTGTTGATTTCTTATAACCCTTTAATTAAGCATATGTTTTTGGGGATGAAATCAATAATTTAATTAAAATAATAATAATGATAAAAACTACACTGAACTTTGCTTTCATATGCATGTGCTTGCACATGCTTATGCTAGTAGACAATAAAGTATAAGGATTTTCCTTAGTTTATTGGTTGTTTTCAAAGAAAATAACATTGAAATTTGATGACCATTTGTGGCCATTTTGAATTTCCTTAAATAAAATAAAATTCCCAAAGATGACAAAGTGCCATACAGTGGATTCTCATTAAGTACACCATAAAGAACTGGAAATGCAAAAAAAAACTTGTATCTACCTTATTGTAAGGTTCAGCTTCAGTTCTCCTAGACTATACAGATCATCATAGTTTGTGTGTGTATTTTTTTTTATTATTTCATAAAAAAACAAATATAACGTTACCTGATTATTAATCCCAAAAAGTTTGAAATTCCAATCTCCAGCTTGGACAGTTGATTGAGAACAAGACATGCATCATTTGATGGGCTAGATAAATACATCACTCAAAATGTAAATAGGGTAATACATAAAAAAGTGTAGTCAAAGAATCGCTGTCCACAAGAGAAATGTGAGCTCCATATTTGGCGGTCACTGCTATTAAAATAGTCTCATATTGTGTGATAAAACAATTCAATAAATAAACAATAATAATCTTCAGCATGTGGAACGTTTATAGAATTATGTAGAACCAATTTAAAACACCAATTAACATACCCTAGTGTTTTAATAAAGACAGCTTTAAATTTGTAGAAAAGCTGAACCTTAGTGAAAGTACATGTACTATAATGGAAATAAATTGTCACGTTTGGAAATAGTATTGGTATTATTATATATATTAACTAAACTCATAGTTTATGATATTAATGGATTTATTGAATTATTGTAAAAAGTGATTTCAATTAGAAAACATTTAACATTATTAGAGCTCCTTGACATGTTACACTCGCAGTTGGCTACTAGAATATATTGTAATTATTCTACATTTTGTTTACAGTTGGGTGCTGTCATGTTGTGAGTATACAGCCCCCAGAAACTTCCAGCAGAGAGTTGTATACATATGTGCAAGATGTTAACTACTCCCACATAGTGTTGACTTCTCTGTAATGTCACATGCAGTCTGCCATGTAATGATGCCTTTGTGTGGATGTGTGGAATGTGTCAGTGAGGAACCACAGCACTGGATAGTGTCTCTGGAATGGTAACATTTAGGTAGTTGTATATATATATATATATATATTATATAACATTTTAATAACTAATGGTTATTATATCACTTTCCAACACATAATTCAGTGTTATAGTCATTTGGTTGTCTATACACACTTAATCATTGAAAGGCAAACTTACTGTTTCACTGAATACATACAATGGGTTTAACACCATTTCAACACCTGATGTCATATTAAGTTTTATTGGTGGAGGAACACATCAGTATGAGCCTTTAAGTACTTTACCCACTGTCTTTCCGCAAGTAACTGGCACACTTTCTCACATATAGCGCCTGGAACAAAATGGCCTCAAACCCACAACTTCAGGGATGTAAATGGTTGTCATTTTAGACCACTTTACTATGTACATATAATGGAATATGTACGCTTAAAATTGATGAACAATAATATTAAGGTAAATTGATGAATATTACTTGTACTAGCTGGTTTATTTAAAAAGTTGTTTTCAATAAAAGTGCTTGACAAAGTCAAAATGCCAACCAAGGGTTGTAAAATTTGTGATGTGTAAATGGTGGTCAGGCTTATATGAGCTCTAAAACAAATTGACATTTTCTATGGTTTTATTTACGATTGGACTACAAAAACAGTCTGAAATATCTTATTAAATAAGATATAAATTAAAACGTAAGTACAACGCAAAAGACAAAGCATAGGCATATAATGGAGATCAGATTAAATTGTGTTACAAACAAGTGAGTGGTTTATATGGATTATATATAATTATACAGTAAAACCTGTGTAAGCGGTCACCTCTATTAAGCAGCCACTTGTCTTTAGCAGCCACATTTGCTATTTCCCATTTCTGTGCTTTCAGAGCAAATTAACCTGTATTAAGCAACAACCTGTCTTAACAGGCCACTTTTGATCCTTTCCATGACTGGCTGCTTAAGACAGGTTTGACTGTATACTGAAAAAGAATGCTGGGGGTTTTCATTGCCCGAGTTATGGATGTGTAATCACTGTGTTACATGATTGTTTGGATAATGGACTACATGATTTACCTAAAGATCTTTACATAAGTATTATCCATAACAGTCAAGGGCCAGGAAACTTTAGCCCTCAATAGAATGAATTGGCCTTGTGACAATCCACAAGTTGAAATCTTAAAGGATGGACCTAATTCTTCAGAGTTTTCAATTGCTGACAAATACGCACAAGATTGCTATCTTTTAAATCACTTTCTGGAAGGTAACCTTACTGATATAGAAGAACTTCAAAAATCCCCCTTTGCAACAAACCAATCATTTTCCTAAAGAAACTCAATATTACAAACTTCAAGATTTAATACTGATCTATTGCACAATATGAACATTCTCAAAAATAATGTTGCTTATTACCAGTCTTAGATTCACGTGTTAAAAGTTGGTGCTGCAGAAACAAAAAAATAAGTTTAACACATTCACAGTTGTTTTAAAGTCTGATCTGGAGGAGAGAAATGAAGAATAAATAGTATGTAGTAAAATACAGGCCTAACATATCAAAGGTATCAACCAAGATGACTCTACGTAGCTGTCAAACGGTCTTGGCGCATTAGCAAAATTTGTTACTAAACTTGAATATAATTATTCTCATCTCTACAACAGACAGCAGAATTAAGTTGGATAACCAATGGCAAACTAGTAGAACATAAGCTGTGACCGAAAGTCAGCATCTGAAAACGTTAAAGTTAAAACAATAGAAAAGAATCACATACCATACGCTAGAAATATTTTCAATTTATCGGTATAGATTTGGGTTAAATAAATGTGAAAGTTTATTTGATAAAATGATTGTATTAATAAATCCATGGTTTATTTACTGATTTTATCGTTCTGATATGTGAAATCCTGATTAACTTCGGATGTTGCCAGCTTTTAGAGACAGCCCTGGGATAGTCTTGAAGTGTTCCTTACTGATTTAGGTGTAGTGTATAAATCTGCTTAGCTTTTATATACATGAAGATCCCATAGTCAATCTGGGCAAATAATCATCAGTGAAGATCAATCTGTGTTAGTAGAAAATCCCGATATTTGGCCATCAGTTGTCGACCCTGGTTACAATGCTTTGAGTACCATACTAGGAATTTAAATACTTGCATACTGCCCTTACTTATACACACTGCGATCTATTTTTATTTGTCTTGATCTGAGAGCTGCGGTCAGGGTTAAATACTTTATTTAAGTGTTTCATTCTGATTGATTACATACATACTGCACAGACTTGAAACATGATTGGAGGTTAATTAATCAAATGAGAGGTCATGCTCAAACCAAATAAAGCTGACACTTTAATCAATAATCTATTTTTAAATCTCCTGGAAAACAATCTCAGATCAAGCAATTTCTTCTAACAACATTCTTTATTGAGGCTAGTACCTTCAAATGCCTTGTTCTGATTGGCTTACCTGTACACATTTTCAGTTCACACTTGCAAGTGATTGATTGTCTGTAACATAGGTCAGTTTATCATTGTGGTAGATCTTGTGTGTCACTTGTTTACTAAATGATGCGATTATTTAATGTCGGGGCAATTAAGGGATGTCGCTAATCAAACATATCTTTTGAAGGGATGTCGCATGCAACGTGCATTATGACTTTGGAAATGTGTATTGACTCTAGCCCCTGTTTTTGGTATGGCTAACTTTTAGTCATTCAAAAAGAGGAGACTACTCTGTAAGGTATGTTTTGAATGGTCATTTGCTGGAAATAGAGAAAAACAATAATGGACAATGAATTGGATGGGGGAATCAAATAAAGTTAACACAATCGAAACCATCGATAGTCCGTGGAACTATTGCAATAGTTTTTGCTATTTAATACTGACTATCGATATAGTAATATCAACATGTAACTATCGCGATGCATCGATAGTCCGGTGAATTATTGCAATAGTTATTGGTATTTAATACTGACAATCGATATAGTAATATCAACATGTAACTATCGCGATGCATCGATAGTTCAATCTATCGTTACACTACTAGACATATCCCAGGGATACATATAACTCCAAGTATGATCGACCATATACTGATTGATAAATCACTGATATCTTGTTTGTATCGAGTGATTAAAAAATGACTGTCCATAAAACTATAAAAAACACATGTTCACATGTGAACTGAGACGGGAAGGTAAGCTGTTTGAATGAGATGATATGAAAGAATTGATAAATTAGCAGAAATAGATCAAAAGGGGTTTCTGGAAATTGATAAAAGAGAAAAGAAAAAGGATATTAAAAAAATGGCAATGAATTTATTTTTAAAGATAAACTAAAAAAATCCAGAATGAATAATAGATGGCTGGTATGACTATTTTTATGGTCTATATGCATTTTCTCATGATACAAATTTTGATGAAACTCTCACCTCGAAGCTACTCATCATTTCTGCTTAAAACGCATTCTTACCCTACCTTACCTGCTCAGACATGGTCACTGGCTTACTTGGATTTACATTGTTAGAATATATAATTATGTATCTGTGGATTTGTTTGTAGGAGACAGGTGTGAAGATAGCCAACTGTTGTCATTGCCCTGGCAACATGAAGGTGTATGTGTGGAGAATACAATACAGTTGGTTCCACGTGCCAGTGTGTAGGCATCTACATGGGAGTCACATGTGACAGTCAGAATGATGGATGCGCAGTGACGGGAGGTGACAATGGAGGAAGCTGTATTCAGATATATAGAGGTATTGTTTTGAACAAATCGTCTTTTCTCACAAATGCAACATCAGAAGGTGTGCTTATTCTTTATTGATATAAATAGATAACCACTGATGTATAATACAGTCAAATACAATAATATTTATCAAACAAGAAGTACAGATGATAAACATAATAAGGCCAAACCAAAAAAAATACCCGACTGTTTACCTGACGGACCCTAAAATTGAGTCCCGACCCCATACTGTCTTTTTTACGCTCCCCAAAAGGGGGGAAGCATATAGTCGCCGCTTCATCCCTGCGTCCGTCACTAATTTTTGTCCGGCTATTTCTCTAAAACTTCTGGTTGGAATTTTATGAAACTTGCTAGGATGCATCATTACCAAGTGCACATTTGCATATTGTCTTTGTGTTCTTGTTTAATGATTTTTCACGGAGTTATGGCCCTTTGATTCTGTTTGTGACCAAATTCTTGTCTGAGCTATTTCTCTACAACCTCTTATTGGAATTTTATTAAACTTGCTAGGATGCATCATTACCAAGTGCAGATGTGCATACTGTCTTTTTGTTTCAGTTCAATGATTTTTCACGGAATTTGGCCCTTTGATTGTTTGTGACCAAATTCTTGTCCGGGCTATTTCTCTACAACCTCTGGTTGGAATTTTATGAAACTTGCTAGGATGCATCATTACCAAGTGCAGATGCGCATACTGTCTTTGTGTTCCAGATCGATGATTTTTCACGGAGTTGTGGCCCTTTGATTTTAATTGTGACCAAATTCTTGTGGCAAACACTCACTTGGGGAGCATCCATCGGTTCCACCGATATTTTCTTGTTTTCATCTTTGATTTTCATTTAAAAGTAAAAGTATGAAAATCTTTGCAAAGAATCTGCTTAATGTGTCAAGAAAATTATATTTGTATTGATCTTTATTGATTTACTATCATAATATGTTTTTCTACAGAACAGTAAAACAAATATCAATTTGCTTATATAAAAGTTCATAATTATGGCATTTTAAGGTCTGTCCCACCTGCACCTGTATAATGGGTTTGTTAAGTGACAAGTGCCAGGATGACGTGGATGAGTGTGAATGATGGACAGTTTATAAGATGTGGCTGGAACCTACATATGCATTTGTGGTGTACTGGATCGGCAACAACTGGGATGTACTAAGACAGAGTGGAATGGTGCAGATTTGTCCTCCCTCATGCCAGTGTGTACCAGGTGAGTCTTGTTTTAATATTGTTCAGTGTCATTTCCAACACATAACAGGTTCTGTATTGCATCCAATTTTATTGGTGGAGGAAGAAGTGAGAATAAAGCAGAGTAGAAACCACAGTTCTTCTGCAAGTAACTTTCCTCACATAAAGTTTCTGGGTCAATCAGGGCTCTAATCCATGATCCCAATGTTGAGAGGAAAGTGATGTTGAGTTGCGTCTTAGACCACTTTGCCATGGGGAAATCCTTCTTGTTTTAAAGAATTAAAGTTAACATGCTGACATGAGAAAGTGTTCTTGGCTTTCTGTAGCAATGGTGCCCCATTTGCAGACAGTGTAGACCCAGATCTGCCTGAGTTCATACTTCCTACAAACAAAAATTAACTGAACCATTTATTGAGAAGAACTTCAGTTCTACTGAAGATCTTTCAATCTGTAATATATATTTAAATGGGAACCTACCTTTTTTTTTTTTACCCAAATTTTGTATGCTATGACTAGATGATGCTTCAGATCTTAAAACTCAATAAAAAAAATTTTGCAAAAAAGGATGAACAAATGAGAATTTTCCATAGTAAGGCCCCTATAAATATGATTCATATAAACTTGAATCCCCTACTCATTGGTCACATCTGTGCCACATAAGAACAAATTTGACAGACTGGTTCTTGAGAAAAAGGATTTTTAAACATACCAATATTTTGGGCCCTCCTCAAAGACAGTGGAACCAAGTCATTTTAGCAAATCTGAATCCGAAGAAAAATCTTGGGTCATTTTGACCCAATGGACAAATGTGCCATGTCAACAGAAATAGTAGAACTATATTTGGTGATGATTTCTTATTGAATATTTTCAAAATTTATTTGGCAGTTTCATTATGAGAAGAAGATTTTTTAAGATTTTTACACCTGGTATTTTTACTACTGATATTTTTTATAATGATGGCCAACTTAAAAATGATAAAATGTTGTGTATAGTCTCACATTCATATCCATGACAAGTATAAGCCTAGTAGTGGTTTCATGGTTTCAGAGAAAGTATTTATTACCTCTCTTTATGATATTTTACAATTTTTTTTGAATGTGCTTTAAGGCCATTTTCAACACATTATATGACATATCTAGTTTTACTGGTGGACGAACACCTGAGTAGAATCACCCTCCTTCCGCAAATAACTGGTAAACTTTCTCACATAAAGTTTTTGGAGCGAACAGAACTCAAACCTATGACCTTAGTGGTAAGAGGGTAAGTGATCTTGAGATGGGGCCTTAGACCACTCAGCCACAGAGCATGAGATGTTCTTGTGAAGATGAAGCTCACCATTGTAAACTACTGGTACATGTTGTTTTGTATTTCTGTTGAATTTATCACGAAAAAGATCTAGTTATTTCTGATGAAAGTATTTAAATTGCCAACCAATTTAAATTTTAAAAAGGAAATCAAGTGTTCATTAGTATTCAAAAGTTGCGGAGTTGCTGTGTCTTATTGAGAACTATTTTGTGAGTTTTATATTTTATATTGTAAGTGGTTCCATAAGTATTTCATTTTTATTTTGATTGTTGTATTGTGTTAGCATAACTTCTATTAATTTTTCAGTCATATTGTGACTATGTCTGCTTGACAGTATTCTGAGCCACTCCGGAGTATCGTGCTGTAGACACATGGTATGATATTCCACCCAGTCACATTATACTGACTCTCCGGAGTATCATGCTGCAGGCACATGGTATGATACTCCACCCAGTCACATAATACTGACACTCTGGAGTATCATGCTGCAGACATATGGTATGATACTCCACCCAGTCACATTATACTGACACTCCAGAGTATCATGCTGAAGACACATGGTATGATACTCCACCCAGTCACATAATACTGACACTCCAGAGTATCATGCTGCAGGCACATGGTATGATACTCCACCCAGTCACATAATATGACACTCTGGAGTATCATGCTGCAGACATATGGTATGATACTCCGCCCTGATACATTATACTGACACTCCAGAGTATCATGCTGCAGACACATAGTATGATACTCCACCCAGTCACATTATACTGACACTCCGGAGTATCATGCTGCAGACACATAGTATGATACTCCACCCAGTCACATTATACTGACACTCCAGAGTATCATGCTGAAGACACATGGTATGATACTCCACCCAGTCACATTATACTGACACTCCGGAGTATCATGCTGCAGACACATGGTATGATACTCCACTTCTTGAAGTTTTTTCATCACACAGGAGTTGAGGCAACATACAAGGTTACAGAGACAAATCAACTGAAGTTTGTGGTGAGGATCTGCAATATTGAACGATAAAACAGACATATTGACCAGGAGTTTATATTGTTTATTTTACACAGTATTTTTAGGTTTTCTTACTGTTTGTGAGATACATGGTTATTCATATTACCTATTTATCTCAAATTTCAGCTTAACTGAGAAAAAAAACCCAGCAGAAGCAGCCAGCTGTATGACTGTAAACTTTTGATCATGACAACTACTCTTCCTGAACTACTTGTTTAATTTTCATTAAACTTTACAGAGATGTTGAAACTCAAATTCAGGATGTCTGAGTTCCATGATGGCTACCATAACTAAAATAATTAGGATAATATAGTTTTAATTTGTAAAGGAAAGGAAATAACTCAATGTTTATTTTCATTTATATGCAAAATGTAATTAGTCTAAAGTAACTTGTTTTCTTTTGTGATGTTTTTTCAAAATGATTGTGATGCCCCTGCTATTCAAAGAATACCAAAGGAGCACCAAGTGTTAACCCGTGTCTGTCTGTCCGTTTGTCTTGCCATCTGTTTGTGCTTGAAGTTGGGTTCTAAAGAATTACTTTATGTTTACATATTTAATATATGTGTACATGTAGCTGTTACTAAAATACAGCAGGGGCATACAGGCCCTGTGAACACATTTATAAATACCTACACTGCAAGAATGGACACTGAAAGATTCGCTAAAAATAAATAAATTGGAAATGATGCATTTCCTGTGAAATATTCACATTTATAAAATTATTTTAGTGAAGATTTTGTCAAATGACGATAATCCTTAATCATACTAGAAATGATTTACTTCATATAGACGCCTTTGGACACCTCTAATATAGAAGGCTTTTGAATTATTGGGTGAATTATTGAGTTCAGATTGCTTGTAACGATTGTTTTCAAAGGCCTTCTGTGATTGGTGTGGGAAAACGCGTATCTATGGAGTAAAGGGTTAAATAATCTCAATACAATCTGTAACAAACACACAACCTTGGTTCCATTTAAATAAGAGTGCATGTTACTCCAGCAAAAATATTGCACATTCTATTCAGGGGGCTTCGTTATTTGTATGTTTCAGTTTTATTGATGATTATTAAAATAAAATATTCATCAATATATTTTTTTTATTTTATTTTTTTAAAAAAAGTAGTTTAAAAAAAAAAATGAAATATTTATCTTTGAGTTATAAAAAATACATTTTAGAATGACATGGGGGACTTCTGTATTTCAGGTATTAAAGGCAAAGCTGAGCCTACCTCCATACTTAACCAATGAGGCCAGATGTTTGATAAAGAGAGTAAGTAGCTGTACATATTTCTGCAATTAAAAACCCTGTTACATATATTTTGATAGGTCGACTTATAACTATAAACTATAGCATAGTAAATAACATGACTGTAAGTATTCAGTATTCATCTGTTAATAGGTTCTTCTTATCCCAAGTAAGATCATATCATAAAATAAAAATGACAGTTCTAATACGGATCAGTTCATTGTTGGTATAATTTATTCTGCCTGGTAGTAAAATGGCATAACCGATATCACACACAACACATGGTTGAACTCTCAATGATTTATTCGAGTGATGTGATGATAGTGAAGCTGGTAAAAAGCTGAAAGTAAACAAAAAACAAAGAACAATGAACTATTTGAGTATGAAACCTGTTTCACAAAAATACGACGAAGTTTCGAACACGCTCTAGTAAGATGTCATTTTAATATCTCTTATGTTTGCAATCAAAGTATTCCAAAAAAAGAGTTTACATGATAATGGTTATACATCAGTCATTATTTTACAATGATATACCGGTAACTATTTTAGTAACGTACATTATGTGGCTAGGCAGTTTTATAAGATTAATTGTGAAAACACAAACTTAAAATTCTCATGTCAGAATGACGTACATGAAATGTTTTTATTTTACTGAAGAGTTCTCAAGGCAAAAAACTCCATACAATATGTCCACAGTAAGAATAACTTTTGGTGTCACACAACTACAGGGTTTCCCCAAGGAATTTTTGAAGGCATGTTGCGAAAAATGTTGCGATTTTTTTTAAGTTTGACACTCATGAAAGGTGCATTTTTAAGTATGTGTTTCTATTTAGAATATTGCTGCAATAAAATGAATACAAAGAAATTTAAAGTTTTTTTAATGGATGACTAACAAGGAATTATATAGAGAAGGAAAGGCAACTGGTTGAGATTTTATGAACGTTTGTGTATTTACACAAAATCTCGCAATTTCTCATTTTCAATTATCTTAACTTCCATTCAAAATTCAAAAATTCAAAATTCTTGCATTGCAGAGAGATATTCTCATCAAAACAATACCATTCCCAGAAATTTGTGTTTAAAATTGCTGAAACACTTTTGATTACAAAATATCTATACTGCAAGTAAAATAACAAGTTAATGATGATTCATTTTCCTTCGAGCTTCAATATCTAGCCAAATAATTAATCCTTTGGGTGCTATTTCGTCAACATTTAATGTTGAGATGCAAGTTTCCTATCCAATACAAGTGTCCTATCCTATTCTATGCAAGTCCTTGATGACTAGTCATATTTGAATGTTACAATTTATATGTTTCAATGTTTGATTCAATATAGAAGCAAATTATATTTTTCATATAGAATTTGTTTTTCCAAATGAATACCAATTTCATAAAAGTAAACACAAATAGATAATCCTTAAAAATTCTTTTTTTTCCCCTATCCCCTAAATATCCTGCATAAATGGGACCACAGTAACCAAATTTTGACCATCGCCACATCCGGGTATTTCCAATGAACGAAAATGCTTTAATCTATGATAAAAATTTAAACCATTTTAAGTGGGGATTTTATTTGTTGAAATAAGATGCTGAGAAACCAGGGATATCCAACTATCCATTCATGTGCATTTCAAATATATGTTTCTTCCCAATGTTAGAATAGTATTGTCATAAAAATATAGTAAAGGAGTGTTTATAAATGGACAACTTGTCATATTTAAAAGTTAATACAATTGAGAAGTTTGCATTTTTAATGTTCGATTCTGTAATTTTCATTAGGTGTTGGTGTATTTCCAAATGAATATAATTTTTATAAAAGAACTTTTTAAGGCACCGTTTTTTTTTAGACCGGGTTTCTCAAATTTGTTAACATCTGGTAGGCAACATCCAGGCGTTTTTTCATATTTTTTCTTCAATTTATGTACAAAATAAACCATTTTAAGTGGGGATGTTATTCTAGCTCTGTTGAAATAAGATGCTGAGAAAACCCTTTACGATTTCATTGTTTTGCTTACTTGTATAAAGCCCTTACTATACACTGTGATCTATTTCTAGTTGTCTTGAGCTGAGAAATGGTCGTGACACACTTTATTAAGTGCTTTGTTCCGATTGATTGCATACATACTACATGGACTTCACGTGATTGGAAGGTTAATGAATCAATTGAAAAGTAATGCAGACACCTTGGTCAGTAGTTGATTTTAAATATTGTAAAAAAAAAATCTTGGATCAAGAAATTCAACAGGACACTGCATTCAAATGACTCTTTCTGATTGGCGCACCTGTACACACCTCCAGTTCACACTTGCGAGTGATTGACAAGTCTGTGAAATAGGTCAATTAATCATGGGGTCACTTGTTTAATTACTGATGGGCGTGTGTAATGGGATTATCTAACGGTAGTCGCAACGGTTCGGAAGGCATGTCGGGCCACTTAAGGGATTAAGTTGCTTATCAACCAAATCTTTGGAAGGGATGTCGCATGCGACATGCGTTATGACTCTGGGGGAAACCCTGCACTACGGAAGTGCTTCCGGGTAGTAGAGGGCCTGAAATGAGTCCATAGTAAAAATGAAGTGTAGGTTTTATGGTCATATTTTTTATTGAAAATGCTATTAATTACAACCAGATATATATGTCTGTAAGCTAAAATAGTGGTGTTGTTGAGAAATCAGAGGTATTTCTTTGTTGTATTTCAGAATTACTTTCCGAGAACATGCAGTCAGAGATGTGGGGGTTATGCGGCGGAAGTGTCAGCTGTGCAGTGTAAATATTGACAGTGATCTGAGAAATTTCCAATTTGTGGAAAAGTTAAACCTTAATGGTATCATTTTCTGTGGATAATTCTGGAGACATATAATTGCTGTACAAGGAAACAGGACCAGTATATGGAACTGAAGGTCTGGGAATTGGTCAGAAACAGGACAATATTGACAATTTACTGTAAGTTATATAAAGGGGGTTTGTACAGGTGTGACACCTATAGATATGAACAGAAAGTGAAAATAGAAGAAATTGAATTACAAAGCTGGTTTTCATCTGATAAACATGAAATTTGGACTTCAATCAAGTGAAATACAGGGAAATTGGATAATATATCAGAAATCTTGAAGGTTTGTTTATTTTTGAATTTATTATATTTAAATTCTAATGCTAAACACCATACAACATATTTGAATGACTGCTGGAACATGGTCAGTTTCCCATACATGGGTTGGCTTTATCTCACATATATCAATGGTTTATTTCAGATGTAACATATAATTGATGTCCCGGCCTTCCTTACCAAGCAACTGGGGGCACCATGGCAGTTACTCGTGATGACCCAAAAATATTGTGGCAGCAGTGGTAAAATACAGAAAAGGTGTGTTCATAAGCATTGCTTTTATTTTTAACAAAATTTAAACACCTGACTTTCATATTACATAAATCAAGTTGTCTTGCTTTAGTAATTAAAGAAGAATATATAAAAAAAGGCAAAACGTAAATTGTTTAATTTACAAAACATTGTTATTTTTATTCTGTTATAAAATGGCTTTCAAATTTGGGAACATTGGTCTGTCAAAATCTGGATCTTTACTGTTACCTTAATACTAATACAAAGAAATCCATCAGTCTTCACAAAAATGATCAATATAAGGAAAATTTGTGTAGCATGCAACAGTCAGTTTTATGCTTTCAAGGTCAATTTTGAAGGTCACAAGTTTGTTAATCACAAATCGTGTCTTGTCTTCTACTGTAAAATTACATAAACGGATTTCATTTAACTTTGCAGAAATGTTTAGAACAATGGGAAGGTTCACAAATTTATAAATTCAATGTCAAGGTCACCAGCCGGGCCCGATTAGCTCAGTTGGTTAGGCGTCAGACTATCAATCCATGGGTTGTGAGTTCAAATCCCCCGCTCGGCAACAGTTTCCGTGATGATTGATATACAACATTGTGTCTCATTATCATTCGTCTCTCAGCACTGATTCAAGTGTGAAAGTTATCAGTTACTTGTGGAGACAGTGTGTGCTCAATTACTGGTTAATCCCAGGAAACAGTGGTTAGGCTAACTGATCGTCTGTTAGCCCTTGATGGCATAAAAATGAAGCTAAATATTCAATCAATCGATCAATGGTACAGTACGTACATAATACATGTAGACTGGTACAGTATGTACATAATATATGTAGACTGGAACATTATGTACATAATATATGTAGACTGGTACAGTAAGTACATGACATGTAGACTGGTACAGTAAATACATATGTAGACTGGTACAGTAAGTACATCATATATGTAGACTGGTACAGTACGTACATTACTACATAATACACGTAGACTGGTACAGTAAGTACATAACATATGTAGACTGGTACAGTAAGTACATAACATATGTAGACTGGTACAGTTAATACATAATATATGTAAATGTGTACAGTTAGTTTATAATATATGTAGACTGGTACAGTAAGTACATAATATATGTAGACAGGTACAGTACATACATAATATATGTAGACTGGTACAGTAACTACATAATATATGTAGACTGGTACAGTATGTACTTGATATATGTAGACTGGTGCAGTAAGTACATTATACATGTAGTCTGAACCATGTAGACTGGTACAGCAAGTACATGATACATGTAGACTGGTACAGTTAGTACATAATATATGTAGACTGGTACAGTTAGTACATAATATATGTAGAGTGGTAGACTGCTACAGCAAGTACATCATATATGTAGACTGGTGCAGTACCTGCATAATATATGTAAACTGGTACAGTACATACATAATATATGTAGACTGGTACAGTAAGTACATAATACATGTAGACTGGTACAGTAAGTACATGCTACATGAAGACTGGTACAGTAAGTACATGCTACATGTAGACTGGTACAGTAAGTACATGATACATGTAGAATGGTACAGTATGTACATGATACATGTAGACTGGTACAGTATGTACATGAAGCATGTAGACTGGTACAGTAAGTACATAATACATGTAGACTGGTACAGTAAGTACATGCTACATGAAGACTGGTACAGTAAGTACATGCTACATGTAGACTGGTACAGTAAGTACATGATACATGTAGAATGGTACAGTATGTACATGATACATGTAGACTGGTACAGTATGTACATGAAGCATGTAGACTGGTACAGTAAGTACATAATACATGTAGAATGGTACAGTAAGTACATGATACATGAAGACTGGTACAGTAAGTACATGATACATGTAGACTGGTACCGTATTTACATGAAACATGTAGACTGGTACAGTAAGTACATAATACATGTAGACTGGTACAGTAAGTACATGATACATGAAGACTGGTACAGTAAGTACATGATATATGTAGACTGGTACAGTACATACATGATATATGTAGACTGGTACAGTAAGTACTTGATACATGTAGACTGGTACAGTAAGTACATGATATATGTAGACTGGTACAGTACATACATGATATATGTAGACTGGTACAGTAAGTACTTGATACATGTAGACTGGTACAGTAAGTACATGATACATGTAGACTGGTACCATATTTACATGAAACATGTAGACTGGTACAGTAAGTACATAATACATGTAGACTGGTACAGTAAGTACATGAAACATGTAGACTGGTACAATAAGTACATAATATATGTAGACTGGTACAGTACATACATGATACATGAAGACTGGTACAGTAAGTACATGATACATGTAGACTGGTAAAGTATGTACATGATATATGTAGACTTGTAAAGTAATTACATGATATATGTAGACTGGTACAGTAAGTACATAATATATGTAGAATGATACAGGTAGTACATATTACATGTAGACTGGTACCATACGTACATAATATATGTAGACTGGTACAGTAAGTACATAATATATGTAGACTGGTATAGTTGGTACATCATATATGTAGACTGGTACAGTAAGTACATAATATATGTAGACTGGTACAGTAAATACATAATATATGTAGACTGGTGCAGTTAAAACATAATAAATGTAGACTGGTACAGTACGTACATAATATATGTAAACTGGTACTACAGTATGTACATAATACATGTAGACTGGTACAGTAAGTACATAATACATGTAGACTGGTACAATAAGTACATAATACATGTAGACTGGTACATTACGTACATAATATATGTTTTGTTATTGGTGGAGCCCCTGGTGTTTAGTGGTTGAGCATCTGACCAAGGATCCAAATATGGGTTTGATCCTCTGCCATGCCCATGAGTAGTGTGCTTAAGCAAGACACTTTATCAACATATGCTTAGTACTGATTCTGCTGAGAAAAACTTTGAGCATGATTTGCGAGAACTTTTTCCACAATCAATGTAAAATATATGTTTCATTTTTTTTTTTTTTTGATAACTGTAGTTAATTCTTTCTGATAGTGTGCCAATTACTGCTATCACATTTGGTTTATTTTGCATTAAAACTTTATTTGATTAAACTGTTTAATTTATTAACATTCTTTTTAAGTGTTACAGTGAATTTAAACAGTAAACAATTATTTATTGTTCTTCTCTGATGCTGATTGGATTTCTTTCTACAGAGGACCATGCCTGTATTTACAAGTCTGACCTGATTTATTGTATATTACAGATACCCCACCCCTGCTGATGTTCACAGAACCGCCCATTGTTGTATTTACAAGTCTGACCTGATTTATTGTATATTGCTGATACCCCACCCCTGCTGATGTTCACAGAACCGCCCATTGTTGTATTTACAAGTCTGACCTGATTTATTGTATATTGCTGATGCCCCACCCCTGCTGATGTTCACAGAACCGCCCATTGTTGTATTTACAAGTCTGACCTGATTTATTGTATATTACAGATACCCCACCCCTGCTGATGTTCACAGAACCACCCATTGTTGTAATTACAAGTCTGACCTGATTTATTGTATATTACAGATGCCCCACCCCAGCTGATGTTCACAGAACCGCCCGTTGTTGTATTTACAAGTCTGACCTGATTTATTGTATATTACAGGTGCCCCACCCCAGCTGATGTTCACAGAACCGCCCATTGTTGAGGATACAACTCACACATACAGGTCAGATATAAGCATCATCCGTCTCCAGGTACAGAAAACCCAAGAACAGGTGGCAGAGAAGATCATGTTGACCACCCAGGACATTATAAATAAATCATTCACATTCTCCAGAAAGGCTATAGTGAGTGGAAGTATTATTTAACACAGCATTTGTAGAATTATTTCAGTTTGTAATATGGATTATGCAATTAAATGTATTTCAGTCATAACTGTGCAATCTGCAGGTGATGGGGTGACCATGGTCCTTGAATTCAAGGGTACTCCTTTAAAACTTCTTGGGTTGTGCTTGAATTTTATCCAAAAAAAAGTCTTTGTATTCTTCAAAACACTCCTTAAATTTAAAAAACATAAATGTTCAGTCTTTATTTTTTAAAATAGATCAAACTTACGAGATTGAAAAGGTAATTTTTAAATAGCTTTAATTCTAAAATGTATTCACGAAATACTGCTTGAAAATTAAAAAAAAAAATCTTGAAAAATTCTTAAATAATCCATAAAAAAAAAGATCACTGTGGCTTATGCATATTTTAAGGAGGGTTGAAACAAATTAACTACGACTAATGGTAATTGTTGCCTTGGTTTAAACACTGCAAATCTGCAGGTATCGGAGTTTCAGAATTATTACACATATTTCTTAGTTGATGAGTTGTCTATTACATTCTCTTTGTTAGTTTGTTGTCTTTTTAAGCTCTCTGAACTCGGCATATACAATGTAGTCGCCACTTTGTTCATCCCCTCATGTGTTACAAATCCTTGTTCATGCTATTTTTCTACAATTGATAATTGAACATTTATGAATGTTGCTTGGATACGTCGCTACCAAGTGGAAATGTCCATATTGTTATTGTGTTTCTGGTATTATAAATGATTATTTGTCCCTCACTTTGTGAAAAGTGGAAGACATCTATTTGGGTCTGCCTGACCATCTGTCTGTTCATCACACTTTGGTTTTTGTGCAATAACTTAAGAATGCCTGAATCAAATATTTTAATTATTTAATACATTGTTTATAACACATATTTTTTTTTATATGCACCTTTAGTTTGATTTAAGGGGTTGTGGCATTTGTCGTTCTACAGTTATGCCCCTTTATTTGTGAAAAATTATATTTTTGGGGGTTTCCTTGCAATAACTCAAGAATGCCTGAATCAAATCTTTTGAAAAAGTGGGGACATAAATTCAATGAATTTGCTTGTCACAGATTGTTATGGCCCCTAATTCTGCCCATTACAAAGTCCTTGTCCAAGTTGTCAGGTATATTACAATTACAATTGATTTGTATTTATATGGATTGATAGGTTCATATCCTCTCGAAATCATTATTTCCATAGATCATTTCTGCCACTCAATATACAAGAAAATAGCATTTTTAGACAAACATCTATGCTGAATGCATCCACTGCTTAATGTGGTGTCTTTGATCAAGACACTTTATCCATATGCTTATTACTGGATATACCCAGGAAGACTTCAAGCATGATTTGTTTAAGTTGTTTTGTTTAAATAAGTTTAAACTGTGTGATGTTTCAAAGACATTTTCATGCAGACAACTGCTTACAAAAAGTAAATGTCTAAACCAACTGCATGTTAATTTTGTAAATTTCCTGTCATTTTTTAAGCTTTTGAAAAACTGTTTTGTTTATTGTTACAGGAAAATGCCATTGGGAAGAAGCTTGGAGAGTATTTTAAACCTTGGACTGGTTCTATACTGTCTTTATGTTGCTGGGGGTGCCTGACAATTATTTGGCGTGTTCTAGAGATCTTGTACTATGAGGAAAAGTAGGAAAAGCTGGTAGACATAGCCTTGAGATTCAATGCCCTCACAAAGTAAGATATTTTTCTATATGCTGAATATATATTCTATATAATACTTGTTTATGATGAAGTATAAAATTGCACACAGATATTCAAATTTGTCACTTTTTATCAACAGTAAATACTTCAGTATTTCTCTCATACATTGTCCTTATTAAATTGCCCTTAATTATCAATTGTCTTCCATCTTCAGCCAGCAACATATGGGACAATGGTACAGTGGATAAAGTGTTGGCTGCTCACTCCAGAGGTTGCAGGTTTGATTCCAAGCTCGAACCAATGGCCTCAAAAACAACAATCAGTACTCAGTACTACCAAGTACTGGTTCTACATAGAAAGTGGACTCCAGTACTCAGTACTACCCAGTACTGGTTCTACACAGAAAGTGGACTCCAGTACTCAGTACTTCCCAGTACTGATTCTACACAGAAAGTGGACTCCAGTACTCAGTACTACCCAGTACTGGTTCTACATAGAAAGTGGACTCCAGAACTCTGTACTACCCAGTACTGGTTCTACACAGAAAGTGGACTCCAGTTCTCAGTACTACCCAGTACTGGTTCTACACAGAAAGTGGACTCCAGTACGATTCATATTAGCTCTGAACTTTCTTTGCCGTCTAAAATAATTTAGTATAACTAATCATGCTTCCTACGACCAATTGTTGCCATACCCGTACATCTCCAGTTATAAGAGATCACACTAAGTGGTAATATACTAGTTACCCATTTATTAGTATTATTAATTGTATAATAATTTATTTTTGCTTGATTGCAAAGAAAGCTCAGAGCTTATATGAATTGCTCTTGAGTCTGCTTCCTGGGTAAAATTAGTACTGAGTGTTGTTTTTGTGTTTGAAAGTCCATCAGGTGGAAACTTGGATTGAATCACAACCTCTGGCGTGAGTGGCCAACACTATATCAACTTCACCAACTTCAAACTTAAAATTTTAAAACTATTGATTTAAACAAACATTCAGTAAACAATGTCTGTAGTTAGATTTGATGTATTTTGTTTCTACTCTCAGTGAGAGGTATGCAGAACAAAGATTCCACTTATGGTTCAAGTCCAATGTAGACTTACTGAGGGCATTAATCCCCTTGGTCATGGATTGTACTGACCAATCAGCAAAACAGTAAGTGCACATAGTTACCACTGGTGTTTAGAAAAATGGATGAATATAAGAAAATCAAATTAAAAATGGCAGGTTCATGGGTCTGATGCTGTACCGTTTGTTTTGTGTACAAGAGGATGAAACTTGTAGCCATTTGGTCTAAGGCGCCATCACTTACCTCTCACTGCTAAGGTCATAGGTCTGAGTCCCGCTCACGCTTAAAACTTTATGTGTGAAAGTTTACAGAAGGATGGTGGTTCTTCTTAGATTCATTCTGAGGTCTTCCTCCATCAATAGATCTAGATACGCCATATATAGCATGAAATGTGTTGAAAAAGGTGTTGAACCCATTTCCAAAAAAAAAAAATTATGAATTTTACAATTGATTATTGAAACATGATGGCAGGGTCACAGGTTTGATGCTCTGCTACTTTTTTTTGTACAAGACAATAAAATTCTATTTAGATTGTAGGTTATAGATTAATATGACCTTTTGAACAAGTCACAAATATTTATACACTGTATTTACCCTAAATATTGGGACACACTTACTTTTCAGGAAAATGATTTTTTTTATATAATAAAAGTCGGGACACATTACAATTTTTCTAACAAATCTGATAATATTCCATGAATTTTTCGTTTTTACATCGTTATTTTAAAATAATGATTTTTATATAAATTGCCATACTTGTAACTTTAAGTTATTTATTTTTTGTTATCAGTTATGAACATTGATAAAACAGTATTATTTGCAATAACAAACTGAATGTAATTAAACTGAAAACTTGTAAAAAAGTAAAGATAATCAACAACACTTAAAACAGTATCCAAGTTATCCTATTTTGTCTCTAGAAAGTGTTTTTGATATGTTCACATTCTTTCCTCAGTATCAGATGAGGCTTTATGTAGACAGCCATTACACATGGACTTTATTCCAAACACTGCGCTACCCCAGCCCAATATGCCCGGGATTTCAGCAGGGAAGAGTATATTGATCCTTCGGATATACACACGGCACCCATATCCAGGTCACAGATTGGAAGTTATTACATCATGAGAAAACTATAGGTACTGGTGGTCTTGCCTGTAGTGAATGATGGGTTAAAGTAGAGTTATTAATAATACATAAAAGGAATATTGTTAATTTATTACGCCCCTGTCATTTAAATGAAAGTTATGTGGCATTAAGTGTCACCCCTGTCTGTTTGTCCGCCTGTCATGTGATTCCCTATGAATCACTTCTAAAAGTGACTGTGTATTCAGAAAGGATAAAGCCAGATGAATTTCAGAGCCACATTATCAAACTGTTGTAAGCAATATATATTTACAAGTTTAAAATATTGTTTAAATGTATTTCATTAACGATTATGTCGATATTATTATTGTTGTTGATAAAGTCATTAATGAAATACCTTAACTTGCATATTCTAAAACAGTAAATATTTGCTTAAAATAGTTTGATAATGTGGCTTTGAAATTCACCTGATATTTCTTTATCCTTCAGTGTCAGTTACAGTTCTAGTTTGATATTTGTCAACATCCGTTAAATCTGACAATCAATCCAGAGACTGTGAGCTCAGATCCGGCCACAGTTATTCATATGACTGATAATGATATATACAACATTGTCTCTCATTGCTGATTCAAGTTGGAAAGTTATCATTTGTTTGTGGAGATAGGTGTGCTTGAATACTGGTTAACTTTCCATGTTCCCAGGAAAGAATGTTTAGTTAAACTGACTGTCTGTTAGCTCTCGATGGCATAAAAATGATGCTAAATATTTAAAGAAACTTATTATTAAAACTATAGATGCCTTATAATGCAGATGTACCATTTTTCAGAGATGTTGCGGGCAAAGAATGAGAGACAGTTGGCTGCCCAGGCCATGTACGAGAGCAGCAACCTTGACTATCATGCCACCAACCTGCAGGCTGCTTAAAAGTGTTGGTTTGAGGCCTTGGACCTTCCCATGGATGCTAATGATGTCCTCCACATGTGGCGGGACATATTTAAGGATGTTGAAGATGTCAGTGCCAAGGTTCTCCAGTGATGCGGTATCTTGGGCTGTGTACTGGCCAGGACCCAGACTTCAAATATTGCCCAGTATGTATCTGCTTTCTGGGCATAAGGTTTTAAACTTTTGTTTTTCATTTTAATGAAGTGTAAATGTAATTTTTTCCAATGCATTATATGTTAAATGTGGCAAATGACATACAGTTTTATTGGTTGAGGATGACTTCTGAAAGTATCGAAGAAGAACTACCAATCTTCCACAAGTAACTGGCAATCTTTTTCAAATAAAGTTTTGTTTTACCAAGTTGGGCTCAAACCCACGACCTCAGTGGTGAGAGGTAAGTAAAACTTGAGACATTGCCATAGACCACCAGGTCACAGAGGACCCAGGATTTTAGATGCATAGCTATGTTCAATTATTTCAGATTGTGTAAACCATTGAAGGCTAAAAAAGAATTGTTCTGATTGACAAGTTGAGTTTTACCTTGCATTAACTTTTTTTTATGTCCCCCGCCATTTTCAATGGAGGTGGGGGCATATAGTATCACCGCTGTCCATACGAAAATTGTTTCCGACTAAAATCTTTAGTTTAATGAACAGATTTACACCAAATTTGGTTTGTGACTTCACATTCAGGTAATACAGGTCAAGTTTGTATTTTGTTCCAGTATGATGATTTTTTATGGAGTTATGCCCCTTTTTGGACTTAGATTATTGATAAATGTCAAGAAATTGGTTTCTGCTCGATATCTCTTGAAGGATTGGATGGATCTGATTCATATTTGGTAGAGAGATGTATGGTGATAAACTACAACTCAAGTTCGATTTCCATCAAATCCCTGCATATTAATTAGGTGTTCTGGTCTCTTATTGCCTGATAGTTTCTGACCTCTATAAAGTATTTATTTATAAAGGATTTTGACGAAAATTTATATTTGCCTTTATATCAACAAGACCCAGGTCAAGTTTGACAATGGATGGAATTGGCACATATTAATTAGTTGATCTGGATTCTGATTGGATGACGGTTTCGGATCTCTAAAATCTTTATTGATGGACTGATTTTGATGAAACTTGATATTTTATTATATTTGATTAATTTCAACAAATTATAAAAAAGAAATTAATTAAACACGTCTTTAAATCCAACTTTGTGTCGGCACTATTTTCAAGTTTCAGCACACTTCATTCTGTGTCATACAAAATTTGTTAAATTTGAACACACATTTAATTCTGTGTCTTGAATTTAACACACAGTATTCAGTGTGTCATCATTGAATGATTTTAAATGCACAATCCTTGTGTTGCAGTTTATATTTTTTTTTTTCAAAAATAAATCTTCTGAACCAAAATCAACCCACGACCATCTGATTCTAGGTTCAATACTCTATCCCTAGACCATGCGCTTCACTAAAGGTTTGCAATGAGTCTATGATTTTATATTTTTTATGTAAATGTTTCCTACTAAATCTGCTTTATTACAATTGTTCCAAATTTATATATACATGTGCACTACAAAAACATTAAGAAAATTAACAAACAAAATATTTAACAGTTTATGGACTTACATTGTAATAATTCTATGAATTTAAAGTAGTGAATGGTTTCCTATAATTTCTATCTAAGAGTATAAACATAGCAATGTATTTTTTTTCTGACGACTAGAAAATATTATAATACACATTTATTGATAAACTCATACATTTAAGTTCATCCTCAGTATTTTGATACATTTGATAACATAACAAAACATATATTAAATCATAAATAATGTATTGTGTGATATATATGTTCTGGTAACTGACATGTTAGTATATACAAATCCATGTTTTGTAACGAGAAACTGTAACAGTTTAAGTTAAATATTCTTCTTCTTCTCACACCAGAGGTCGCAGGTTTAATCCATCCCCCAATCTCAGCCAAATAGTCTGTCATAAACAAACCCATGTGGTTCTGGCTAAGAATAGAATCACTGCCAATCTCTGCAGAGGGGTAGGAATCCTCTGAATGGGTGTCATGTTCATTTTATCATTTTTTGTCATGTTCACTATTGTGGTTAAATTATCAACCCCTGTGTGGTTCCAGGGAGAATAGGATCACTGTGGCTTATGCATGTCGTAAGAAGTGACAAATTGAGTAATACGATAGAATTTGCTGAAACTCTGCAGTTCTGCAGGTATCAAGGTTCTAGGTTCATTTTGCATATTCATTTGTTGATGTATTTTTTTTTAATCTGTATGTTAATTTGTTGTTTTTGTACATGTAGAGTGAACCTGGAATTTTCCTTCCTGTTGGCGTCGAATAACCTATAATGTGTTGGTACGCCTTAAAACCATATTCATTCATTCTGTCATAAACAAAACCTAGTACTGGTTTGATCCGGTAAACCATTTAAAGATTGAACTAAAACCAAATTAATCAACTGGAACTTATGAGAACATATGCTCTACGGATTAATTGAAATGCCTCTCTGTAATCTGTGATTTTTACTAGAGTATAATACATAGCTGACCTTGTCACACCCATGCAACAACACAATATAACTTTGCTTAGATCTGTTTTGATGTTACAGTGATACATCAGTTATACTCATTTTATCTCCATTGCAAATAAAGCTCAAAGTTTGAGTGAATAGCTCTCAAGCTCGCTTCCTGGCTAGAACCAAAACTGAGTGTTGTTTTTGAGAGGTATTGCATTGAGAATGTGATCAAATCTGCAACCTCTGGCGTGAGCAACCAACATTAAAAAAATATTCATTGGCAGAGTTGTCCAAGGTGTTGTTGTCAAAAAACCACTTACTTCTCACTGCCAAAGTTGTTGGGTCATTCCTCTCTCCCAAAAAGATATTGTGAGAAATAAATAGGTTACTTGCAGAAGGACTGTGGCTATACTGAGATTCATTCCTAGGTCTTCTAGGTTTGTTTTGAAATTGGCGTTAAACCCCAGTAAAAATACACTCTGGCTATCGGCAGGGTGTAAATCATAGTATAGACATGTATTATGGTTATGTAACAGGACAAGAAATATATGAGTCATTGTGTGACTCAACCTTTCACTTATAGGGCAAGTGCTCTACCGACTGAGCTTACCAGACTGTTGACATGTGCTTCTCTTCTAACAGGTTAGGTACACACTGTGACATTTAAATTATGCAGAAAAACATTAATAACAGAAGAAAAACCCATGTCAAGAATACCTGAAAACTTTTTTGTGACTATCATCCGTTTATGTAGCCTGATTAAATAAGACTGAATGGACAGCTTCTTTATTATTTTGATATCCAATCTGCTGTGCATAACTCAGGAAACGCAAAATAAACAAAAATTGTTAAAAGGCTCCTTAGTGATGGACAATATGTCACATTAATTTTATAGTAAGTACTATTAATGTTTGATTTTGTTTTGCAAACTAAGGAATTAGAGATAAGTTCCTTGAATAAAGTTCATGTAAGGAGTGATTTATTTATGATAAACATTATACCTATTTAATATCTATTGGAAATATCTGCAACATTATCCTAAACATATAATACATGTATTATAAAGTTTATTAAGTATTTGTTTGTTTTCTGTACTTATGAAATTGAAGTTCGACCCCAAGAGAGGCAATGCCTTAGTTCATATTAATGCTTCAAAAATTCAATAGTGTTTGTTTTGTGGTATTATTAAATTTGTCGGTTCATGTTTAATTATCAAATCATTTTTTATAGATGAGGAACTTGTCTCCAGACAACGCTAGTCCAATCACTTCAGCCCCATGGCCATGCAATCCAGTCATTCTGTGATGCTGCAGCACGAACCGCTATAAAAAAGTCATCCTGTCGTATCTGCGCCAAATTCCACCCCATCAAGCTAGGTGCCTAATGCATGTTCTCCTATGCTGGCTCTCACATGAAAAGATTATCTTAAAGTAAGATTTTTTTACTATTCTATGAATTGTATTGTTAACTTGCCCTGGAGTTTTCGTCCCACCTGCATTGTAGTTCAGGTGCATATTGTACATCCCACCTGCATTGTAATTCTAATGCGAGTTGTATGTCCAACTTGCATTGTATTTCAGGTGCAAGTCGTACAACCCACCTTCATTGTAGTTCTGATGCAAGTTGTACACCTCACCTGCATTGTAGTACTGATGTAAGTTGTTCCTCCCACCTGCATTTTAGTTCTGATGCAAGTTGTACATCCCACCTGCATTGTAGTTCAGGTGCAAGTTGAACATTCCACCTGCATTGTAGTTCTAATGCAAGTTGTATGTCCAACCTGCATTGTAGTTCAGGTGCAAGTCGTACAACCCACCTGCATTGTAGTTCTGATGCAAGTTGTACATCCCACCTGCATTGTAGTACTGATGCAAGTTGTACATCCCACGTGCATTGTAGTTCAGGTGCAAGTTGTTTATCCCACCTGCATTGTAGTTCTGGTGCAAGTTGTTCATCCCTTCTGCATTGTAGTTCAGGTGCAAGTTGTACATCCCACCTGCATTGTAGTTCAGGTGCAAGTTGTACATCCCACCTGCATTGTAGTTCAGGTGCAAGTTGTATATACCACCTGCATTGTAGTTCTGATGCAAGTTGTATGTCCAACCAGCATTGTAGTTCTGATTTAAGTTGTACATCCCACCTGCATTGTAATTCAGATGTAAGTTGTACATGAGTGTACATGGCTTGTAGTTATAGCAGCGTGGAACTTGGCATTATAACAGTATCTATGATTAGACAGCAACATATCTAATTACCTTTTTGGGCACAAATTTTGAACAGTGACTTCATTGGATTTTAGTTATTTGTTTTAATGTATGTTTATAGTAGTTAATTTTTTTTTTATTCATTGATGGCTACAATAGCTATAGGTGATTCTTTATAGTGTTAATGCTTCTTGCCAAAATAACAGATGAGGTTGTTGTGTGATGTTCAGTACATTATAGCATGTCAGTGTGTATTTGTGATGCTATCTTAAGGCTGAGTACCAAGCAAGGACGCTTCTTGTACTATTGTTCAAGTCTTTTGTATGACCCAAGTGGGGATCGAACAATAACCATCCACAACAAAAGCTTTACCACTGGACCACTGCTGTGGTCAATTTATCAATGTTTTATTTTTATTGGGCACAATTTAATAGCTTTTATTATTTACAGAACTAAATCAAGAATTCTGTAAAGAATGAAAAAAAATTATCGAGGGCAGTGCAGCAAGCCATGAAGGTTGCCTTTTCAGTAAAAGAGCTCACCAGATGTACAGTGAAAGTGCATCATACCAGCAAGTTCTTGGTGAATCCGAGACCAGCCCTGTCTACAGACAAACATTGTGCTGTTGTTAGTTAGTATTATTAATCTGTTTGATTAACATGTCATATCAGTAAGAAAATAATTACAAAGATAACATGCCATTGAACTATTACAACATGTGTAAACTTAAGGTAAAAGATAGGTCAAAGATTATGGTCATATCATACAACATTGCTGTGAAGGTTAACTATATCAGCATTTAGTCTTTTACAATTTTCAATGTAGTTATAATAAGAAAGATATCAGAATATTAAAGCTACACACTTATGATTTTCTATTAATTTGATTATCAGTTTTGACAATAAATGGGACTATTAGTTCATATTGAAACAAATGGTCAACTGTTTTTTTATCTTGTCATTTTTGTTTAGTTTTCGATCAGATGGATTGAAGAATGCAAAGTTACATATATTTATTTTTAATTACGACACATCACATACATAAAATACCAAAAACAAATAATTCCAAAATTAAACAAATGACACATCACATACATAAAATACCAAAAACAAATTATTCCAAAATTAAACAAATGACACATCACATACATAAAATACCAAAAACAAATTACTCCAAAATAATACAAATGACACATCACATACATAAAATACCAAGAACAAAAAAAATTCCAGAATTAAACATCAAGGAATTTTATAGAGAAGGAAAGGCAATTTATTGAGATTTTGTGAACGCTCGCATATACACACAAACTTTCGCAATATCTAGTTTTCAATTATCTTAACTTCCATTCATCTCAGGGACACAGGTCAAAATTCTTACACACCAGAATGAGATTGTCATTAAAACAATACCATTCCCAGAAATTTGTGTTTGAAATTGTTGAAGTACTTGTGATTACAAAATTTGTATACTGCAGCTAATATAACGACAAATTATGATAATTTTTCTTCAAACATCAATATCTTTTATTCAAGATCATTTTGCATGATCGAAACATGTTTAAACATCTAAGATTACATAAAACTTACAGTTTATGTACAAGAAATCAGTTGCCTATGAATTATGAATGTTTAACTTGCAAATTATGAATCCTTTGTGTGCAGTTTCACCAACATTTAGTCAGGAGATGCAAGTTTCCTATCCTTCTATACAAGTCCTTGTAAACGTGATGTTTTTAATTCAGACTGTATTCATGATGAATTTTGCATATCGACTGATGACGTTGAGTGAAAGATGCATACAGTACTCAGAGGATTTGAAAGTGCTTACAAAGGAATCAATGATGAAGATTAGTGATGTTGTTATTGGGGGAAGTAGTGCTAATACAAAGAGAACTGTGTTGTAAAAAGACAACTGTATTTTATTAACACAGAAATTGTTATTGTTGTTGCACATCATTTATTTGTTTTTCTTCATAGTTTTGATAGACACAATTATTCACTGTTATTAAACATTAGCACTGCTAGATGCTGTTCAGAAGATGCTCAATATATTACCCATACTAAAGCAATGTTAGAATCAATCTCATTAAAATCAGATCAACTTTAGCCTTCAACTCTCTATGTACAGTAAATCTGGCAATCGTGCATAGAAGGTCACCTCAGATTAATTGTTTCATTCGCATTCAAAATTTGGCATCGATAGATACATTTTAAAGGATGTTTTGAGTAAGTTTAAAATCAAGGGTTTTTAATCGGAACAACTGGATTCAGCCATAGTGATCACTTTATGTTGTATAAATAGAAAATATGTGAAAATCGTTAAGAAATGTCCAGGTATCATCCCTGATTTCTCCGTTCGGAGAATCATTTATGCTTCATGAGTGCAGTTATATAGCTAAATATAGACTTTTCTTTGGTAAAAATATATTTCTACTTTCACTTTCAAAATCTTTAAAGCAAGGATCTGATTGTTTGGTGGAAAGGTCAATCTGAGGTGACCCACCATGCGTGGCCATCAGATCTACTATGTGTAGAGTATATGAAGCTAAAGTTAGTCTGAATTTAATGAGATTGTGCTAGAAATTACATGCACTGACCAGCTGGAAGCTTAATTTAAATGTATTGCTGTATTCTCATATATAATTCTTAATGTTTCATTATGATTTCGATCATTAGATAGGTATGTAGTACATGTACTTATATATTTATATAGATTTTTTTTTTATAAAAATGATTTACATTTATTTAGAAATATAACTCTGCTAGGGAATTACATGTAATTAAATGTGCTTTGTTACTAAAATATAGATCAGTCTTGTTTAAATTGCATTCTGCTAAAATGCGATCAAAATTTTATTCTTAATGTCCTTGTTTTGCAAACAGACAAAATAATAACATTTTGTATCTTACTTTTATACTTTTATAATTTGCAGAGCTTCCATCTTTGGTCTAGAATTACAAAGGAATGGCATTTTGAATTTGTTTTTCACTAAATATTGTTTTTGCACATCATTTATTTGTTTCTTTTTATAGTTTTGATAGATAAATGTTTCACATTGTACAGTGCACACATGATTATTCACTGTTATTAAACATTAGCCCTGCTAGGGCACTTACCCTTGGGTATAAAAGTGTTATTCTTGCTATTGTAGCGTAATGAGGTTGAAAATACAAATTGACAATTTAGCTGGGATTATACATGTTTATTATAAATTCAATCTAAAGTCACTACAAGTCTAACTCAAAGTTATAGCAAGTCCAATTTTTAAAGTTACTGTAAGTTCAATTTCTAAAGTTATCACTATTATAAATTCAATTCCTAAAGTTGTCACAATTCCTAAAGTAATCACAAGTTTAATTTCTAACTTAATGTTCATGATTTATTCTAATTTAGTTTCGCCAACGTAATGAGGCCTAAAGGTATATCGAAATCCATCTCCCTGTACAGGTGAAAATGGTTCCATTATATACCGTTGACTTTACACGGCTGTCAAAGTTGTTTTGATCATTAACAACTTTTATTAATTGCTAATTGTTGGATGTGCCCACATTTTACTAGTAAGAACGACATCTACTTTAGCCATGTGCATCACGCGCCCATTATCCACCATTAGCTGTGACAATTTCTCCGCATTGTTAATTGCCATGACGGTGCAATATGTATGGACTCGCTTGCCTTGTAGCTAATGAGACATTTGACAAATGGGTCAGGTGAGCGGCGGTATAATTGCCCCGTGTTTGTATTTTTATGCAAGCTTTTATTTTTAATTTGTGTATGTTTTTTTGAATACTACTGAAATCCAATTTATTCTTATAAATCCGTATTGGATTCCTGACTTTGTTACACTATACAATGTTGTTGTTTTATTTATCACTTTCTATCAGTTTTGTAGTCATAGAAAAGATTGTCATGATTTATCATTCTTTTATTACTGTATTGATCTGTATGTATTTTAAACATTTGACATGACCATGAAATATGCAGCATTTCCACAGGTTAGCTTGTTTAAGCATAAAAAAATAGCTACCTAAAATGTAGGTAAAGGCTAGCGTATTGGTACCTGCATAAATGAAGCATTTGCAAAGGAGCTTCATATACGCAGCTTATACGTAGCGGTATTAGCACCTGCGTATATGCAGCTTTTACGCAGATGCCAATACGTAAGTAAAAGCTAGCCGTATTGACACCTGTGTATAGGAAGAGGCTGTATAAAGGCTTCGCATACACAGCTTTCACATATAGCTAAAACTTACATAAAAGCTAGCGGTATTGGCACCTGCATAAACAAAGCTTTTGCCCAGCTTTTACAAAGACCTGCATAAAAGCTGCATATATGCAGCTGCAAATACTGCTAGCTTTTACGTACGATTGCTACTTATACACATCTTTTTAGCTACTTTAAACATATGTTTTATGTAGCTCTTTTTGACAAGGGTGTGCACTTTAGCACCCTCATTTTTCAGTGGATCTTCACAAAATTTATCCTACATATTACAATTATATCGATTATTTTATGAGTTACAAAGGTAGAAATATGGGTATGAGATGCGGATGGAAAATTGCCTCCCCGAGGTATAATTGTTTTGGTGGCAACAAGGCTTTGCCAAGTTATGGTCAAAACAATAATTGTGATGAACAGAATTTTCCATTTGCACTGAAGACCTCATGACCTGGCTATTGGATACACTTCATACATGTCTTTTATCATTCACATCTCCTTATCACTCTTCCTTGAACTGTAAAATGATGCAATGAATTTGAAACTTAAGTTCCTGCAGATTTGACCGGCTAAACATTGTGCAAATACTAGACGTCATTGGACTGCTCTAGGTTGCCATAACGTGCATATCTTCTAGAGCTGTTGCTACATAATGGTATTCAACATCGATATGAAATTTAATAATTGCATAGAGGAAATATTATTTTTATGTCAATATAATTTTTATTAAATGTTGAAAATATTACAGAAATCCATGTATTTTTTAACATACCTCGTACATGTAGTAGCTATACAACTGATGTGGTCAGTTACTTGTGGTAGAACATGTTTCTCACATTCTTGTATATAAACTAGGAGTTCCTCCAATAAAACTACCATATATAATTGGTAATGTGTTGTAAAAGTAATTGATGTAAAATTTGGCAGCTGTATCGAATATGTGTAGATTATGAAAATTATGTTCAAAGATGGGCAATATAATTTCTAGCTTGAAATTTATAATTCTGTGTACACATTAGAAAGACAAATGTCATATACAAACAATTTCAAACAGCTGCAATGGGTTCAAATAAAATGTTTCAGTCCAATTTATTTTCTTCATATATTTACTTTAAATGTTGGATGTTCTAGCCTTATTTTATTTTCATCACATACTTAATGTTAATTGTAAGGCCATGTGAAAAGTTTCTAGATAGCTTTTTGAATGAAGACTGCAGGGCGATAATATAATGGATAGAGTGTTGGCTGTTCACACCAGAGGTTGCGGGTTCGATACCCCAGTTGACCCAGATGCCTCTCGTAAAACAACACTCAGTACTGGTTCTACCCAGGAAACAGACTCGAGTGCGGTTTATATAAGCTCTGAGGTTTCATCGCAGTCAAGCAAAAATAAATTAGTGATAACTAATGAAGACTGGTTTCCACACTATTACCATTTACTTTCATGGTGCCAGTGTCACTCATCACTGTACTAGTAATGGTCTGTGCTTCTGATGTAACAGGCAATCCTGGTCTAATATAGGTGTGAAATGTTTGTAAAGACTGGACTTCCACTGCAGCTATAATGTATGGCAACAGTCCACCACATACTACAAGTACAGTTTTTATTTTAGACAGCTTTGAGCAAATATTTTCAAGAGGTCGCTTATAAATGGATACCATAAATGACTGAAAACATTTTCCTTCACAATCACAATTTCGACATTCAAAATGAGTCCATAGTATTAGATTTATATAAAATAAATACAGTAAATCCTGTTTTCAACAATCAGTGAAAGGAAGGAGCAAAAGTGGCATTTTAAGACTGGTTGTTGCTTAAAACAGGTTTATTTGCCTTTAAAGAATAGAAATGGGAAAAAGCTAATGTGACTGTTTCAGTTGTCACGTTGCTGCTCAATAGAGATGACCACTTACACAGGTTCATGTATATTTACAAAGTGCTACTATTTACATGGTTATGTACATATACAGAAAACAAATAGAATAACAATAAATATTTTCATCCATCTGCCTCTTGTTTCACCAACATATACCTAAATACTTAACAACTTTAATCTAAAAAAAGCAGACAGAAGATCATGGTTTTAGACTGGTTCCAGTAAAACTGCGAAACTTAGCTAAATATTAAAGTAAAATGTAGGTGAGACAAGCCAGGTTAGATAGCTTTGGTTTGCCATAACTGAAGATTTTTTCATTAATATTTACTGGTGATTATACTATATTACTGAGCAGAGTTTGTTTTGTGAAATAAAATATTTCATTGATGCAGAATGGGGTATAATGGACTTTTGCTATTTTGTTCCCCAGACTGCAGTGTGATGGGTTTGACATTATTGCCAGGTAAAGCATTGGGCAGTTTCTTAGTGACCGATTCCTGAAAGTTTTAAAATAACATACATGTACATGGTAAATCTAACAAACATGAGACATAATTTTTACTTTTTCAAGTCCTTTCACAGTTTCTTCCATTTCGCACATACAGAATGAAGTATTAGAAGGGTTGTCTGTGGGCAAGTAGTCAAAGGGGACGTCTCAATATCATCTCTCAACGCCATGGTCAAGATCACATGTAACAGAAAGTCAGGAAAACATGCCCTTTAACTTTGTTAATGATACATTTGATAAAATTATCATTTGTCTGCAAAATAACACAGAAATCTGAACAAAAAAAAGATATTCTATGAAATTTACCATATCAATATGGTTACTAGTGCTAGAAAAAAAACACCATAAATCCATGGTTACATCACTTACCAAGCGGTTAAAAAATGTGCAACACTAAACAAACAAATGGCATTATTCGTGCAATGCATCAAAATGTTCTGTACTTGTACATAACCAGAGACTACATCACTGGCCAAAAAACAATAGTCTGTCATTTGAAAATTAGCCATTTCCGGGGCTCAAAGAATACAAACATCTTGGTATAATCCAGAATACCATACACTGTGCACCAAACTGTATTGGGAATGCTCTTTAGTATATATACACTATTGTATTGGTGTCAACCCATTACCAGCAGCAAAACTTTACACCTCCATTGTTTTGCCACACGCTTTGGTTGTGAACTATGGAATGATATAACAAAAACTGACATGTCTCACCTAGAAACTACTCGCCATTTCTGCATAAAAAGCATTCAGAACTTACCCCTACCTTACCTGCTCAGACTTGGGTTCAGGTCATTAGAAGCATATATAGATCTACTAAAGTTATCTTCCTTTGTATGCTTTGCCAACTGTAAGCATCAGACGTTACGTTTCAGTTACTACTTACGAAACTTTACCAGTGCAAAAAGATGTGTTCAAAATGGAATAATGGCTTTATTAATGATATTTTACAAATACTCAGAAAAATATTATCTTGAACATTACATTGAACAATACATTGTTTTCAACAACATTTCCTGAAAAAGAACCTCGAAAAGTACACTTGAAAGACCAACAATGGAAATTAATAAGAAACACAAATAATGAAGGGGCCACTGTAACATCAACATTTTATTATAAATTGCCATATGTGGCATGCCTCTTAATTTACTTGATAAAAATGTTTGGTCAGTGCTAATATCAGTTCTGATTATGCAAATAAAGATAACTGTAATCTTTGCAAGGCATGAAAACACCAATGATCTTATATGTAAACACTTGATAAATCGAGCTTGCCAATAGACGGCATGAACATCATATAAGCGTTTCACTTTTTATTTCTCAGGCCTCGCAAATTTATTTCTCAGGGCCTCGCAGATTTATTTCTCAGGGCCTCGCAAAGCGAATAGAATGTAGAGATGAAAAACAAAGGAAGCAGGCGGGTTGCTTCACAGTAACTGTTATTATATATCACTGTCAAAATAGAAGTGATGCAATAAATATTCATGTTATATAATGGAGATGTCATATACAAATTTATTGTAGCACCACACTCGGCTGTCTTCAGGAATTGTTTGGCTCACTGCACTGGATATCACATCTTCCATAGAATTCATGATGTTCTTGGCCAAATAATGTTGTGCACAAAAATCAAACCAAATCATGAACAGTGTAACATGCAAGCCACAATATTCAGACGAACTGTTTCATAAAGTGTTTGAATGTAGCTGCAATAGATTGCCATTTATGAGGCTGGAGAACTGAAACTCTCTCAATACTCAGTTTTCTAAGTGAACTGTGTTCATCTTTATGAAGTAATAACCAAAGACATGCAATTATTATTCTTACTTGCCAGTGGATAATTATGTGGATATAATTTTGTTGTCACTGCGAACATCTAAGCAAATCTCAGTTTTCTAAGTGAACTGTGTTCATCTTTATGAAGTAATAACCAAAGACATGCAATTATTATTCTTACTTGCCAGTGGATAATTATGTGGATATAATTTTGTTGTCACTGCGAACATCTAAGCAAATCTCAGTTTTTATTAACTTCCTGAGAACAACACACCCTGGTTAATAACTGTCTTTCCTAGTGTTATACATTAAAAGAAACATTTAAAGACTTTCTTTGTTATTAAGAAATCAGAATATACAACAACGATGGGACTTTGACATGGACACATTACAACCATTTCATGTTTCATTTCTGTGAAATTACCTAAATGAGTTTATAAATCATTGAAACTACAGTTTAAGAAGACAACAATAGATTAAAATAATTTACTTTACTTTACAAATAAAGAGAATTATTTACATTTGTTATGCATAGATGATATAATCCGGGACCTTATAAAATATATTGTTTTTTTATTTCATATTGTGATAATTGTCTTTATAGATCTATATTAAATTTCTTTTGTGTAAAACTTAAATATTTTTAAAATCTCCAGAAATGGAGGAATAAAAGTTGATAATAATGCCAGTAATTAAAAACATGATACAATTAATATTGAAAATAAATACAAGAGCTCTCTTATAATAAACAAAGTGAGAAAATGTCATAAAAAGATGTGTAGATTTACTGTTGTATATCTCAATACTTAACTATTTTGTTGTTAAACTTTATAAATCATATGTTTTCATGTCTACTAGTATTTTGATTTTAATGCAGGTTTTTGTTACTAAAGTTTTGACGATTTACTCTAGATTCCCACGTTGCTGTAGTAAACTGCGAACTGTACAATGCTCAGCTGAATGTTGTTGTATGATCAAAACATGTTGTCTATCATTGTAGCGCTACCCCAGGTATGTATGGGTTCATCTACAACAGTTTCTCAGTGCAGAAATCTGACCTTCTTTGTAATATGGGGAGAAAGCACACCTTTTTAAAACATTGTAATAATGACTGAATAATGAAAAACTGCTAACAGGATCATGAAACTGCCCTGATGTGTTTATGAAGAGAAAAAATGTGTATTGCTTTTTTGGGGTAGTACTTCAAACATCAGTTAATTGAAATTCTAAAATTGTGTTTTACCCCATAAACACTTTTTCTTACAAAACTTCACAGCAATGTTGCTTAACATAGATAGACACTGTAGACTACCTCATTGCCTTTACATTTGAGAGCACCAGTATTTGTAATGTTTATGCCTCTCTGATTTGAAGAAAGTTCAGTTTTGTCTATGTTAATAAAGTATAACATGACAAAACCTCATCGAATAATTTTTGGTAAAAAAATGGTTTCTGATCAGCAACATTTGAAAGGGACTTTGCATTTAACTAATATTTGTGGTGTAGTTGTAAATAAAATTGAAGTGTGATATTCATTGGGTACAAAACCATAGGCACTGTTGTATTGTTTACAACTTTTCTGCAGTTAGACAGCCGTTCCTTTCTACAGAGGATTGTTACACAGATCAAGCAGTTGTGTTACGTCATGTAACCAGATCAAAATAAATGTTTACATTTGAGTTAAAGATCTTGTTTCATTTTTAAAAAATCTTAAACTGCTTAAAGCTTAAAGCAATATTCTATAATAATTTTAAATAGATAGGTTTTATTTATGACTTTTTATGTTATTAAGTTTTGAAATAATAAATGCCCACAATTCATTAAATCTGTGGTTATAGTTTTCATTTTTCCACAAATACACAGTTCATACAGGGTTTCAGTGACAGTGTGATAAATAGTGTCCCATAAATAAGGATGTATACAATTTATTTTCCTGTTATGTTACATTAAAATGGCATATGTATAGTTTTTAAAACCCAGTTTCAAGCTACTCTGATATTTATGCAAAAAGAATGTACAAGCGAAAAACAAGTACAGGCAATATAATCAAAAACACTTTAAGCCTGAATTTCTTTATTTATATTATATGTAACCCTGGCTATACAGTAAGCAGAAAAGGGGAATCCGTAGAGGTAACTACGTCACCAGGTAATTTAAATATTCATGAGATGTGGTTTGTCATAATATACTTCATGAATAGATGTTCTTCTTACACCAATTGCTGAATGGGTAAAGAAGCTTGGGTTTAGTTAGCGATTTAAAGTTTAGAAGACAAAAGGTAATCATTTCGATAGCATGGTAAGTTTCCATTTGTAAAATTGACTATTTTTATGCTCCCCCAAAAGGGGGAAGCATGTTGTCGCCACTTCGTCCGTGCATCCGTGCGTGCGTCACAAAGTTCTTGTCCTGGCTATTTCTCTACAACCTCAGGTTGGAATTTTATGAAACTTGCTAGGATGCATCATTACCAAGTACAGATGCACATACTGTCTTTGTGTTTTGGTTCGATGATTTTTCACGGAGTTATGGCCCTTTGATTGTTTGTGATCAAATTCTTGTCCGAGCTATTTCTCTACAATTTTTGGTTGGAATTTTATGAAACTTGCTACATGTAGGATGCATTATTACCAAGTGCAGATGCGCATACTGTCTTTGTGTTCCGATTCAATGATTTTTCACGGAGTTATGGCCCTTTGATTTTGTCTGTGACCAAATTATTGTCTGCACTATTTCTCTACAATCCTATGTTGGAATTTTATTAAACTTGCTAGGATGCATCATTACCAAGTGCAGATGCGCATATTGTCTGTGTTTCGGTTCGATGAGTTTTCACAGAGTTATGGCCCTTTCATTGAGTCTGTTACCAAATTATTGTTGACGCTTTTTCTCTACAACCGCAGGTTGGAATATTATCAAACTTGCTATGTTTGTGTTCAGGTTCGATATTTTTTCACGGAGTTACGACCCTTTAAGATTCAGTCTGTGACCAAATTCTTCTCCACTCTAACCCCTAACCCTAACCATCTTAAAACTCTTAATCATAAGGATAATTTATATCAAATATGATTAAATTTAACAGACAGGTTGTTGAGAATAAGATTTATGACATTGTTCAATTTTAACCATTTTTTTACCCCCACCCTGCCCCTTTTAGAAAGTCAATCCTTCGTATCGGAACAAAATCTTATTTGTTATGACTAATAGATGCTTCAAAACTCAAACTGATTAAAAAAAGTCATAAATGAATGAAAAAAGGAGAATTTTCCGTTTTCCAATAGTATTCCTATATAAAACTCAAAACCCCCATTACAGGGCCCCTCTTAATACAAGACCCTTGATTTGTACAAACTTTAAACCCTTATTCATTGTGATAATTTACATCAAATATGAACAAATCGGACTGATCGGTTGTCGAGAGAAAGATCTTTGAAAATTCTCTATTTTGACCCTTTTTTTGCCTACCCTGGTCCCTTATGGAAAGTCAATTTTCCTTATTGAACCAAATCTAATTTCCTATGACTAGATGATACTTCAGAACTCATATTGAATAATAATTAAGCCTAAATAGATGAAAAAATTTGAATTTTCTGTTTTCCCATAGTATTCCTATGTAAAATTCTAAGTCCCCTTACAGGGCCCCTATAAATTTTAGCCCCTAAATTCTTATCTGCAATCAAACTCCTACACATAGGGATAATTTATGCCAAATATGAACAAATCTGACATACTGGTTCTTAAGAAAACGATCTTTGTAATTCCCATTTTTACCCTTTTGGGGCCCCTCCTGACCCCTAAAGACTGTGGAACCCAGTCATTTTTGCAAATCTGAATCTCCTTCACCAAACAATGCTTCTGTGAAGATATAGGCAAAATCATTTCCATTTCAAAAAAAAAATAAAATGATTATAATGACATGTGTCCCGTAATTGAACCTTCGGGATGGGGTCATTTTTAACTCTAGGACACCATTTGAACAAATCTAACAAAGCTATAGTTGGTTACATTACTACATAAACATTTTGAAAATCTGTTTTGTACTATGGCAAGATGGCTCCAGGGTGTCACGTGGGTGATGGCAAGATGACTCCAGGGGGTCACGTGGGTGATGGCTAGATTGCTCCAGGGTGTCTCGTGGGTGATGGCAAGATGGCTCAAGGGTGTCACATGGGTGATGGCAAGATGGCTCCAGGGTGTCACATGGGTGATGGCAAGATGGCTCCAGGGTGTCACGTGGGTGATGGCAAGATAGCTCCATGGTGTCACATGGTTGATGGCAAGATGGCTCCAGGATGTCACGTGGGTGATGGC